>QEPC01010842.1:201291-220981 GCA_003113815.1 Sphenodon punctatus | reverse complement strand
TATTTCATTGGTTTCAATGGGGACACAGCGCCCCATTGAAACCAATGAAATAAATCCGGTACCGGCATACCGGATTTAATCCGGGAATCCGGTTTTCGTAGAACCGGTAACCGGTAAATCCGGTAGCCGGTAATGGGCCCGGGGTCCCACCACTACTGAGCCCACTCAGCAACCAATACGGAGATGTCACGCTTCATTACGCCAGTGAGCTCCCATGCACTACGCAGGCCGAGGTCATTTTCTCCCAGGTGGATGACCAAGATGTCTGGAGGGCCAAAGCGCGTGCAGCTCTGTGAAACAGTGAAGGCATCAAGTGCTCCCATTGTATACCACTACACCCAAACCAATAAAGGTGGGCCCGCATTCCACAACCCAGCTGAGTACCGAAGTTCGAGTTTGCTGCCTGGCCTTTGGCTCAATGCATGATGCTGTGCCCGCAAATCCATACAGTGGGGAGCTGGCCCGCACCTGAGGGGAACAAACAGAATAGCGTTACCAGCCGGCCGGATTTTACTGCACAGGACTGAACAGCCGTACGTAAGTGCAATAAGCATCGGACATCCATCTGCCTATCGCCTTGATCCGAGAGGCCATCAGCCCAACAACGGCAGCTGTGGAGGCGACCCCGATTCAGAATGAGTATACTCCATAGTCGGATGGCCGAAGCCCGAACACTGCCAGACCCTTCTTAAAAATAGCCTGAAATTGGAATTTTGTCAGAAATGACCCCTCCGGATGGACGAAGAGGGGTCCCTGCATGCCCAGGCGAATGTCCAAGTAAGCCGCTAATGCTGATATTGGGCACACACACACAACCGGGGATCCGTGCAGCGTTACACTCTGGCCCCGGCCCTCCTGGTCAGTTTTGGAGTGCCGAATCGTGATGGTTACCAAGTCCGGCCCAAGGGCTATGTCCTGCAACTCAAGACAAGGCCCGACCCATCCCCTTTTGAGGAAAGCACCAACTCACTGATCCGCAATGCAGCGAAAAAGGCTGTGGAGAAAGCTGCCCTCAAAAGCCACAACTCGTAAGGAGATGAACAAATCCGCGGCATGGTGGCAATCAAGCGTGCCAATGCATCAACAGGTAATGGCCGCCGGGCATCTCTGCGAAGACCCCTCTCCCTGGCCCACCCTTTGACAACCCTGTGGAACCTGAAACCTGCACACGGGTCAGGCACCCCCTGATCCTTGCAGAAACAGGTGATCGTTGCCAGGCGACACTTTATGGTGTGGGGTGCTAAACCACAGCAACTCAGGTGATCCGCGAACCACTCGACATGACTGGCGGTGGCGGGTATGGGCCACTGCTCTTGCAAACCATGCAAAGACAGAAAATTGCGGAAGCCCTGGAAAGATGCGGCATAGGCACGCCAGGTGGAGCACAACACTGCTGCTCTAATGCCCTTGTCTAGCCTGTACTCCCAAGCTCCCACAAGGCCGCTAGCATCACCTCCGGCTCGACGTTGGCGCCAGGCGCCAGAGAACAGAAACACTCCATCTGAAAATGAGAGAGGGAGTCAGCAATCTCATTGTGCACACCAGGAACGTGTTTGGCAGAGAAATACATATTAAGGGAAAGGCACTTCAAGACAAACCACCGAACTAAGGTCATGACTCTGATCGATCTAGTAGACTGGTGATTGATCAGCTGCACCACTGCCTGATTGTCAGACCAAAAACATACATGAGAGTCCCAGAAATGCTGCCCCCAAAGCTCCAAGGCCACCAACAATGGGAAGAGTTCAAGAAAGGTTATGTCTCTGGTGAGGGCCGTGCCTGTCCAATGCAGCGGCCACCTCTGAGCACACCAACTGCCCTGGAAGAAAACCCCAAATCAGGACCACCCAGCAGCGTCTGAGACAACCTGAAGGTCCGCCTTGAGCAGCTGCACCTCCCTCCACAATGAGACACCATTATAGCTCTCAAGGAACGTTAGCCAGACGAGCAGGTCCTCCCTTATGCCTTTGGATATCCGTATACGGTGGTATGGGGTCGTGACTCCTGCCGTGGAGTGTGCCAGCCATGCGCAGAAAGCCCTGCCCAGAGTCACCACCCTGCAGGCAAAGTTCACGTGGCCCAGCAATGTTTGCATAGCCCTTAATGTTACCTTTTTTTGCCTGCACGGTGTCCTGGAGGAGCTCCCGCAGAGAGGTCAGCTTGTCTGAGGGGAGACTTGAGGTGCATGCCACCATATCGATTGTTATACTCAAAAAGGAAAGCCGTGTCACCGGACCGTCAGTCTTCTCTTTTGCCAATGGGACCCCAAGCTCGTCTGCAACCTCGGCGAAAGTGGCCATAAGGTGGGCACACTCTTGCGACCCAGCCCTCCCTGAAAATATATAATCATCCAGATTATAATCATCCTGCCCTGACCCTCACCGCCCATTGAAGCATAGTGATGAAGTGCTCAAAGGCGGAGCATGAAACTGAACATCCCATGGGCATCGCCTTGTCAAAGAAAAATTGACCTCTAAAAGAAAAACCCAATAGATCAAAATCCTGTGGGGACACTGGCAGCAGGCGAAAAGCTGAGTTTATATCGCATTTTCCTGGGGGTGCCCGCCTCCGCAGCTCGAGCAGACGTGGGTGTATTTACAAGGGGCCCGAAAACACCCCTTTCCATTGAACACCCAGCATATTGTTTTCCCCGCCGGCGGTCTCGTGGGGGCTGGCATCACCACCCCGCTCCCTGTTCGAATGCCTGCTACGGGGCGATGGGGGGCCATAATTTGGGAGTGCAGGTTATAATAAATGATATCCCATTGCATGTGTGGGTTGGAGGCGGCCCGGCGATGAAACATTTCATCATATTCGAGCCATGCTGTACCACCCAAGTCCAAGTAGGCCCTCTGAATCCTGGTGGCGTATTGTGTAACCTGCCAGGCCCTGCTTGGGAAAGGGTATCCGACCACCCCCATGTAAATATAAAAGCATGCCGACCATTTCCCCCAAGTTCTGGGTACTTGGGGCTTTTTCTGCTTACCCTTACCACCTTTTTCGGACTCCGTGGCCTCCTCCCCGTGCAGCAACATAAACATGTCTATAAATTCATCCCTCCATATCTTTTCCTTGGTCGCGAGAGCCAGGTGATTGCCTGGCAACGATATGGGGGCACCATAAGCGTGCAAGTTCGGGTTAAAGCCTAGCTGCCCGTAGGTGGCCTGAGCATCAGCGCAAATCCTATTTGTATCCCACACCAGGGTTGCGGCATTGGCATCTAATGCCAGCTCCGCCACTTTCTCCCAGTACCATTAGGCAGGCTGTGCCTCAGCTGAGGCACTGGGCTCTGAGCCTACCCCTGAGGGGCAGCTCGTGCTCCCCACCCCCGGGCCCATGGAGCCTGCAGTACTGGTAACTGCGGGACCTGTGGGCCCCTCACCTTGATCGATCAGTGCTGACGGTATCCCGTTTGTCGCTGAGGTGTCAATTGCGGCTGTCTGCAACTCTTCGGCCCCGCCTCCGGCGCCCGTCTCAGTCCCCTGCCAACTTGGAGCCAGGACCCAACCTTCCCCCCCCCCCGCTTAGGAGGGGGTAGATCCCCAGCTGCCCCTCTTTTGTGCTGGGTGCGTACGGTCTCTAGCGCTATGGCAATCATCCGGGTCACATCCTGCATGAAGTACCTAGGAGCACTGTCTGGCTGCTCCTGGTCCCCCCCCTCCCAGATGCGGTGGCAGGTGTCCACGCCTTGGGTCGCCCCCTGCTGACATTCTGGATTGAAGCCCTCATGGCCTGGCGAGTTCAAGGACCCCCGCCACCATGACCCGCCTTTGCCCGTGCCATGTTGACCTGTACTCCAAAAAAGATAAGCAAAATTGTATTAGGCCGACCCCAGACTCCCGATCCTGGGGAAAAAGCTGCATACACACTTTGGGGTTAATTCCAAGTCTACCCAGATGAAACCCAGAGAGAAAGGTTCTGTGCCATGACTGAAGAGGTAACCAAAAGGTTCGCCAGTTGCAAGTTCACTCAGATCTCCTTTAAACGATTTAAGAGCTGCTGCCCAGTACCCAACAGAAAACACCCCAAAAAGAGGGGAGATCTCTAACACTCCTCCTCCCCCCACCGGGCACCCCAATGGTGTGTGGCCAGGGAAAAATTGGGACTCCCTCCCATCACCTTAACACTTGCCCCTACTGGGGCTTTTAAAATTGAGCGCCGCCGCTTTTTTTGAGAGAGTTAAACTGAGCAGTGGCGGTGCTCCACGTGGGGATTCCCCCCCCCCCCATCAACCCCTACTGGGGCCTCTGAAGTTAAACTGAGCACCACCGCTTTACCTGGCAGCAGTGATGCTCCTCGAGAGGATTCTCCCCGCCCCCCATCAGCCCCTACTGGGCTTTTGAAGGTAATGTTAAACTGAGTGCCGCTGCTCTTCCCAGCGGTGGTGATGCTCCACCTGGGGATTCACCCCCACCCATCAGCCCCCTACAAAGTTAAACTGAGCACTGCCGCTCTGCCCGGTGGCGGCGGTGCACCACATGGGGATTCCCCACCCCATCAGCCCCTCCCGGGGCCATTAAAGTTTAACTGAGTGCCGCCGCTGTGCCCAGCAGTGGAGGCGCTCCAAGTGGGGATTCCCCCCCATCAGCCCCTACCGGGGCAATTAAAGTTAAACTGCCCCCTATCAGCCTTAACCTGAGCACTGCTGCTCCGCCCGGCGGCGGTGGTGGACCCTGCGTGGCCCCAAGCCGCTTGCAGAGGATTGCTGACAACGGAGGACTCACCCAGGTTATCCAAGAACCAGTAAGAAGATCCTCCTCGCACACCTGAAAAATCCTTCTCACTCACCGCCCAGGATGGGGAGAGAGAAATGGGCACCTCGTGGCTCAAGTATGTATACCTGATCCAAGCTACACCCCCGGTGCCCTTCCTCACCCCCATTGGGCCGCCTAACCAAGCCTCCTGTGCCGCAGGGGAGGGGCAAAGGTGCCCTTGCCCCCTCCCCTGACCCAGTGCCCTGTCTCGGGGCAGGCCGGCACAAATTCCCCCCCCCCCCCGCCGGGTGTTCCCTTCAACTCTGTCAATCCTCCAAATGCAACCTTTGTAGACTGGAGAATCCATGAGTTGTTTTACTTTTATTAGTAAGTTAAAATAAAAATTGTATGTGAGGGAAATAAGTGACTACAATTTTGGTAAATGATATTTCTGTTCCTGCTCCCAAGTAGGGTGTTTGGTTTTTTTGCTCATTCACCATCGGTATTACGTTGAAGGTATAGTTTGGTGTGTGTTGGTTTTGGTTTGGCTGGTTGGTATGGCATGAAAATTGTCATACCTACCTTTTACTGGACCTTTTATTCATCCAGCTTCCTTAAAGCAGTGATTTATACGATGGTTCTCTTGCACTGCTTCAATAACTTATTCACTCTTCTTTTTGATATATTTTTCTTTCCAAATAAAATATAGTGTATACCGTATCTTTTAGATCAATGAAAGTCTACTTTTGAAGCGACTTTCTCCTTTTGAAATAACATTCCTTTGGTACATAACTGAGAGGACTTTCCATGAGAGAAAATAAGCTTCATGAATCATAGATATCCATGTTCATATTTATTATACAGCACCTTAGTAATATAATTATGCTGTGAAAAAGAAATGCTCTTTAGAGAGTAATGGTTTCTAACTTGCATTGCAGAGTCTACAACAATTTTAATTGTCAATAAAATGGGTGGAATATAGTGAAAGGATGCATATTATTGCTGAATGCAACAGGAATCTGAACTTATTTTTAAATCCCAACACATTCCAATAAGTATCAGTAAGGCAGGATATTAAAAGTGCTGGGTAAAGTTCACTTTTTAATAACCAGTACAGTAACAGGATTAAATCTACTGTGCCAATCAGGGGAAGGACTATCAAGTGCATAATCTGATAAATCATATCCTGCGAGTGCCCTGAAGGCTTACACTATTAGTATTTGTAGAGTACAAGCAATGTGTCATTTCTACATTACAAATATCAAGATGCTAAAATGTGTTATAAATATAAGAACTGTTTACAGGGCTGGAAGATGAAAAATAAAGACCTGTTCTTTACATGTCGGGTGTTTTATATTTTGAGTCTGATTCAGGATTCAGAATTAAATATATTATTGCTTTTCATCTTACAGCATGGTTGGCTGCATTCAGTATTGGAGAACAACACTGTCATAGTGCCACCAACAATATTTTTGACGCAAATCCTGCCCTTATTTGGGGGTGCTAGGCAGGGATGGCAACTGGAGAGTGGAGACCCTTGTTATGGCTGGCAGGCCCATGCTTGGGTGTGGGTGCTTCTCGTGCTCATGCCTGACTGCTGGAAGAGCCCCCCACACTACAGTACCCTCTCTCTCTGTGGCAGACATACGCTGATACCCACTGATGCCCTCTGTTTGTGCCTGACTGATGCCCACCACCCATGCACCCACCCGCACGCCAGCGAGCTCGCTCTAACAGATAGAGCCTTAAGTTTCTTGTCCTCAAAGTAAAAAAAAAGTGTACAAACCTAGCAGCAGTGCCATCAGCATCTCCTGTGCCCACCTGCTCTGGCTCCTCCTCCACCACCGAAGGTCCAGCAGCAGTGGCAGGAGGAACCTCTTCCTCCACCACCGGCTCCACCACCTTGGCCTTCCCCCAGGCCTGGCATTTAATGGTGGTGGCACTGGTCACCTTCTTCTCCATTTTTTTTTTTTAAACAGACACACAGCCAACACACAGCACCCACCAACACTCACCAACCAGCCAAACCAAAACCAACACACACCAAACAGCCAAAACACACGAATCAAAACCGAACACCCAGCCAGACACAACACACACGCTGTCATCCACACAAGCTCTGCACGCACTCGAATTTCTGGTTTCCGGCGCAATCACAGGCTCTCGCGATACTTTTTCTGAATGCCCGAACCAAACACGGCCGAACCGAACAGCCAAACCCAAACTCGGCAACCAAACCGAACTGCCGAACTGGACTGAACGACCGAACCCGAACCGGGATCTGTTCGCCCATCCCTACTGGTCAATAATGTTGCCTGCCTATCTTATGTTACATCATATTCCTTTCCTTTACTCTCCCTTCCCTTCATCTAGTTCCTCTTCATCTTCTTGGCAGTTTTCCCTTTAATTTGGGTCTGCCGTGGTACTCCACTTCCTGGTCATATAATTCCTCCTATGCAAGTTCTTCGTTCATTTTATATTTTTATGGGTTTTTTTAATCACTTCATTCCATCTAATCTTTTGGTCTCCCTCTTGATCTTTTTCCTTCTAACATTTTTTTTTTTTTTGGCACATTCTTGCAAACATGATCTTGCAAACCCTCTTCTTTCTAGGGGTTTGAAGTTCAGATTCGGATTTATCCGTAACTGCACAGAATGGGCCATTACGGATTAATCCAAATCGGAACCAGAACAAGCAGCTTGTTTTGGTTCTGTTCTAAAATTAAAAATTCAAAAATTACTGTGTATGTGCAAAATGGCAACTGGACTGTTCTGCACTTTCACTGCCATTTTTAAAAAGGGAAGCCATTCTGCTCGTGTGCAGACCGGCTGCCCCTTTCGAAAAGGGGGCACATATGCAAAATTGTCTGGCAACCATTTTGTGCATGGGCAGTATTTTAAAAAATATGTTTTTTATTTTTAAATTACTGCACATGTGCAAATGGCCACCGGACCATTCTGCCCTTTTCCAAAATGGTGATGCAGCATGGCCACCATTTCGGAAAGAGGCAGGTTGTCGACACATGGGTACAATGGCCACTGCGCATGTGCAGGCTGGCTTCCCTTTTCCAAAATGGTGGCAAAGCTGCCTCCGT
The DNA here is from genome assembly GCA_003113815.1 of Sphenodon punctatus. Taxonomy (NCBI): domain Eukaryota; kingdom Metazoa; phylum Chordata; class Lepidosauria; order Sphenodontia; family Sphenodontidae; genus Sphenodon; species Sphenodon punctatus. The sequence goes on along the minus strand of QEPC01010842.1, from coordinate 213,193 downwards.
CATTTTGGGAAAGGGTGCACATACACAGAACGGTCCGGTGGCCATTTTGTGCATGTGCAGTCATTTTTAATTATTTTTAATTATTTTTATTTTTAATTGATTAAAGTACAGATCCATAATATCAAACTGCATTTAAATCCGATAACTTTGGGGAAAATAAACAAATTGTCATCCAAAGGACCACCCCTACTTCTTTCTGTGTCCAGACCATCATCTTGTCCATAACAGGCAACACAACTCTTCTCCTGATTTCTTAATTTCCCTGACATTCCTGGTTTGAACTTGCCTTCATGTTAACATTCACATTACAGTGGTTCCTAGCATAGCACTTTATTTATTTATTTTCCTGGCTGGCTCTGAATAACAGTTTTTCTGTTATTTAGAGCAGCACTGGTTGTAAAGTAGCTGAATATATGTTTGTGTTCAGATTTTCACCCTTCCTGTCTACCGGTTTCTGCATTGCTTGCTTGCTGTGCTTTTATATTATACTCATGGTAGCAGCAAAAGCAGAGTGAAAGTAATTTTTCTTTTTCTCTCTGTCTCCCTACCAGAAACCTTGTCAAATAAAGTTTCATGAACCAGGATATTAGCACATTTCCTCCTACAGTGCAGCTCATTTAAGTGCCCGTTACAGAGAAACAAGAAATTGGACTGTTGAAAAGGGGTTTTCAAATGTCTCCCTGTTCAAATAAGGCCCTCAAGACCACAATTAAGATTTCATTTTAGAGAGCAAGCAGATGAAAAATACAAATGCAATTTTTGAATATTGTTTACCTTATCATGAAAGTTTAATTTGGCTCAGGCTTTTGGAAAGTAAAGCTTGATGACATCCTGTACTGAAACATTAACATCTCCTTGTAAGCTTCACGGGTCTAATCCTGTTAATCTTTCCTCTCCTATAGACTTTGTTAGGTAAGTTTTCAGCCATTTGAGTTTGGAGAATTATGACAATGAACTTTCAAAGATCAAGAAACTTTAGCCTTTGATCCTCACAATCCCCTTCCACCCAACTGTTATACCCATGGACAAGACTCGCATCCCATCTTTACTTGCCCATCTTGCAGAAAGCCAGGGACAAACTGAAGAGATCAATAAAATGCATACCTCCCAACATTCCGAGCGAGTAAAAAGGGATGAAAACCATAGCCCTCTGGCCAGATTCATGCCTTAGGTTCAATTAATTGGAAAAAACTAGGGTTGGGACACGGGGGAGAATACTGGATACCGGATGTACCGGTATCGGATCTCCCTGGTACCAGATTTACCGGTATCAGCATACCGGATTTTTAACTTGGGCCGCGGTACTGGATTTTTTACATTGTGGCTATTGACTTCAATGGCCACAATGTAAAAAAAGCCGATACTGCAGCCAGTGTTAAAACTCAGGTATGCCGGTACAGGTAAATATCGGATTTATCGGATTAAGCCGATACACCCAAATACCAGCAATATCGGATCTCGGGAGAATCGGAAATCCCACCCCTAGAAAACACCTACCCCAGTGCATAAAATACTCCATGTGCGGCAATCAATGCCAAACCAACCCCAATGCAAAAACTCTCCCATCCATAAAAATACCAATGCTAATAACTGAATGCCAATTAAAAATAATGGCTTTTAAGGGCTGTCAAAATTGCAAAGGAGATGCACCTCAGGCAAAATCAAATACTCATTTGGTATAATAGAGCAATGGAATGACAGTCTGAATCAGTACAGAAAAGAAATGCAAGCAAGAAGAAACAGTATAAACTGCAATGAGAACTGTATGACATGAAATACCATCTACTTCCCTGTCATTCCACCACTTCTTTATGGCTCTCTCATTGGTACTCCACCAATTTCCTTTTCATTACAATGATTCCCCATTGTCACTCTACTCATTCTTATCATTCATCACATTTCCCAATCCCCCTTGTTGTCTTTCCATGCACACTCTTGTCATTCAACCAATTTCCTTACTTTCATTCCTTTCCATTCCCTGTCATTTCCCCTGCTCCCTCTAGTTCTCCTACTTGTTATTCCATACAGAGACACTCTGATAGTCTGATAGTCACAGCCTTTCGGACTTGGTAATATTCCTCATAGAGAATTCATCAATACAATGGTCACTAGAAGATGTTGGAAATACAAGGACTGTGAGATCATTGCATCCATTTGCCCAATGCAGAGTTTACAGAGGAGTGTGCGTAGCTAATCATCAATAAGCAGGCAGGAAGCATACTTAAGCTTAAGTAGCTTTATTAGGAAATACATGTAGGATAGGAAAGGTCTACATCTATACTAAGTCCTAAGACTAGGTGTGTTCAGGAGGGAAGAAGTAAGCTCTCTCAGACACAAAGAGATGAGAAACCTGCTGGGGGAGGAGATTGACCAATCAGGTCCTGACAGGAGTAGGACAGATAGGATGGGGGAAGGGTTCCCTGATCTGTCTGTCTACTCCTGCTGTTTCTAGCAAACAAACAGGATGAGGTGCTTCGGGGGGATGCAACCAAAGGAATGTATATCCAACACCCCTTCTCATCGTCCCGTGCACCGAATCATTTATGTGCACTGCTGACAATTCCCAATGCTTCTCGTAGCCTCTGGAAATTGTCTCTGGGTAGCGGTTTGGTCAGCACATTCGCTATCATTTCCTCTGTAGGACAATAAATCAGTTCAACAAGTCCTTCTTCTTGCGCTTCTCTCACATAGTGACGCTTGGTGTTGATGTGCTTCGACCTTGGCTTTATCCTTTCCATTTTCGTAAGCTGAATGCAGCTTTGATTGTCCTCATACATCTCAGTTGGCTTTGGTTCGTCTATTCCAAAGTCCTTTAGTAGTCTGTGTAGCCATACTACCTCTTGACATGCTTGAGTGGCTGAAATAAATTCTGCTTCTGTGGATGAAAGGGCAATTAATGACTGCTTCTGGCTAGTCCAACTGATTGCTCCGCCTCCATACAGAAATACATTTCCACTCACAGATTTGCAGTCAGTCTTGTCTCCGGCCCAGTCCGCATCCATATATCCCATCAATCTGGGGTTCTCGCTTGCTGGTAGTTTTAAGTTTAAATGCATTGTGCCCTTCAGGTACCGTGCTATTCTCTTGACTGCTATCCAGTCCCTTTGGGTTGGTGCACTTACTTTTCTGCTTAGTATTCCTACAGCAGCGGCGATGTCTGGCCTTGTGACGGTGGCTACATACAACATTTTGCCAATTGCAGTTCTGTACTGGTTGTCCTGTGGTAGGGGCTCGTCGTTGCCTTCCTGGCTTAGGAAATTTGTTTCCATAGGTGTCCCCACTTCATTAGCCTCTGTCATGCCTAGGCATTCTAAAATGTCCTTTATCTTTTGTTTTTGATTGAGAAGGAAACTTCCATCTTTTTCTCGTTCTATTTGTATTCCAAGATAGTAAGTGATACCTCCCAAGTCTTTCACCTCTATTTCTTTGTTCAGATTCCTGACGATTTCATCACAATCTCGTTTGTTTTCATGGCATACAATCAGATCATCCACATAAGTTAGAATGTATGTCCTCCTTTTATTTCTGAACCTTGAGTATAGGCAGGGGTCAGCTTCTCCCTGTATGAACCCCTCCTTAAGGAGCAATTGATTCAATTTTTCGTTCCAGGCTTTCGCTGCTTGCTTTAAACCATAGATACTCTTTTGAAGTTTGCACACAAGTTCCTCCTTCCCAGGTTCTTTAAATCCCGGCGGCTGCTGCATGTAGATATCCTCTTTGATATCACCATGTAGGAATGCAGTCTTCACGTCTAAGTGCTGCACTTCCATTTTTCTTGCAGCTGCTATGCTGAGGAGTGTTCTTATTGTGGTGTGCCTTACTACTGGAGCAAAGGTTTCGTCGTAGTCTTCGCCGTATTTTTGGGAATATCCCTTGGCCACTAATCTCGCTTTGTGGCGCGTGATTTCCCCTTCTGCATTATGCTTGGTCTTGAAGACCCATTTGCATCCAATGGCCTTTTTGTTTTCAGGTAGCTTTGTGAGTGTCCATGTTTTATTTTCATTAAGAGACTCAATTTCTTCCTTGGCAGCATCTCTCCATTTGCGCGCCTCACTGGTTTGCATTTTTTGAATGTCTTGCCATGTTGAGGGCTCCTGTGGTTCCTCCACTTTTGCCGCGTAGGAGAATCTCGCTGCTGGCACTCCTTTGTTGTGTCTTTCAGAACGTCTCACTTCTGGTTCTGGTTCTGCTTCAGCTTCAGTATCAGTATCAGCATCAGTGTTATCTTCTGGTTCCAGTTCTGGTTCTGCTTCAGTTTCAGCATCAGCATCAGTGTTGGTGTCAGTGCCCCCTTCTGGTTCAGGTTGATTGAACATGGTCAAATCAAATGAAACTTCAGCTTCCTCTTTTATCTGCAGTTCTGCAGTCTTTTTCTGTCTTGATGAACTTGGCCTCATTAGGTCTGGCATTTGATCAGTGCTTTCATTTTCATTTTCATCAAAATAGACCACACTGCTTATCTTCACATTTCCAGTGTCAGTGTCCATTACTCTGTATCCCTTGCATCCTTGTGCATAGCCAACAAGTATCCCTTCTTCACATCTGGTGTTAAGTTTGGTCCTTTTGGCCTTTGGGATATAAGCATAGGCTTTAGAGCCAAACACTCTAATGTGCCCCACACTGGGCTTGTTCCCATGCCATAGTTCATAAGGTGTTGCTTTTGCACCTTTGGTTGGGAGCCTGTTCTGCAGGTATGTGGCAGTCATTACTGCTTCCCCCCAGTATTTGTTTGGCAGATTCGCATCCAAAAGCATACATCTCGCCATCTCTATGAGAGAGCGATTTTTTCTTTCTGCTACTCCATTTTGTTCTGGTGTATGCGGGATGGTTGTCTGGTGTTCAATTCCTTTTTGCTTCAAAAATTCTTTCATCTGTTTTGAAACATATTCACCTCCATTATCTGACCTTAGGATCTGAGGTGATCTTCCAAACTTATTGCTGGCTCTTGCAACATATTCCTTAAATTTCTCCAGCACCTGACTTTTCTCTTTAATCAAGTAAGTGAACGTGAACTTGGAAAAATCATCTATGAAAGTCAATGCATACTGGTTTCCTGCAATTGTTTTTGTCTTCATAGGACCACAGATATCACTATGAATGAGCTGTAGGGGGTGCTGTGTGGCTTCCTCCTTGCTCTGATGAAAGGAGGGCCTAGTTCCCTTTCCTTTTACACAGCAAACACATCTCTCATCTTTAGTTGCACATGAGTTCATTTTAAAATGTTTAACTAGGTCTGGAAGTGCATGCAACACATCTGCATTTCTATGGCCCATCCTTCTGTGCCATTTGCTTTCACAGTTCTTATGTCTGCAATCTTTTGCAGCATTTGCATACTGATCCTGTTGCAAGCAATCTACCTTGAATAGGCCATTTGAATCCAGCATTCCTCGCATAAAAAGCTCCTTTTCCTTTGAAATTCTGCAATATTTCCCTTCAAAATGCACTGCAAAACCTTTCTGTACAGCATACTTGACACTTATAAAATTATGATCCAATTCTGGGACATATAGAGCTTCTTCAATGGTAACTTTCATTTCCTCACCGTTTCCCAGATGACATATGAGTTTAGCCCTGCCTCTTCCTTGACAATAAACTTTCTCTCCATTAGCCAATCTTATAGGAGTTCTATAAGTCCTATCCAGATCAATAAATCTGTCTTTGTCCTTTATAAGATTTTTAGTTGCTCCAGAATCAACAAAGAAATCATGTGAAGCAGTCTCACATTCTATTCCTTCCACATTTTTAAGTTGAGATGCTTTTTCCTCAACCAGGCTGAAAGCCCTATCATGGCTCCCTTTGTTCTTTGCAGAGAAGCTGGGAACTTCTTGCTTGGTGCATTGATATGCGAGATGCATGGTTTCCCCGCAATTGAAGCAACACTTAACTCTTGCAGATCCTTTTGAATTTGCAAAAGGCTTCTTGTTCTCAGCTGCCTTGCAGGCAAGCTGTGAGGAAAAGTTTGGCTGTTCATTAGTTTGAGCCATATTAAATTCCTCAAGTTTCTGAATAACAACATCCAAAGATAGGTTATCCTGCATTTCTATTATCTGACAGACTGTTTGAAAAGTTGTTGGTGGTAAAGAGTTCAGCAGAAATGCCACTATCAATTCATCTGGTAAATTCAGCTTTTGATTTTCCAGTCTCCTGACTAGTTCAAGCAGGCCATTAACATGAGCTGAAAAATCTTCACTCTCATCCATTCTCATATTACAAAGTCTTTTAAGCATTTGTATCTTTGATATATTTGACTTCCCTTGATACAGTCTCTGTAAAATTTCCCACATATCTTTTGCAGTTAACTTGTCATGTATGTACACATGTAAACGCTGACTCACCGACATTGAGATGATTGCCATAGCTTTGTCATTTTTCTCATCCCAGAGTTCTTGTGCTGCCCCTGCATCTGTAGGTCTGTTGGACTCCAGCATTTTCCTTAGGCCTTGTCCTCCCAGTGCCATCCTTGCATTATGACTCCAAGCTTCATAGTTTGTTGCTCCAGTGAGCCTCTCTGGAATGGAGACCTTCAGCATAGAATCCATGGTCACAGAGACTAAAATCTTTCTTTTCTTTTCTGCCTTTAAGATTAATGCTAGCACTCAATTTTACTCACTCTGCGCTGCCTTTTGGGTGTCTGGGCCCATAACCCTGTTGGAAATGCAAGGACTGTGAGATCATTGCATCCATTTGCCCAATGCAGAGTTTACAGAGGAGTGTGAGTAGCTAATCATCAATAAGCAGGCAGGAAGCATACTTAAGCTTAAGTAGCTTTATTAGGAAATACATGTAGGATAGGAAAGGCCTACATCTATGCTAAGTCCTAAGACTAGGTGTGTTCAAGAGGGAGGAAGGAAGCTCTCTGAGACACAAAGAGATGAGAAATCTCCTGGGGGAGGAGATTGACCAATCAGGTCCTGACAGGAGTAGGACAGATAGGATGGGGGAAGGGTTCCCTGATCTGTCTGTCTACTCCTGCTGTTTCTAGCAAACAAACAGGATGAGGTGCTTAGGGGATGCAACCAAAGGAATGTATTTCCAACAGAAGAAAGGTAGAACTTTTGGATATACAGACTTTGTACCCTTACACCCCAAGGCCTCAACCTAGAAGTCAACACCTAAGATCCTCCTCATCTTTAGCACTTCTCCCCTCCCTTTCAGCATCAGCTGCCTTGGAATTCTTCTTCCCTCAATACTCTATGCTGTTACCTTGACTTTGCGCAGCATACACTTTAAATCCAACTTGTTACTGAAGAAGGTGGAAGCTGAAATGTTTAACTAAAAGTTTTAAATTGTGTTTGGTCATATATATATATATATATATATATATATATATATACACACACACACACACACACACACACACAGAATCTAAACTAAACCTAACCTATGTATAATAAAAAAATATTCCTATCCTAATATATATATAATAAAACAGCCTAGTATCTAAATATCTAATCTTTCTCTATATACAACTAATATCTATATATAATATACGGACAGAGGGAGACAGACAGGGGAAGGGAAAAGGAAAATTCAGATGTATATCCACTATCTCTAATCTATCTCTATTCTATATTAGAGGTGCGCGCCAGGGACCCATTCGTTATTCATTTTCGTTTTTCATTTTCAGTATTTAAATCTTTCGTTTTTGTAAATATAAAAATTTTGTTTTTTTCGATTTTCATTGGTTTCAAAGGAAAACACATTTTTGACTGTAACTTTTTTTGTTTTTCATTACACATGGATGAAACTTGAAAGGATTGAGGGTAGTGGGGGCTACAGGGTTAGAGGGGTGACTTGGACCCAGGACTCCTGGGTTGTCTGTTACAAGGTTAAGAGCAGGGGAGAGGAAAATAGGCTTGGAACAAGAACTATTGAGTTGCCTGTGAAGGGAGTGCAGCCTACTGGATTAGAGTGGAGAGGCTGGAAGCCAGGAGTCCTGAGTTCTCTATTACAGGGCTGGGACCAAGTAGATTGAGGGGGAGAAGGGGTGAGAGCCAGAACTCCTAAGTTCTCTCTTTCTTAAAGAGGAAATGGAGGGGGCAAGGGGCCAGCTCATGCCCTCCTGTCCCCAGCTTCAGTGTTGCCCCCAACTTGCAAAGAGGAAGAGAATTGGGACTGAAGGACAAAGGCAAAGTATGGTTGCATGGAGCCTAAGTTGTAAGTGAGCACAATATGTGAGACTCTGCAATGTCTTTACTGCTAACATGGCCCGAAAGTTAAGGAAGGAGCCTTAACTTGCAATTTCCATGCTTTTTAGTGCATGATTGGATTAAGTAAGTAAGTAAGTAAAAATGTATTGGCACGGGCTTCCGCCAGGGCTTAGAAACCAGTATAATACAATACATATACAAATACAACAATCATTATCAAACCACACAGTAGTATTTGAGCTAAAATAAAATTGCAAACATTGCAAAAAATTACCAAATAATACATAAACACAATATAAAATACACACAAAAAGTTACCAGAGGATAGCTAACATCGATCCATTTCTTCTTCCCCTTCCTAAATTTGTACCAGATACTAAACTTAGGGAGCTATCAGTGGAAAGAAACCCAGATGGGCCTACCTTAGGGCACCAGCTTTAATTGTAGCCCCTTTAAATGGGATCTAATTGCTTCTCGCCTTTTAGCTACAAGGATGAGAAATGTTGCTATAGACTTTAACTCATTAGACTCTGATAAGCTAGTCAGAAATGCACCCAGTTAGATCCCTTACCCTCCAGTAAGGGATTCAGCCAAGTCTCTCTAAGATGGATATAATATGGGCAAATAAAAATCTGATGTTCCACTGTTTCCACTTCTGAAAGAGAGCATGCACATTTACGGTCTTGATATGAAACCTTTGCATATCTACCCTCTAGCACCGAATGCATGATTGGATTTGTAAGAGCCTTAACTCTTCTTGTAAACCAGAGGTTCTTTGATTATGGAATAAGATCTGTTTGTGATGTCAATTAGCCAGCAGAAATGTCAACCAATTATCCTCATTCTGTGATGTGACCACCCCAATGTCTCTCCCCACTTGTTTCTGGGAAGTTGGAAGCATCTGTTTAGGAAAGAGCCAATAGAGATGTTCTTATGTCCTCTGTCACAGTGCTGCAGGATGAGATTGTGATGGTAATTGGCCAGCCTGGATGTGTAAACCATGTCTCCTGATTGCTGGGATGCTATCCTAAAAAGTCCCAGTTATGTCCCTTCTATCTTCATCTCAGGCCGCCCCCTATGCCCGCCTCAGAGCCACTACCGATTGATCCTGTACAGCTGAAAGTAATTGGTCAGTGAATGTGTCTGTCAGTCTGTTGGGTTGATCCCCATCCTCCCTCCTACAGCCTCCCTCCTACTGCTATGCCAGGTGCCTGTCTCTGACTGGCACTGCATGTGCTGCCAGTTAACTGAATAATGGTCTTGAAGGTGATAACTTCAGTTGCTTATAAAATTGGGGCCCTTTATCAAATCCCCCTGTTGTTTGGCAGAGAAGACAGTGAAGGTGTGTGATACATTCCTGCCAAATGTCTTGTAAACAGGATGGAATATAAAAATGTTACTCCCAGAAATGCATTTTTGAATTAATGTCTTTTAACTTCAGGACCCTTTGTCCAATCTTTCCAAAATATGGCAGGATTGATAATCCTTGGAAGCAACATAATCTTCCCAGGCTTCATGCAAATTGGATGGAAGACAAAGAAGTTGTAGCCAGGAATTTGTATGCAGCTTTTCTTAAAATCACAACAGTCAATTGCTTATAAAAATCAGTTCCCTTTTTTCAATCTCTAAATTTGGTACTCATAGGGTGGTTTTAGATGATCCCGCTCACAAGCGGGATCGTTCAGTGCCGGCTTCGGGCACCCGCCTTCCTCTCAACGCCGTGTCTGATGTTCAGAAGAGCATCAGACACGGCGTGGAGTGTTGTGCGCATGTGCGCCCTTCTGCACGTGCGCACTCGGGCAAAGAACCCAGAAGTGCGGCGTGAAGCCGGCACAGCTGTGATCCGCCTTGACAGGGGCAGGATCGCCGGACCGGCTTCACGCAGCAGAGATCCAGCGTTCACGCGTGCCGGAGTTTTAGACGAGCGGCAACAATGGCGGCTGATAAAGGGCTCAGCCGCCATTTGTGTCTCATCTAAAACCGCCCATAGTGTCCTCCATTGGTGGTACAGTGTCCCCAAGTTTCATGAAAATTGAATAAGAAACAAAAAGGTTATAGTCAGAAATACATTTTTCAGTGTTTTCCCATATTTCAAACACTAAAATTCATTTTCGTTTCCATTATTATTATTTGTTTTTCTTTATTACAATAATGAAAAAGAAAACATTTTTTTTTTCATTATCATAATAACAAAAATGAATTGCGCACCCCTATTCTATATCTATCATTGTGTGTATGTGTGTGTGTGTGTGTGTGTGTATATTAGGGGTGGGAGAATACCAGGGAGAATACCAGATGTACCGATATCCGATCTCCCTGGTACCAGATTTACCGGATTTTTAACATTGGCCACGGTACTGGATTTTTTACATTGCGGCTATTGACTTCAGTGGCCACAATGTAAAAAATCTGTTATGCCTGTAAAGTTAAATGTCGGATTTATCGGATTAAGCTGAAACACACAAATACTGGCAATATCAGATCTCGGAAGAACCGGAATTCCCATCCTGTGTGTGTGTGTGTGTGTGTATATATATATATATAGTATGTATACTATCGATAGATAGATATGTGTGTGTGTACAAGTGGAGAAATGCAGGGGAAGGAAAAAGGCAAAATGTAAGGGTAAGGAATAAGGATTTGAAAGGTAAGATGATAGGAATATATATGCGAGGATTTTTAATTCAAGCACCAGCAGATTCTGCAAATATATCCTAAAAGAGCAAGAGCTAAAACAGAACCAGAGTCAAGCATCCCAAATCTGCAGTATAAAGGGTTGCAGTGTCCTCCCCCAGAGCTCCCCTGATTGGTTCTGGGAGACAGGAGGCATTGAGCAATAAAAGGGTGCCATTCAACTGCCTGGGTGCTGCTTGCGCTGCTCATTGGCCAGCAATTACATCCATCAGGTCCTTCCCTTTCTATCACAGGTCCAGTCAGGCGCGGCTCGCCTTCCAGGGCGTTCGGGGCGCTGACCCCCCCAAGCGCCCTGCCAGGCGCTACACCGCCGCTCGTAGTAAAAAAAAACACCAAAAACTTGCCACCGCTTCCCCGCCGCCTGCAGCAGCCTCTGCCTTGCCTTTGCTTCAGAGCGGAGGCTGCTGCAGCGCTGTGTTCATGTCAGTTTCACCGAAACTGACCACAGCGCTGCTGCAGCCTCTGCTCTGAAGCAAAGGCAAGGCAGAGGCTGCTGCAGCTTGACTTCTCTTCTGGGATCCACTCCAGAGGAGTGGGTCCCAGAAGGCTCAAAGATCAGCCGCCCAAAGCGTTTTCCTATGGAAAACGTGATTTGGGCGGCTGAGCTCCTCCATCCACAGCACGTATGGGACGTACTGTGGAGGGAGGGGCTACAGCCTTCCATTGTGCTCAATGGGCGCAATGGAAGATCTCACCAGGGTGGTCGCGCTGACAACCCTGGCGAGATAGCTTGGTTCGGGGGACAGAGGAAGGGGGAGCAGCACGCATGCATGCTTCCTCACTGCCTCAGACTGTCCCCCAAGAGAGAGAGTCCCGCACACTGCCGCTCCCGCTGCCTGCCATTCAGAGACAGCAGGTAAGCTTAAGTTATGACCCTTCCCTCCCCCACCCTGTACCTGACCTCCCCACCATCGGGGGGGATGGGTGTTGAGGGGGGGTCCCCCTCCCCCCCACCCCCTAGGCTGAGCCTGTTTCCCCCCATCCTGCATCCTCCCCCACCCTGCTGCATCCCACCCCTCCTGAGCCCCCAACAAACCTCACAGCCCCCAACAAACCCA
>QEPC01010842.1:130154-171177 GCA_003113815.1 Sphenodon punctatus | reverse complement strand
GTGTGTGTGTGTGTGTGTGTGGTTGTGGTTGTGGTTGTGTGGGATTGGGCCAGCATGTGCTGGTGCTGTGGGTGCCCCCGAGTCCCAGTTGCATGTCTGTGCGTGTGTGCCTGCTGTGTGTGGTACCTGGGCGCCTGTTCTCCCTCTCCCTCTCCCCCCTCCCTTCCTGTTTCCCTTGTGTGGGCGTTCCCTTTTGTGCCTTTTGGCTTCGTTTGCCCTCCGGCGGCGATGTCTGTGTCCCGCCCCTTCCCGGCGGATTCTTGGTGTGCTCACCACAGCTGGGAATTGGCGTCAAGTCTGTTGCGCTGCCCCGGTCCATGATCTGGCGGCCCGATTCTCACCTGTGGTCCCGGTCCCGTCACATCTGTTCAGGGCTTTTATTGGCCCCGGGGGATGGTTGATTTCTTCACCCCCACCAGGAATCCACTGTGGTGAACCGCCCGCCCGTAATGTCTGAAATCACCTATAGTCGTCAGACTTCATCTCCACATCTCCTAATTCCTCATCCCCATAGACTGCTCACTGATGGCCTTCCATCTTTTCAATCAGGGTCCCCTTATCCCCATACCAAGCTAAGGATGTGAACCTGTGATGTCTCAACTTCATGAATGTATTCCTGTCACTCCCTTTGTTCCCCTTGCCTTCCCTCCTTTGTCTCTCCTAGACTGTAAAGCTTCTGGGGTTGGGACCTGTTTCTAGTTAATGCTTATGCCAGGTACATTGCTGGCATTATATACATATCATCATAATAATCCTTGTGGATAAAGTTGTGACCTATTTAAGTGCCTGTAAAAAAATAGTTTAGCATCAAAAAGTATTTGTTGAAATGGCTGAGATTTTGTGAGTCATCTCTGAATGACCCCTTCTATTTCAATTTAATAGAAATATTAATAGATGGAATTGAGCTAGAGGAAAGAAGGTGCTACTGCAGTGTTTCTTTCTCTTTTTGTAAATGCAGAAAGATGTTTTGAGCCATATGGGGATTCTAACAACTTCCTCTATCACATGATGCAGTTTAATATTTTTGGCACCAGCAAAGAACATCTGTACACTAGCCAGTGCGACATACGAGAGAACAGAATACTTTGCCGTAAGGAATGTTATTTATTCTGTTAGCAGTGAAACATGATTCCAGGTTTATGCAGGGTGAAGGTGGAGATGGCCATCAAGAATTCACTGCTAACTAATCTTTCTCCTCACCTGCAATTTTATTATAAAATAAAGGGATACAGACCACAGCAAAGGACTTAATGCACCTGAAAGCTATTTCAGATCAAATTGAAATATATAAATGGTGTGCAGTTGGCAATAGCTAATTTAATCAATGAATTCTTCACAACAATAATAATAATAATAATAATAATAATAATAATAATAATAATACTTAGCCAATTTGGCCATTGCAAGACGATAGAACTTACATAGACCCAACCATGGGAATAAACAAATGAGTAAACAGGTCAATACCAATAAAATGTAACACAAATAAGACAACATAGAGAAATATAACAAGCCATCGTCTATTAGAAGGGAAACATGCCCCGGATCCAGCTGGAGTGAATAGCCCCAAAGACCAGTCAGATGCATAGGACGCCTATCCCTGTCCCCTTTCTGCTTTATATTATTAACTGCGATCAAATACTTACCCACTTTTCCAGTAACTGCAGAAGAGTTGTCATTCAGCAAATAGCTGACATAAAACCCGGGCAAACGGCCCGGAATAGATGCGATCAACGGAGCTATATATTTCCCTCGTACCCCAGCAAACAGTGGGCACCTCAATAAAATTTGCTCCAAGGAGTCAACCTGTTTCAGGGAGCACCGGCATAGCCACTTGGCTAATGGAATACCTTTATATCTACCATCCGTTAAAACGGAGGGGGAATACATTTAACCTGGCCAGGAACAATAATTGTCTTGCCCTTTACTGCAAGCTACCCCCCAAATAGGACATAGGAGACCATAAGGTATTTGCAATTGTAGGATAAAGTCCCAGAGCCCTGCTGTCTCCAATTTCGGCTCTTAGCTCCTGCCAAGTGATGTCAGCCAGTCTTTCAAACAGTAATTTCCTTGCCCCTTTAAACCCCAGCAGGCCAAAAACTATCAGGCAGAAACCCAAGCATTTTATTTTGTCAGTCACCATCTCCACCCAACTGTTCAGACACCTATCCTCCATAACCAGTTGTGACTATGGAGCAGCTAATTTAAAGAATAGAGGAAGCCAGTATGTTAATGCCCCCTGCTAAGTCCTTTTGTGAAGAGGTAGAAGTCCACATTCCAAACACAACGCTAAGTTGTTAACCCTAGCCGAGGCCGATAGTAATGCCCTAATAAAGCCGGATTGTATTCTTTCCAAAGCCTTAGGTTTACCAACTTCCCCAAAATGGCCTCCATAAATCATCTGGGGGATAGATTGTTGCACATAAATTCTAATTGAAGGTGTAACTAATTTTCCTCCCCTTGACTTAAAAAAGGACAAAAGTACTTTGTGTAGCTGAGTAGCCTTGTCCTGCACTGCCCGAGACTGCAGTGTCCAGGCACCATTAGCTTGAAAAAGGCCCAAATACTTGTAAACATGAACTTGGGTGATTACCTTCTCATCCAACAACCATTTATGTTGTTATTTCTTACGAGAGAATATCAAAACTGTAGTCTTCTCATAGTTAATTTCAAGCAGGTTCTTCCTGCAATAGGTCCCGAATGCCTGCAGAGGCGCCTCAGCCCTACCTGTGTCCGGGATAACAGCACCATATCATCCGCGTATGAGAGACATGGTATACTAGTATCTCCCACCTGCGGCAAATGAAAGTCCGCACCCCTGAGCACCTCCATCACATCTTCAGATATATATTGAATAAAGTTGGGGCCAGTATACAGCCTTGCTTGACACTTCTTCTAATATTAATCTTGTTGGACAGCAACCCTTGATTATTACATCTCACCTTCATAGAGGTGTTCCTATATAAGCTGAAGATTAGAAACAACAGTCTGTGGTCAAGGTTAAGCACAGCCAACTTCCCCCAGAGACAGTTCCTGGCCACCATATCAAAAGCTGCCTTGAGATGAATAAAGGCAGAATATAAAGTGTTGGAAGGACCAGCGAACTTTTGAACAAAGTGACAGAGCAAAAAACAATGATTGTTGGTAGATCTCCCTTCACAAAACCCAATTTGGGCAGCATCCAAGATACCCTTGGCTTTTAACCAAGCTCTTAATCTCAGAAGTAGATATTTGGCGTATAATTTCCTCACTACGCTAATGGGCCTATAATTTCCTGGTACAGCTGGCCTACCCTTCTTGAATATAGGAACAATGATGACCTGCCCCCAGTTCTGAGGGATGTTACCTGACTAATTTATTTCTGTAAGAAGGGCGACCAAAATAGGAGCCCACCAATTGGACCCAGCTTTAAAGAGTTCTGCAGGAATAAAGTCAGAACCTGGGGCTTTACCAATTTTTAAACTCACTAATAAGTCCAATATTTGATTGGAGGACAACGGTTCCCACTCCTGTGAACAATACAGTGGGGTAATGGGGGATATTCCAGGAGCCGAGTATAAAGATGTAAAATGTTCCTCCCATGCCCGCCTAGAGACAGAGCATCAGCAAATGCCTTTTCCCGGCCGATGCCCCTAACCAGCTTCCAAAACCTTAACGGGTTAAGATCCTTAGCTGCCATATCAATCTCCTCCCAGGCCTGCCTATTAAAAATATCTCTTTTTTCGGTTAGGAGTTCCTATAGTCCCTTTTTTAGCGAGTAACTCTGTCAAATAGCAATCCCTCTGGAAAACTCTAAATTTCCAATAAGTACAATGTAGTTCTGTCCTAGCCATTAGACACTCTATCAAACTAGCTAGGCGGCAGCCTTCCCACCTGCTTTAATGGGCGGGCTTGAGTGCTGCTATCAGTTAACAGCAGGGTAAGCCATTCCACTAATTCCTGATATCTGGATAATTGAACCTCTTAGGAAGTGGCCTCCCTTATCCCAATCCAAAAGTGCATGCCCTCGGGGGAGTGAAGGGAAAGTAACAATCCCTGTTCGAGGTTCCTTCCCCAATGCTTCCTTAACCATCCCCCCTCCCCCTCGGGATGTTTATAATGGGCTGCCAGAAAGGAGGGTCTGCTGTCTGTAACTGCAACCCACCCAGGGACAGAGATAAAGGCAAGTGGTCACTGTCTAACTGAGCCCCTACCTGGAAAAAGTTTATCAAGGGAATTAAACAGGGAAAGTTGCAAAGTAATCAATTGTGCTGCAACCCCTGGCAGATAAAAAGTAAATTCCCCCAGTTGATCCCGCCAGTATCGACCATTTAATACGCACAGGTCCGGTCCACTTGCTGAACTTACTTAACTAATGCTATACTGCTCTTATTTAAACCCTCATCCTTTGACCATCTTCCTTCCAGAGGTGCGCTATCATCAATTGGCCAAAAACCTCCAAACTGGCATAAGTCAAAGTTGGACCGACCCATACAGGCATTAAAGTCCCCAACTAGCAGAAACCTAGCATCTGGAAGCAAAGTCTGGAGCTTCTCCAAAAGGGTGGTCAGTTGAAACCACACAGTATCATCATAACAGATAGAGTTACTAGGGGGGATGTAAATACCATAACAAAGAGGCTGCTTTTTAACATTCCGGCGGGCTTGTAAAACCTGGCTGTTCACCCAAGTCTTGGGGGGGGGGGGGGGTAGGGTTTTTACCTCCTCCCTACCCTTATTTTTATTTTTATTTATTTGTCCTAACCCTGTTTTAAGTTGTGTGCTGCTTTTTAAAAAATTGTTTTATTGAATTGTTTTTATTAAATTGTACGTCGACCCGAGATGCCGTAGGCATATGGGGCGACTAAGAAATGTTTAAAATAAAGAATACATTAAAGGAAAAATATTTATATTTATTTAAGAGGCATGCTATACCCCCACTCGGCCTACCCCTCCGCTGGGGGGGTGGAGCCCCATGCCAAAACACCTCATAGCCAGGAAAACATGATTCCTCAGTGGACTAGGTTTTCTGTGCTAAAATTACATCAAAGCGACTGAGAAGTGACATACCCCTGGGGTCCTGGGATCTAGTTTTCCAACCAGCCACATTCCATGATATGACCCTCAATGGGTCACCATCCCACTTCCCCAGGCGTCAGTTCACCTTAGACTTGCCTACTATAACTGTCTCACCCATGTCCTCTAATGGGAGAGGTTCTCCCTCCACGCCATAGGGTTCTTGCCCTACCCTACATTCATCTGAGATCCCTCCAAGACATGAGTTCCTAGGCTCCCAAGCTGATGAAGGTACCCGTATGGTCGGGTTCTCCCCTCCACTCTTGAATCTCCCCAGGTTGGGAGAGGACTGACCAGACATACATGGGTATCGGCCAAACTGGTTAACATTGCTTCCTGGACACCGGGGCTAGGAGAAAGGGCCGAACTCTCTAACTCATCTTTCCCCAATTCTCAAAATTTAGCCCAATTGCAGCTGGTTCCCTCTGCTGAACTAGAGCCTGGGTTACAAACATAAGTCATCCTGGGATCCAGGTCCCCCTCAATACATACTACCTCTTGAGCTTTACCCAGGTCAGGTTGGCCCACCACTACTCCCACCTCCAATGGAAGCCTATGTTCCATACAAGGCCCCTCAAAAACTTCCTCCACCAACTTACCAAGGGCTGACCCCCCTGTCCATAAGTAGTCTCCCATAGCCCCAACCTGCACCTTGTTCCTATGGTCGAGAAAAATTAGGCACTAGGATGCCACCAGCGCTAGGGTTAACATCGGCAAGAGACACAGAACTGGTCTCCATATCTTCTACAAGGTAAGTTGGTATACAAGAGCTAAGTGCAGTGTCCGAGACTACTGTCTTGCTATTAATCATAGAACGAATGTCCTTTGGGTCCTATAACCTAGGTGTAACACCCACCCTAATCAAAACCAACTCTTGTGGAGGTCTGGTAACCTTTTCCTGCCCCCCCCCAGTACTATTCCCAGCCTGGAGGTTCTTATTAATATAAATTTTAGCTAAATGAATCCCCTTGTGAGAGAATATTACTGGCGTTCCAGATAAGATCAGGCATTATGCTATTTCTAAAAGAAATTACACATTTGAAAATACCCCAATTTCTTTGCAAAATCCTAATGTCCCTAATATCCCTAGGATTGCACAGGAAATGGAGCAATGCTTCAATATGCCTAGCCACCAACCGAGGGGTAGACCACTGTGGGACATGTCCTGAGGGTTGCGAACGCAATGGCCGGTCTACAATAGCTATAGTTATCCACATATCCCTCCCGTTGCCACATCACACCCCAGTCTGGAGGCAGGGATTACCATGAGACGAGGCTTAGGCCACTGGATTGTACTATCGGGACCAGGACCCAGGCCGAACAAATCTTGGGCCCGCCTCCCACCCCCCCTCAAATCATCACCAGGCTTTAATTCTTCAATAATCCTGGTGAGAATATTAAGCTGAGCAAAGATGTGTTGTAAAGTCTTGCCCACAAGCACTGTTTGATAGGGATGGGCGAACCCTACCAGTTTGGTCAACCAAACCCGACCAGTTCGGTCAACCGAACCCCTGAACCGAATTCGATCTTCCAACCATATTTCCAAACTCGGTTCGGTTTGCCCATCCCTACTGTTTGATCTGCCATGAGCTCGGCCCAGTTCTTGTCCATACACCCATTGTCAAACACGGGGCTAGCTTGCAAAACCCTTGGGGACCCATTGGCAGTCGGGGTATCAGGGAAAGAAGTTAATTAGGCGGAGACTTCTTCCTCTTCTGTTGTTCCCTACCTGCAATTGGGCAAGGTCGTTTTCCTCAACAAGCATCCACTGGCTCCCCAGAATCAAGAAGCGTGTAGCAATTGGATAGCTGTAACCCAGGGGACAGGGTAGAGGCCACACTCGTAGACACCTCTTTACCCTCGTGTCCCTTGAAATTTTTTTCGATCCTACACTGCTTGGGTGGCAGAGTTCTCTGCGCCTCCCCCAAAATCTTCCTCCTCTGCTTAGCTGGCATAATAGACAAGGGACAGGCAAGGGGTGGGCAATAATCCCTCCTGAGTCTCCGGCCATCACCTAAGGCTGCACACACAAGAGCGCGCCCTTGCGCGCGCAGCCCTTAGGCGCGCTGCCCTGGTGTGTACCTCTGGCACCGCCTTCGGTGCTGGCTTTTTTAAAATCCACCGCGAGTGTTCCTGGACGTGGCCTCGCCCCACACACCACCGGCCCAGCACAGGTGCGCACTGCCCACCTGCTGCTCCTCCGCTTGGCTCTGGGCTTCACACCGCTCCTCCACATGCCACTGCCTTCAGTGCCAGCTTCTTTTAAATCCACCGCGAGTGTTCCTGGACATGGCCCCTCCCTGCACACCTCCGGCCCAGCACAGGTGCTTACTGCCCACCCGCTGCTCCACCGCTCGGCTCCAGGCTTCACACCGCTCCTCCACACCACAAAATTAATATGTGGTGAGTTTCATAAGCAGGAGACCAGCACTAGACAGTTATTCAGCATCTCATTTTCCTAAAATAGCAACACCACAGGACTGCCTCGGAAAGTGTTTCTTTTGCTGTATTTGCAATTTTAATATGATTACAGTACAATAATTCTCTTAATTTCCCCTCATTTGGAACCCTCTCTCTTTTGCAGATGTATTTGAAAAAGTTCTGCAAGAACAGTAAGTTTTTTTCTTATACTATGGACTGGCATCCCTGTTTGCTGAATTTCCTCCATTGTCACCAGTGTGGGGGAAACAGTGAACACAGGTCTCTGACTATGAGGGCAGGGTCCTGCGGGGCGAGTCCTGAAAGGACTGCATCCCAGTGATAGCAGAATCTTTGCCAAAGTGCTCTTTATTCATTGTGGTTCACCATCACCATTAACATAACCACATAATTAGTCCAGTACATACAGCGCTTCAGGGTGCCCCCCCAATCCAGGCCCCTCTAGTAGATGTGCCTGCACCTTTCAGGCCAGTACTAACACCTCTGTTACAGTGCCTATGGATTATTGTATACACAACGTATGCAATGATGTGCGGGTAGACTTCCTACATAATCTGTCTTGCTTTCACAGTGAAGAATGGGGTTGTAATAATGATAGCTTAGCAAAAACGATATATTTAAATACTATAGACCCAGGGTAGATAACCATAACTTAACTCATAACATTTAATAAGACAGGATCTTATTTTTCCCAGTTTATTATGCAGCATACCTAGAAAAATATTACTGTATTGATGTTCAGTGCTTAAATATTAAAATGATTAAAAACCTTAAAAATTCCTATTATAGCCAGAATGCATTGTCTGCTTGATAGTACCTTGTATAGCTTTTTTCGTTCTAAATTTAATTCTAAGAGGATTCGGGGTAAAAATAATGAATAAACAGGTGATAAGCAGCCATAGTGTTGACATCTTTGAAAACGAAGCTCTTATTAGGTTAAACTCTTCCAAGAGTTTTTTTGTTGAGGGAAAAGGTGCAGTAATTGGGGGTGAGTATTTGGAGTCCACTAGGAATATCTCTAGGAAAATCTTAATGATAATTTATTTATTTATTTGTAAAATTTAATACCCCACACTAATCCTGCCACAGCCAGCTGAGGGCGGCTAACAAAAGTCAACGTATAAATACATTAAAAAAATACATCATAAAAAACATTCCCTCCCAACCCCCTGCCCACTATCCATCTCCCCCATCCCTACCCACTCCCTTCCCTGAAGGCCTGGATGCAGATCCAGGTCTTACAGGCCCGGCAGAAGGCCAGCAGACTCTGGGTCAGTTGAGCTTCCTCCAGGAGGGAGTTCCACAGCCGCGGCGTGGCCACTGAGAATGCCCTCTCTATTGTGGCCCCCAGCTAACCTGGGGGACCTCCAAGAAGGCGCCCCCGGCAGACAGCAAGAATCGCCCCAGGACCCGAGGAGTGAGGCAGTCTATCAGATAGATGGGGCCCAAGCTGTGTAGGGCTTTAAAGGTTAAAACCAGATCCTTGAATCGGGCTCGGAATGCTATAGGCAACCAGTGCAGAGCTCAGAGCACTGGTGTTATGTGCTCCCTACGGCCCGTCTCAGTCAAACGATGGGCCGTCACATTCTGCACCAGTTGCAGCTTCTGAACCATCACCGGGGGCAGCCCCACGTAGAGCACACTGCAGTAATCCAGCTTGGAGGTGATGGATGAGGGTGGCCAGGTCTGAGTCTGAAACATATGGCCGAAGCCTCCGCACAAAATGTAGCTGGCAAAAGGCTCCCTTTGTCACCACCTCCATCTGGCAATCCAGCCAAAGACTGGGGTCCAACAGGACTCTCAAGCTCCGGACCCAGGGAGTCAGCGGGGGGCAGACCCCCTCAACAAGGGGAGCAATCACCCCCACCACCCGACCCACCAACATCACCTCCATCTTGCTGGGATTCAGCCTCAGTCTGCTCTGCTCTGCTGCATCCAGTCAGCTACTGCCTCCACACACTGAGAGAGCACCAAGACTTCAGAGAGGTATAGTTGGGTGTCATTAGCATATTGGTGGCAACACACACCAAACTGCCTCACTACCAGTGTTCACTTCCTGAAACTGATCCCACAAAGATGGACCATACGGGGCATCCATAACCCCAAGCTCTCCTTCCTCTGCATCTATCCCAGCTCTAAAGTCACACTGAATCCAAGCGATCGTATCTGTAAAGTAGGTGACAAACTCCTCACAGCGGGCCTGGGATATCTCCCCCTCCAGGCAGAGAGAGGCCAGATTGACCAGCCCCCTCCCCACCTGGAAGAGCTCTGCTGGATGTGATTTTGCAGCAGCTATGAGGGCGGCAAAGAATTCCTTCTTTGCCGCCCTCACAGCCACAGTATTGGACCACAAATGGACCGGATGCTGTAGCCAATCGGACTGATTGTGAGAATGATGCCAGTGTTGCCTTAACCACCATCCCTCCTGCTTTGTACACCGCAGCTCCTCAGTAAACCAAGGAGTCCTACGATGATGAAGCGATGGCCCTATCCCCTACCACCCCCCCTAGCCCCCACTAAAACTGCTCCCAATCCCCACCACCTGCTGCCACCAAGTGGTCCCCTCCAAGGTTTGCCCCCCCCTCACCCCAGGGTGCCCCACCTCAGAACCTCCCCCCTCCCTAACCCAATTCCCCCTCTCCCCCACTGGAGTTGAGGTCCCAATCCCAACGGTCATCCCNCCCCCTCTCCCCCACTGGGGTTGAGGTCCCAATTCCAAGGGCCATCCCCAAACCCCCCCACTGTTCCCATTAATCTGATGGACTGGGGTTCAGTCCGTGACCAAATAAAAAACTAAAGTTATAATATTAATTAATTAGCCCATTTATTAGGTGTTCGCCCCCACCAGCTACGTGGCCACCACCCACCAGACACACAGCCCCCACTCATGGTGGGGTCTCAGAGCCTGTGGAGCCTGTCATGAGGTGAATACAGACTAATGTGTGCTCGTGTGTCACATCCCATCAGTTAGGTTGCATGCAGTGCCTCCATACAAAACAGGTCTGCAAGCACCATAGAGTGCCAGGCAGACATCCTAGAGCGTCCTGCTTCCTGCCCCTCTCTCTGCTCTCACTCGCACTGGAGATTATCCACAAGTGCATGAAATATATGCAGGGGTCTGCTGGTTTATTAGGTTGGACATGTTAAACGTGATTGGGGGGCTGCACAGACGAAACCCAGACTGTAGTGGACTAACGTCTCATTTGTGAACACCCATTCTCAAGCATACATGGAAACAGATCTAGTTTTGGGTAAGTGGTATTTAGATTTCATATAACACAGCACCAGTTTCTGTTAAATCCAAAACACATGGAGTTGCACCCTTCTAGGAGTGCATCTTCTTTCCTTCTAAGCTACCATAGCTGATAAGTAAGCTGCAGGAGGAGACAAAGAAGCTATTGCAGGTGGACAAAGCTCCCTATAGCCACTCTCAGAATTGGAACTAATATGAACAGCTGAGTAAATGTTACTGTTGCTTCCTCTCCAGCACATTTTAATAAGATTTCTAACAACCTGGCCATTGATGTGTAAGGCAAAGACCTAAGGCTTAAAATTCCCAGATTGGGTTCTATGGTAACATGAATGTTTCACTGCAACATCAACCACATATACACACAGACACTTTCTTAGCAGCATGATCAGTTTACATATGTCTAACAAGAATTTCCAAACATGCTATTCACTCCCTAGATTTAATTAGAAATGAACTCCGAATGTGTGGTACTAATTTATCACAATCTTCAAGGTCTAAACATTCCACTTAGATTTATTAAGTGAAAATATGTAAGAATCAGTAGTGTCTATTGTGGGCCTCTCTTCCTTCACTGATCTTATTTGATGTGTGGAAGTAATCACTGAAGGAACTTGTTCTTAGTTGAACTGAAGAGTTTAAATTCCCTATCACCTTGATCTTAGCATCTACAGGTATCCAAAAATTAATTCCTTCATCATTGTAGCTCATGCTTTAAGCTTTTCATGGACTGTCACTAAATTCACTCTCAGACAAGCAATTTGCTTCAAGATCTAGTGTGGCATTGACATTACTTTTTAAGAACCCACAAGAAATTTAAAAAAATAAAAATGCATAGCACACTGAGACACTTTCCGTGGGTTTTATGCTTTATTAAATAACCTTATTCAAAACCAAGTGTGAACTGAAATTGACATATTTGGGATGCTGGGCAAAATAGTTTATTTTTGTTTTTAAAGGACCTTTAATAAATATGGGTTATTAAATATTGCATAACTGGCAAAAACACAAGTGAATTAAAGAGATGTCTCCTGAAAGGCTTGTCAGATTAAAATAATCTTGAGTGAGAGGGATAAAGGGCAGTTCAAGCAGTCAAAAATGCCTATAAAAGTTACCATTTGGATATTGCTTATCTGTGTGTGTGTGTGTGTGTGTGTGTGTGTGTGTATACACACACACACACACACTCAAAACCTGTTTTTGTAAATTCAAGAAGTAGAAGAAATCTTGGTTTAGGGATGGCAACTTACTTGTAGGGTGTTAGCAGGCATTGTTATGCTAGCTACTCCTATTAGGTCACAAATCCGCATCTTGTCATTATGGGTAAATCAAATGTGCAGGTGGTGGGGTGAGTCCACCTGAGTCGTGTAGGTGGTGGGGTGAGGGCAGAAAACTGTGGCAGCCACAGTCCAGGTCGACAGGCACCACTTAACAAAACGTGCCTGCTACTGTGAGAGCAATCCCACCACCTACACGACCCAGGTGGTGGGGCGACCCAGATGGGGCAACCCTGTCCCACTCTGTGCTCCGCCCCCCGCCATGATTGGCAGCCATAGCAACTAGCCATGGCACCTGGCCATGACGGCCCCTGCTGTGATAGTGATCATGAAACCAACATATGTGTTACGTACATGTTCACAAATGCGTACTCTGTGTTAACATTATATGCCAATGTGTGGTGTCATTAAACTCGAGATTGAGAGAGGAATGTAAATCATTATGAAATATAGAACGGAAATTTTGTATGCAAGAGATACAAAATGGGAACACATTTTAAGCTCTGAAACAGGAATAAATCAAAAATCCAGAATGGGAACCCAGATATCCTGTCTGGAACAGTTAGCACGACAATGGGGATGTTAAGAAATGCAAATGTCTTACTACCTGGCCTGGGAGGAGGAGGAGGGAGACCTGCAAGACAAGATGGGGGGGGGGGGGGGGACTTCAGAAGAACTGAGAAGTATTTAAAGAGCCATAACCTGACAAGAGTCATTCATATCTTGAACTGCAACCAAGCAAGAAGCTAATACCCAGCTCTTGTACCATCAGAACTGAGAGAAAGGAGACTTTGAAGCAGAATGAACTACTGCATAGATAAGATTTTAGCTTAGAATCACAAGGTAGATTTGTGTTGTCTTTTATGTTTGATTTACTGCACTCTCAGCATAATCTTGCATTATACTTTATCTTGATTCTTGAATTAAACTTCTTTTAACTAAGCTTGGTGTGCTTATAAGTGGATTCCTGACATTGGAGGCGGGAAGTTCTGGGTTTCCAAACCCAGATGAACCTGTGTGCTTTGGGAAACTCTGAGGAAAAAGTGACAGTGAACCCCTTACAGGCTGGAAGAGTTCTGGAGAGAACTGGTCCAGTAAGTGATGTACGAGGGGAAACCAAAATCACAGCTAACTTAGAGTGGGGCAGACAGGTCCCAGTCCCATCACAGTGGTGCCCAATTGAACGAATTAAACCCCAAAACTGTATACCATTGTGCAGGAACTAAAAAGTGAACTGGCCAGCTAATGCTGGAGCTCAGGTTCTAGATTTGGAGCAAGCAGGCAAACATTGTGCAAGAGTTCTGGGTGGTTGTTTTTTTCCATTTTGGGAACTACCATTAGTCAGACAAGCTGGTGATACCTACCGGTTTCTCCGATATGACCAAAGAAGAGCTGGTGGCGGAATGCTGCAGCAGAAACTAAGGCCGCTTTTAGACGTGCACTTGGATCAGGCGCGGGAGCGGCGAAACAGCCGCGGCGCTGTTTTAGACGAACCGAAAACGGAAGTAGTGCGTGTGATCCGGCGTCACGCATTCTTTGCCGGCCACCTATGTCACCCCAGAGCAATCAGGCCGGTTCGCTCGCGGTCGGCAAAGAATGCGCGGCGCTGGATCACGCACACAACTTCCGCTTCCAGTTCGTCTAAAACAGTGCTGCGGCTGTTTCGCCGCTCCCACGCCTGATCCCAGCTGCTCGTCTAAAAGTGGTCTTAGATCCAGCAGACAAAAACAAAGATCAGCTTATTATGAGCATTAGGCAGTATAAGCGGAGTCAGGGCTCCACACCTCAGAGTGTAGGGGCCAGCGGCATCAGCAAGAAGGCGATAAAAGCACAGTTGGCCCTGGCTAGAATCCAGCTACAACAACAGCAGGAGCAACACAACAGAGCATGAAACAGCCCAAGAAAAATTCGAGCTGGAGAAATTAAGCAAGAGGAAAAAGTGAAGCAAAGGCTATGTGAGATGGAAATCCTGAAGGTTAAACAGGACCATGAGAAAGAATTGATGACAAATGGAGGAGCCCATCCCATCAGCCAAGCCAACAACACCAAGAAGGTTGGAAGACAGCTAATTAAAGACTACTCTCCACTCATGCATTAGTACAGCAAGAATGAATCATAGATGAATTCTTCAAAACAGCTGAAAACATCTCTAGGCAAGAAGAGATCAACTAGAACCTCTGGATCAGAATCCTGCTTCCCAGACTGACCAATAAGGCACGTAATATTTTTAATTCCAAAAAATTCAGGGACCACCCCCCTGAATTTTGAGGAGTTTAAAAAGGAGGTGTTGGCAGAATACCAAGTTAGACTAGAGATCTATAAGCAGAAGTTTTGCACTCTAAAGAAAACAGAGGAAAGGAAATATGCAGACTACACCTCTATGTTGCAAGACTTTTATTATTATTATTAGCATGCATTTATATAGCGCCAGCAATCTACCTTGCGCTTAATTGAATAGACATGGTCCCTGCCCTAGGGCTTACAATCGGAGAGATGGGGGTGGGGAGGGATGAAGGAAGGGGAACAGGCAAGGAGTGTAACATTAATGAGGATGTGAGGTCCCAGGTGCATGCGCTGGGCTTGGTTACATCACAAACGATGGCTGGTTGGTCCATGTGGTGAGGATATGAGTACACAGACCTCAAGTAACAGATTGTACTGAATGGAGGGTATCAGCAGGAGTTAAGTGAGGGGAGCAAGAAGTCAGGGAGGACAGAGTGGAAGAGGTGGGTCTTGAGGAGGGTTCTGAAGGTACGAAGGGAGGACGCGAGGCGAATGTGGGCAGGGAGGGAGTTCCAGGCATGGGGGGCAGCTGGGGAGAAGGGATGAAGGCGGTTAGGGGAGCAGGGGAGGCATGAGAGGGTGAGAGAGCAGGACCTTTGTGTAAGTTGGCTCAAGTGGAGTAACCAGATGCTTATATAGAAAGTATTATAGAATTGATGGTCATGGAACACTTTCTTAATATGTGCTCTCCAGCGTTAAAAGCATACGTTTTAGACAACAAAATAACCAAGCCCAGGGAGGCTGGAAAGGGCAGATGAATATGTTGCCACTAGGATACTGGCTTATGGAGAACAAAACAAAAAGGGGGATAAATCTAAAAATAGGTTCCATAGCAGAAACAATGAAAACAAACCCCACTATGGAGAGGGGGAAGCCAAACAGGTACATAACCGGGATCAAAGAGGATCTGCAGAGGAAAGGGAAGGCAATACACCCACCCTCCCAAAACCCACATGCTCCCCAAAACAATAGAGGTGACACAAGAAATTGTAACACATGTCAACAGTCAGGGCACATTGCACGCAACTGCCCCAGTAAAAAGAGTGGGCCATCCCCATCTGTATTGGCGGATACTTATCTCTGTTGCTCAACTGATCCCAGAGGGGAGTCCCTGCTTCCTTTGTTTTTCCAGCTGAAGAGATTAACCTGGGGTTAATAAGGGAGACTTGTGTGAATGGGAACCCTTGCAAGGGATGGAAGGACCTTGGCGTGGGTTCAGGGAAGGAGCCTTGTGCCTCAGTCCCACAGGAGCCAGTGCAACAAAGCAGGACTGAAGCCCAGCTTGAGGTGGGAAGGGAGCAGAGATGGGACTCTGAGGGTGAGCAGTCTGTCTTGCCACAGCCAAAACAACAAAGAGAGTCAAAAGCCCAATCTTCACTTCCAAGGGGATAGCAACATGTCTCTGAAGGCAAGCTTGATGGCTCTGTCTAGCCTGAGGAAAGGCAGGGGGAAGTGGCTAATGACCAGCCCTGGCCTGGAACACAAGAGTTGGTCTTGTGAGGGAAGATCTAACTTCAGGGTTCCAGTCCTTATGGCCACAGCCAAGGGGGAGATAAGAGCACAAGGGGCAGCTACTAACCTCAGAAGGCGAGGAGAGAATAGGGAGGCAGAAGCAGAGCAGGCGCTAACCACAACTCAGATGGATTTCCAGGCAGAGGTGGTTGGTGACAGCATCCTGGCTAAGATTAGGGAAGAAGCAGGCGATAAAACCCCTCATTGAAACCCTGATGGGGAGACCTTTAGATGGGAACAAGAATTGTATAGGATTTCCCCCAAGTTGGAGTAAAAAGGGGTCCAGCACAAAGATAGCTTATTGTGCCACAGAAATTTAGAGTGGACCTCCTCAAACTAGCCCACAATTGCCCTTTTGCAGGACACTTGGGAGTTTCAAAGACGAACAACAGGCTAGATAAGAACTTCTATTGGTCAGGGATATATATGGACCAGAAATTACTGTAAGGCCTGTGAGTTCTGCCAGAAAAAGAAAATGGGACCAGGACCAAAGAAAGCCCCTTTACATCCCTTGCCAATAATAGAGGAATTGTTCCCCAGAGTTGCCATGGATATAGTGGGGCACTTAAAGAAAGCCTCCCGAAGAGGCAAGAGATATGTAATTTTATGTAGCCACTGTTACAAAAAAGAGATTTGCGCTTCTCTCCTACAAGTCATTGGTCATAGACTGGTGGCGAGCGGGTCCCTACTTGTCTTGAACTGTGAGCGGAGAATTGCCTGCACCTGAAATTGACCTGAGGGGAGGAGCTGCAAGGCGGACCAGAGGGTTAAAAGAAAGCGGCCGCCGGAGGGAGAGTGTGGCGAGCGGGTCCTTACTTGTCTTGAACTGTGAGCTGTGAGTGGAGAATTGCCTGCACCTGAAATTGACCTGACGGGAGGAGCTGCAAGGCGGACCAGAGGGTTAAAAGACCGGCTGCCGGAGGTGATGCCGGAGGCGCACGCCGGGGCAGCGCGCCTAAGGGCTGCGCACGCAAGGGCGCGCCCTTAGGAACCGGCCGGCCAAGGCCGCTCTCCCTGGAGGAGAATCTACTTACCCTTATAAAGGGGGCGGAGAGGCTCTAGTTAAGGTTATCCCAGAGGGTATAATATTTAAAGCGGGGGAGTTTGTTGAACTGTGGGATGTCGGTAAGGAAGAGGGGGAGGGGGGAAGGAGATAGGGGCCTGGTCATTCAAGCTAAAAGCCCCAAACAGCGGAGGATAGAAGTGTTTATGTCCAAACCGGGGCCCAAACCCCCTCCGCCCATGGGAGAGCCACAAGAGCCCCTCTGTGATAACCCTCCAGCACTATTGCATAGTACCTCCCCTATAAGGATTCTGCCAGAGGTTTTTCAGTGATCCTCGATGCCGAGTAAAATACAGGATCCCTCGGAGGGCTTCTCTTTTCCTATGGCATCTCCACAGCCAGGGGATAGGAGCTCTATTATGGCATGTCTGGCTGATCACGTGTTCCTGACTGCATCCTCTATGCGGTTTGTTTTCCACCACCTGAATAAGGTGTTGGCGGAATTAGGAACCTTGTCTTCCTTAATACGAGCTTCAGTACAGGGTGCGGGTAAAGACGCTACCCTAAGGCAGGGGGAGCAGTTTGGGACGGTGATTACTGACAAGGGTGAGAGGCCAAATTTGGAGAACCCTAGCCATTTGCAACAGAGGGATGACACCGTAGGGTGTCACCCAGTGGGCTCCATGGAGAGGTCTATGATTCGGAGTTCAGTGGCCTACTCTATCCCTGTTAATTTAGCAAATTATAGCAGACTTCCGCTAAATGTGGTTTTTTCTATCTGCCCGCTATCATCGGGTTTATTACCGTACTGGAATTCCGCTCTGGATTTTGCGTAACACCTAAGAGTATTACTATTGATACCTACAGGAAGGCTGACTCCAACCAGGTGGGATATTATCTCTATTGAGCATCTGAGTATTAGGAAGGACCGTTGGATCCTTAATGTACTTTTCAATAGGCAAGAACTAGTGGATCTAATATTCCAACAGGCAGGAAGCCTAGAATCTAGGAATGTCTTTGTGGCCAGAGCCATGTACGCAAGAGGAGGGCAGGGTACCCTAAGAGCTTCTGCCATTGGTGGCCCTGCAGTCGAGGGGCCGATGCCCCCACCCCAGGGAGGGGGCTCTGCTCTCAGTGTGGGGGGGCTGGCTTCAGCGGGTCCCAATAGGCCGGTAGGACCTATTACTGGAAACGTGGACCAGGTCATTTCCCCCCCAGAGGATTAAATGGAGTGGGATATGCCAATAGGTGGAGAGGACCCGGCTGTGCGCATAGAATGCCAGAGCTCCCAGGGAGGGGATAAGCGAGCCGATGAAGCCATAACTCATGCCCCGAACACTATTTCTAATTTCTGTACTAGGAGGAAGCAGAGCCCCTACCTTTTGAGGGGGCAGGCTTCCATTACTGAACAGATGGAGGGTATGTACCATCATTTAGGGAGAGTTATGAAGTTGCAGAAGAATGCGTTGGGATATTCAAGTAGGGCACGTGGCTTGGGGGCGTGTAAGGTGCCTCCTCACTCCCAGTCCATTATAACTTTGAATAACTCATTAATATGCTGTAATATGCCCTCCTAGAGGGTGGAGTTGGGAGCCTCTGGGGAGGGGATATCAAGGAGGATTAGGATAGATTGTCCTCCTCGTGGTTTGGTGTCCCCTGCCCAGACTGAACAAATGCCCCTTTTTGGTTCTGTGACGCCAACTCTTTTGCAATGTAATATTAGGCAGCATGATGAAGGATTTGTCCATCTAGAGCAGTTAACACCTGATCTGACTAAGGGCTCTACTGGGAAGGGAGATGAGGGGGGGAGTAGGAGTTTGGTTTGTGTTAATCCTTTGATACAGAATTCCCAGGGAGGGGATCAGAGGGACAAGGGTGAGGAAGAGATTTCCCCGGCTCAGGCTTCCCTAGTAGTGGTGCCTGGGTCGTTTGTGGATGTAGGTCAGTCTCAGGTCGATAGGGGGGAGAGTGAGGACTGTCTTGGGCAGGTAAGGGGATGATTAATCCTGGCCACAAATTATAAGGTGGTGAAATTCCTCAGTTGGAATATTGCAGGCTGGAAATCGCGTATTTTAGATATAGATTTCCTTCCCTTCCTTGAGGAATATAATATCATATTGTTGCAGGAGACTTGGGCTCTAGATGACTTTACATGTGCAGCGTTTATGGTATATACGCTGCTGGCAACTCCGGCACTAGGCCTGGGAAGACCAAGTGGGAGCCTGGCACTTTTAATTTCCCTAGATCAACAGGTTAATATAAAGTGCTGTGGATCATTGGCCTCTAACTTTGCCTTGTACCACTGCAGGTTTAAGTCGGGTCTAAAATTGCTGATTGTGAACATTTATCTGCCACCTCCCTCGTCTCCCTTTTTCCCGGATGACTTTTGGGTTAGACTAAGGGGAGAGTTAAGGAGATGGGGCAGTGCATTTCCAGGACGATTTGGGTGGTGGTGGGGATTTTAACATTAGAGTTGGGGAGTGGGGGGGATCTGAGGGTTGGCCATGGCTTGATGATTCAGATATAATTCCCAATAAGCGGGTATCGCATGACCAAGTTCGTGGTCCTGGGGCAGTTCAGCTCAAATCCTTTTTGGGTGATTTTGGGTTGGTGATGTTGAATGGACGTACCCCAGGGGACCAGGAGGGGGTTTATACTTTTCACTCAGCCTGTGGATCTAGTGTGATTGATTATTTTTTTATCCTGGAGAGTTTCCTTGCTAATGTGCTGGAATTTCAGGTAATTTCCAGATTTGAAACTAACCATCTCCCTCTCACCCTAGTATTGGCGGATCCTTTAAGTCGGGGGGGGTTGGCAGATGGGGAAGGGGGGGAGGAGGATTGGAGGATGGCCTAGTGCGGGTTAAGTGGGGCAAAGATTTAGAAGTAGCTTTTTTAGGGTTTGTTCAGAAGAAGGAGGTGAGGGAATTGGTGGAGGAGATGGTGAATATGGAAGGTAACCGGCTGAGTAAATTTGAAAAACTTTTGGCTGGGTTGGTATCCCTATTATCACGGAGGAAAGAGGGAGGTTGTTGTAAGACGAGGGTTCCATCATGGTTTAATAGGGAATGTAGAGCCCTGCGGAGTAGGTTGAGGTGGTTGGTGAAGGAGGTAAGGAGGTATCCGTCCCCAGATAATAGGCAAGAATTAGCATCTACCCGTAGGATCTATCGGGAGGTTGTGGCTGCGAATAGGTTGAAGGCTCAACGGGAGGGTTGGGATAGGTTGCTGAATCTAGCCCTTCACAAGGATTCTAAGCAGTTTTGGGACTGCATTAATGCCAGCCTGGGGGGGAATTGCAATAGAGGTTCGGCGATCTCGGTTGAATCTTGGGTGCAGTTCTATACCGGAATCTTCTCCTCTAGGAGGGGGCCCGACATTGTAGTATTAGCCAGTGATGGTTTTCTGCATTGGCCGCCGGTCTCAGAAGCGGCGGTGGTAGAATTCATCAGGAAACTGAAAGCGGGGAAAGCTCTGGGGGATGATTTCATCCCCCCGGAATTACTGAAATATAATCCGGATTGGTGGGCTAGATGGTTGTCCCCGCTACTGGGGAAATTCCGAAATCTTGGCAGAGGGGAATAGTGGTCCCTATTTTAAAAAGGGGGACCCGCATTTTCCGGGGAATTACCGTCCTATATGTTTGTTGAATATTATAGGGAAATTATACTCACGCTTCCTGCTTGAGAAGTTGGTGGGATGGGTGCAAGAAAATGGGATATTGGAACCTGAACAGGGGGGGTTCCAATGTGGGAAATCGACATTGGACCAGGTTTGTGTCCTTTATCTCCTTGCAAAGAAAAGTGTAAATCGTTCAGGGAAATGTTATGCTTGTTTTGTAGATCTCTCTATGGCATTCGATTCAATTAACAGGGAGAGGTTGTGGAGGAAGCTTGAGTCATCTTCTATGGACCGAAGATTACTATTTTTGCTGATTAAGGTCCATAGTAATAATCTGATTCGAATCCGCCCAGGTGTGGCAAGCTCCCTCTCAGAAGAAGTATGGGTGCATAGAGGGGTCAGGCAGGGGTGTCTTCTTGCCCCTGTTCTGTTTAATCTCTTTCTTAACGATCTAATCCCCTTTTTGCTGACCTTGGACTCGCATGCTCCCTTTTTGGGCACTAGGAGTATCCCCGCCCTCCTGTACGCGGACGATACTGTATTGATTTCCCAATCCCTAGTGGGCCTTCGGAGGGCCATGCAGGGGTTTGGGACGTACTGCGTGCAGGAGGGCTTAGAGATTAACTTTGGGAAAACTAAAACCATGGTGATGGGGGCCGGGCCTAAGGGGAGACTCCACCGATGGATGATTAAGGACAATCTTATTGAACAAGTGAGGGAATTTAAATATTTGAGGGTAGTTATATCAGCCTCCTTGAGCTGGTTATCTCACTGGAAGGCGGTGGTATTACAGTGTAAGAGATCAGCGGGGGTTATTTTGAAATATTATTTCTCATGAGTGGGGAGATTGCCCTTGCCGGCTTTGCGTCTTTTTAAAGCCAAAACAGTAACCCAGTGCCTGTATGCCTGCCCGGTATGGAGCCTGCAATTTTTGGATTAAATGGAGACAATTCAAAATCAATTTTTGTGTAAGATTCTGGGAGTCCGTAGTGGGACCCTGGCAGTGCTGCTGGGGCAGGAAACAAAGTGCCCCACCATAAGGGGGCGGGCCCTGCTCATGATTTTGAAATTCTGGGTAAAGGTGGTTTTGTTCCCGGCAGGGGTAAATTCCCTCCTTTCAAGGGCAGTGGAAGAGGGGCTCCTGAACCCATGGGTGCGTCAGATTGAGGAGTTTGTGGCGGCCCTGGGATTTTCAAGGGGAGCTGTGGCACATGTGGGCCAGGAGGGGGTGGTGTCATTACTGAAGAGGCGAATATTGGATCAAGAGTTCCAAATGGAGAACTCACGTCTGTCCTCTCAAAGGGTGGCCCCGGAGTATTTTCCACCGGGTCCAGGAGAGGAGGCGCGTAGTTATCTATTCTCTTGGCAGGACGCTAGGTTGCGCCAGATCTTCACATGCCTGAGGTGTAATGTTTATCCATCAGCGATGAGGGATGGCCGTTGGGAGGGTATCCCGAGGGATAAAAGTTATTGTCAATTGTGTGATTGTGCTGAAATGGATTCTGTCGCCCATGTGTTATTGTATTGCACTGCCTTAGCAGCACCGAGACAGGCCCTTCTGGGGGATTATATGTTGAGTAGCTCTGATTTAGGGGTACCAGTGGGGAGGTTCCTGTCTTGGATTGCTATGCCCTGGTCAAAATCGGTGGCGAGACTAGGGCGCATATTTGTTAGGCGCAGGGCAGCACTGGGGCATGAGTCTCTGTCCGAGGGCGTTTGGTTGATCCCTCGGGACGATGATATGGTGTAGGTTCGGGGGACTACTGTGGGGACCCAGAGCTTATAGGCCCGCTTAATCCCGGGGTTGCCCTCGGATTCATGTGGATATAGGTATCCACAATCTTTTCCTGTTAATATGACTTATTATTATTGTGGGTTGCCCTGGTGTTAAATATTTAGGTTTTTTTTTTTTTTTAAGTTATTACTTTTAATGAGTTTACCTTCGTTGTTTTTTATTGTGGTCTAAGTTTGTGCAGGCCTCTGGTGTTTTCCCAGAGACTAAAATTGCTGTCCACATGATATGGTTTGTATATTGCTGATTATATTGTGCATTTTGATTTATCATGTTTTTAATCTTGTTTTATATTGTACGGATATTGCTAAGGCCAATGGCTGCAATAAACAAACAAACAATGGTCATAGACTGACTTTACAGACATATTTTTGGAAGGGATGTGACTGCACACAAAGCCAATTCCATAATCAAAAACCTCCAGTTTACAAGAAGACTTAATGCTCTTGCAAATTCAATCATGCACTAAAAAGCATGGAAATTGAAAGTTAAGGCTCCCGCCTTACCTTCCGTGCCATCTTAGCAGTAAAGACATTGTACAGTCTCACACACATTGTGCTCACGTACAACTTAGGCTCCATGCACTCACTCTTTGCCTTCATCTCCCCACAGGCTGATCGTAGCTATGGGTTGGCTCTCCCCGGCCTATGTGCATGTGCTCAGCCCTCCGGCTGGCTCACTCAGTCCCCTCTCAAAGGGGCAGCAGCCCCGCAGAACTGCTCCCTGCTACACCAAGAATAAAACAACTTTGGTTCGGTTTAAACATTGTACATTTCCAAAAACTGCTCTCTGTGATCTCTGTAGCTCATGGCTTGTACAGGAGTCTTCCATTCTATTCCCCACTGTCAAAGCTCTTTTCCTTCTGCAACACTGGCCATTCTGCTTTCTATAAGGACCTCCCCCTGTACAGGACCCCCTGGCTAATTCACTCCTTGTACAGGACTCCCTGACTCTGCTGTGCCCATGTACAGGACTCTCCACCTGGCATAATGCTACCCATTCTTCAGCTCTCCCCCTGTACACAGCTCCCTCACTCAGTTCCCCTCCGTCCAGGGCTGTCTCCTGGCACAATTATGTCCATTATTCTGCATCTCTCTGTCTCTACAAGACTCCCCCACTTTACTCCCCCTTGGACAGGGCTCCCTTTCTTGCACAATGCTGCCGACTCTGCAGACCTTCCCCTGTACTGGGTTCCATATTCTGCTCCCTGTAAAGTACTCCCTCTGTGCATGGCTTCCACTGTGGAAGCTATTTACAGAGGCTGTGCCCCTACTCTCTCCCCTTAATGTCCCCCCCACCCTTTGTGTATGCTTCCTCCCTCCCTGTTCCCCCATAGGATTTCCCTCCCTGGGCTGAGGCTCGCTCTTAGCGTCCGCCGTCCTCCAAGAGGACTACACTTGCCACTCTGCCCCACAGGACTCTACCATCTCCCTGCCCCCCTCCTGCAGAACTCCCACTGTATCAGCCCAGAGCACCCACTTACTCCTCATTCCTTAGTTGGATTGAGAAAGTTAGAGGGAGAAGCGCTGAAAGAAGATTGATTCCATCCCGCCTGTAGCCTCCTGTCCCTGTCTCCGGGATAAACCTCTGCCCTCTTCCTTCACCTGGGACCATCCCAAGAAAACTCTAGTGCTCTGGCCCCAGCCATGCTCCTCCAGTGGGGTGCCCCATTGGAGCCACAACCCAGAAACCCCACGTTTTTGGAGGGGGAAGGGCTGTCCCTGAAATTCATGTGCTCTGTGGTTCTGGGCGGGTTTAGGGGGCAAGATCAGCCACCCCAAACATCACTGCGAGATTAGCTAGCTCTGTTGTAATGTTTAGCCATCTCGGCATTCCTGGCCCCCAAGCTGAGGCGCCTGTTGTGCGGGATCAGATCAGAATGACCTTCATCTCTCTCCCTTCCACAGGCCTTCTTCTCCTCCTCTCCCCACAAGATCAACTCTAAACATGGCTGACCAGTCACTCACACTGCCCCCTGGGAGGTGCAGTTCTCTCTCTTTCCCCACCACTGATAGGCTCTAGCAAGCAGTGACTTCTGGAAGTTGTAGTCCCCAGTATTCAAGACTGTTTGCTTTTAAACAGTCTCTGCATTACACATAGAATGTTTGCAAGCACTCCACACCCAGGATGGGCTCCATAGGCTAAGATTGAATTTTCAGGATGTCATAACTTAAAAACTACTAACCGGATTTACAAAAAGTAAACCAGAAAGAACTCCCTGGCAGCCTCCTTGAATTTTCTAAAAGGCTTACACCTCCTCCCAACCAGCACAAAACCTCTTTAGCCTGCCAAGATCGAGACAGTCTAATTTTTAAAAAGAAACAGGCTTCAAAGTGCAGGTTTCAGACTGTGATATCTCAGTTGTTATCTAACTGATTCAGCTGAAATTTGGACAGCATGAGCCACTTACTCCAGTGTTCCTTCATCATATATTTCATGACCTTATCTTTAATAATGCCAATTTTATAATGAGTAGAATGGAGCATGCAACACACCTCAACTTATTATAATGCATTTAATTACCAAGTGATTTGCAAGGCAGAGCCAGTACATTCAATTTCCAAGAACTTCATTACTAAAGAAGGTGCATAAGCACTTCAAAGCCCTAGACTGTTTTCCTGTTGTTCCCATACTAACAAGCTCACCATTAATAGTGCTATTAATAAAAATTCCTTTGTAAAAGGTCTTGAGGTTCCCTGATCACGCTGGTGGTTGAACAGCAAGTATGCACGCCTAAAGGGAGATTCAGACTGCAAGGTGTGATTCATACAATAGCTTGTGGGAGAGAACTATCAGATACCAACTCAAACATAGCAGCAACATAAACATCTGTTGAACTGGCTACATCATCTGATCCACAGCATGTCAGATGTGCATGTATTTAGTGTTATATTTGTAAATGATTAGAGTTAGAGCACTATTTCTGGTTTCCAGTCCATGGTGCTCCCTGATGCCAGGGTAATGGTCGATGGATCTGGCTGTGACTATCTCAGAGCTGGCTTTTCAGTTCCTGCCATTGCAATAGCCATCTCCAGGGAAGTGGAGTAAGGACCATAGTGTTACCAGTACATGCACATAACAGTCATCCTGTGCCTTCTGCTCCTTAACTTGTTTTTTTAATTATTTTTTTATTTATTAAGCACACACACCCACACCCCGCTTTTTGGGAGTTACACAAATTTGCTGCACACTGCTTAGAATCTGGCATACCAAGTGAATATATTTGTGTATATGTGCATATGCCTGCAGATACTATACAAACATCTGTCCAGTTTTTTATTAATGACATTTCCCAAAAGACTTCTTCACGGGGGGTTTTCAGGAAACAAGTGCTATATTCTGGATGCATGTGGTGATCTCTTGGGTTGTAATGCCAAAATAATGTTCTCGCTGCTTGATTATTCATGATTACATGTTCTGTGCTCTTGAATTTAAAGCAATAACTCATTGCAAGGATGCCCTAAATGTCTTCAGACATTTTACAAAGGACAACACTGGTAAATAATTATAACTAGATGCATTTGGCTGAAACAAAGCAATTTTGAGTCATCTGGGACCTGGCAAGAGACAGAGGCCTCATTCCAGAAACCTTTAACGTATGTAGGCCCATTGACTTCTATGGCGCTTCTTGCATGAGTAATAGGATTCAGGACTGCAGCCAGAGTCTTTAGTTAATAATAGAGGAATAGGGACTGGAATAGAGGTTTGAAAGGAAATTTTGGTGGCATGCCTGTGAAATGGACAAAAATAGAATTGTCATACTTGAAAATGGTGTTATGACTCTGAGACAATGAACATAAGAGAATGATAACGGTGGGGGGGGGGCGGGGTCAGGGGAATATATCATGGGATAAAGTAAACTGAAGTACTTACTGAGCTATCTTGTTGTATTCTAAATCCTGCCACTGACTTGATGTATTATAAAAGTTACTTGACATTTCATAGGCCCTTTTCACTCGAGCTGCCCCATGCAGATCCACGGCGTGGGCATGGCAGGGGCATCCATGTGACGGCCACAGCTGCTTGGTGTGGACGCATGCGTGCTCCCCCATCTCCACCCATCTCCACCCATAGCCCACGCACGGAACAACCACTGACAGCGGCAGTTGCTTGGTGGATGGAGACGGGTGCGTGCCTCTGTAATGGCCACATCCCCCGCACCACGGCCCATTTGAAAAGGTCCTCGGTCTTGGTTTATTCATGTGTGCAATAGTTTGCACCAGCCCTCTAATGCCCTGCGCTATAGCAGGCCTATTATAGCAGCTGCACTAAATCCGGTGGCTCCTTCCCTAAAAATGCTCCATGTGTTCTTCACTATTACAAACTCCGTACTATAATGATGAACAGAAGGCACAATTCATAAGAGGGTACTGTCAGTATGCACTGGGTATACTCAGGAGTATTGTTCTGCTAAATTAATGTTTGTGAAGTTTTTTGAGATACCCTGATGAGTCAGTGGGTAACAGAAGAATGAAAAAGAGACTTAATCAATCAAGATTTGTTGGTAGGTTGATACAAATACTTATCCTGATATGAGCCACCAAACATATGAGTACTTCAGAATTCAGTAAGACCTTGAGGCCCATAGTACAATAATTTATTTATTATTATGTTTGATGTATTTCTAGTTTTATATGGTTTTTATGCTGTAATCAGCCCTGAGCCTTGGGAGATGGGGATTGGGATATAAATTTAAACAAACGAAAAAGGAATGTTTGGTCTAAACAAGGAGTTCTCCGTTTGGAAGTACAGACCAAAGGGGGCTTTATTACTCTGCATTTTTCTTTATTGTTTTTAAATTTCTTTTTAAAAGTATATTTCTTAACCCACATGGTTGTAGAGAGAAGAACCTCATAAATGTGGAGTGAATGTAAACTGGCACAAAGCTATCTGCTGAATCTTCAGACAATCTGAAATAATAGTTCTCTGCAGTATGATCACCCCGTTCACCTCACTCCAAGTCTCAGGGACAGAATTTGTGAGACGGGAATCCTGCATTTTTCAAAGATGCCGTGAAATGGGTTCTCAGTCTGGGGGATGTGTCTCTAGTGGGCTTTGTAAAAAGCTGTTAGGCAGTTGTGGCCACATATTGCTAAATGACTGGATATCAGAAAAGATGGAAAAAGTAGTATTCCTGAGCAGCTCCTGTGTAGAAAAGGGGGTTCCAACTCTGAACACGTTGCGATTTTCAGCCTGTTCCTACCTGCTCTGAAGTTAACAACATTCCCACCTCACACACACACTGGCTGTTTTAAAAAAGTATTTATTTACCATACCAGAAAGTCCTGTTTCTGAACATTAGTGAATGACATGAAAGCGTTAATTTGAGAAGGCTGTGATATCATTTGCAGAAATATTTTCTATGGACAACAGTATCTTCCAGGCATATTATCAAAACTTTTCAACAACCATCAGATCTAGGATTGCATAATCAAATCAGGCTGTTTGAAGTTAATCTTTAGTGATTTAACCCAGGATCCTATCCAATTAGTTTGTTTCAAATACTCTATCTCTACAGTAATAACACCAGCTGATCTGCTGTTTAACCTAGCATGCTGTACTCAGCAAAGGCAGCGCAAGTGACTGGGGTCACAAGTCAGGCCTGGCGTAATTCAGAGTAATCAATTAAAGGCAATGAAGTGGCCCAGTTCTGAATTGTGGCCCAGTGACTTTTGCTGCCTTTGCTGAGTGCATTACATTTATAGGCTACTTAGAATTTGCCATTTTGTTTATTACAACAATGACTCACAGTCATGGCACCTCATATAAACTTAATAAATCTTAGATTATTTTCCTGGCTGTCGGTTTTCATGACTGTGAATTTTTACAACATAACCATACTTATTTAATTACATTCCTAAGCAATTTCCAAAAACCTGTTTTTCTACTGAGATGCTAAATCCTAAATGTAACTAAGACTTTGGGCTAAAGTTTGCTTCTTCTAAATTCATGTATGTATAATGTATATAGGGATCATGTGGAATTCTGTTTACTAGAATCTTTGCATAACCCAACTTGTCAGCAGCTCACCGATAATCTTGCGAGTAAAATATAACATTTCAATAGTGCCAGGCTGCCATGAAATCTTTGCTGGCTAAACAGAAAGATAGAATCTTAGACTGACACTGCCTGGCTGAGGTTGAAGCAATTATATCCACTTTTTCAGTGATGACTATAATCATAGAACATTTGTTCTGAAGCCATAAGCTCTACCTCATTGGATGTAATTATTAGCACTTAATCATTTATAATTTGGTGAATGGGATGCATTTTTGAGCAATGAAATTACTACTTACAAATAAAGGAAATGATAGGAAAAGCATAATGTTACCACAGTTTTTACATAACATTTTATTCTTAAAAAATGGTGGGTAACGGGGGACCAGAGTTTAAAGCTCATATTAGTCTTCCAGAATTGTTTTCAATTTCCTTAATAAAAAAGTTAAGAGAAAGTCTCTTGAATAGAGATGATAGTGGCAAGAGACAAAGTAGTTAGGTTGATACTTTTTGTTAGGCCAACTTTCCGACCTTTGCAGAGCTCTTCTTCTCATAGGGTGCTTTCAAACATGATGGTGGCCAGCTTTGCCATGGTTTTTCCTGTTTTGGCATGGGGGCCACCATCACATTTGCAGGCAGCTGCCAGACGTTACCATGGGATAGTACTCACTGCTTTCAGGGGCTTTCAGATGTGAAAGCTCGCTTCACTCTGGGTCCAGCGGCCGGATGCCAACCATGGTGGGGGCTAGCCCAGACTGTGACTCAGGGATTTTGCCAGACTCGGAGCAAAGCGGTCTTTAACATCTGAAAGCCCTCTTTACTTACCATGGTCTGGAGTGGCAAGGGGGGATGGGCACAATGGCGGCATCATTTGAATTATTGATGTTTCCCATGCAGATTACATGTATTCCTCAGTGTACACTATGCAGTTGGGAACAAGTATACAGGAGTACAATAATTCTGCTTTTGTGGCAAATGGAGGCATGTGATTCTGAGACTTTTCTCTTGGCAGTTAAAAATTGCCCTGTAAAAAGGACTTTAGACATTCAAAGCAGCCATTGTTTTTTAAAGTCAAAACTGCTGTTTGCATCATTGCATGCAATTGTTAATGTACAGTTAAAGTTCCAAAGGAGTTGTTAATTCATATGCTGAAAGTGTATATTAAGAGTAATGAACAAATTCA
Source organism: Sphenodon punctatus (assembly GCA_003113815.1). Lineage (NCBI taxonomy): Eukaryota > Metazoa > Chordata > Lepidosauria > Sphenodontia > Sphenodontidae > Sphenodon > Sphenodon punctatus. Next base: position 141,767 of record QEPC01010842.1, on the reverse strand, counting down.
GCCAAACCTGTATAATGTGACCTGTGAGCTGTTACACTGAATTCTGTGCATTTGCATTATGCTGTCTTGCAAAAAGCAATTAACATGTTTACTGTGAACTGATGGTAATAATATACAAAACTTGGTTAAAACTTAGCAGAGCCATTAATACACTGAAGACACAGAAAGAGTTCTTGGCCGTGTATCATGCTAATGAACTATTGCTTTTTCCTTTTAAAAATTCTACAAAATGAAACATAACAAAAGAAAAGAAGCTAGCATTAATAATCTGATTCAGTAACAAAAGCAAGAACATTCAGAGGTGATGTTGTAGACAGAAATTATATTACATTGGATGTTTTTGAATGTGACAGTGGCCAGCTTTGCCACAGGAGCCACTGTCACATTAATTTTCCTGCACCCAGATGTTGGCACAGGATAGATCCCAGCCATGGTGGCGTCTAGTGTGGGCTGTGACTTGAGAAAGTCTCCAAGTCACAGGTCGCACTAGCCTCCACCACTGGCTCCACCACTCCAACCACCCGACCAGCAGTAAAGCAGGCATTTACATTTGAAAGCATGCTTTACTAGATCTGGTCTGGAGTCACCACCAGGTCTGGGCATCATGGCAGCCATCCTTGTATGTCATGGCTGCTTGTTGAGGAGGGTGCGGGGCACTGGGCACAGCCCCGCCCTCCCCAGCGGGCCGGCCCCTATCATATTAGTGAAATATAGACCTTTCAATTGGTGACTAAGTTTACAAGCCTCATATAAAGACATGGTGATTGAAGAGTATAATGGGACACTATTATTTTGAACATAAAACTAATGTGGAAAAGATTTATATGGAAATACTGAACCAACTCTTTGCAAAGATAGAGTTTATAACAGGTATGTCAAAATCGGTGGAAGGAGAGGTCCAAAGTCTGTGGACTGTTCAAGACCATCTTCTTCTCATAGTGCCCACTAATGCCAGTATGTTTGCAGAGGTATCAAGGAGAGAAGATGGAATAGAATGAGAGAAAACCTGGCACAAGATCACAAAGCAAGTCAGTGGTAGAGCTAGGAATAGAAGGAAGATCTACTCACCTCTAAGAGAGCACACTACTTCATAGGACTGAATATTATACATAATTTGTTCAGTGAAATAAACAAAACCTTGGTTTCAGATTGTAAGGTCTGCTAGCTCAAGTGCTGAAGCTTGGAGCATCTCAAAATAAAAGCAGCTGCACTAGGCCCTAGCCCATCAGTAATACTTCCAGCTTTCCCAGGAAAGCTAATTTGTGTATATTTACATGAATTAGTTTATCTAAATTTATGCTAATTTAAGATATCCCATTGCCTATCACAGCAGCTGGGTATTAAGAAAAGCTTCTTATTTCTAAATACTGCAGATCCTTAGCATTCCACAGAACAGCCACCCCACAAATCCATGGAGCAGGCACCATGGGAGTAACTATAGGGTGACCGGAACGGGCGGGGGATGTGTTCCCTGCCCATTTCCTTCCCCTACAATTCTAGAGATGGGAGGAAGGGGCATAGCTATAATAGGAACAGCTGCACCAGGACCCACGTGCCTAGTGGGCCCAGATGTGTAGAATCCATATGCAAACTGGAGTAGATTGCCCCAGCAGGGGGCAAATTCTGTCTTCTGTACCAGGACCTGTTCCCACCTAGCTACACCCCTAGGGGTTGGAGCATACATGAGTCAAGCTGCATTCAAATTAGCCTTTTCTGCCAAGTTAAATGCTTCCCTCACATTTTTATTGCTTGTTTAAAGTAATTAGCTCCCGAGATCCTGTGTAAGCACTAGCAGGCTGTTAATCACCATCATCTTTCAAGCTGAAAACTGAGGGTTAATAATGGAGTTATGTGGCTCATGCGCATTACTTGTAATGTATGAAGGATCTTGAGCCCATGTTGATAATGTACCAGGGCATTGCTTATGATGGACCAGAGCACTGAGGAGACTTGGGGTGATTTCAGATGTGACGATATCACAGTGAACCATGCTCAATTCCGTGTGGTGGCTGTGATAGCGTAATGTCTGTTGGGGGAAACGAATGTTTCCCCCCCAGATGTTACCACGGCTGGGGATTGCATTCGACACGAAACTTGATTCTCGTGTTCCTCAACAAGAATCACAGTTCTCGTTCCGTTCTTGCAAACGAGATGAGAATCAGCTGGTTTCCCACCAATAGGAAAAGCAAGAATCTAAAAAAAAACAAAAACCCGAATACCCAGTGCTGATGGAGGGAGGAGGAAGCCACACTGTTCCTTGCCCAGCTTTCTTACTTTGTCTGGGACTTGCAGCCGCCTCGGTGAGGAAAGCGTTATGAAGACAAATTTTCAGGAATGGGAGGGGGGAGAACAGGAGGGAGGGGGCAGACTCAGCTGGTATCTTAGCATTCTATTGCTAGCAGGCGTCAGTAGGAAATAGAATGCTAGAAAACTGTCCTGAGCCTGCCTCTTTCCTTCAGCTCTTCCCCCTCCCATCTGGAAATTCTTTGTGCTAATTTAAGATATCCCATTGCCTATCACAGCAGTTGGGCATTAAGAAAGCTTCTTATTTCCAAATAAGTCCTTTTTAGTTGGGAGAAGGGAGAGCAGAATGGAGGGAGCAGTTGTTGAGCATTCTTTTGGCTAGCAGGAGTCTGAGCACCTAATAGAATTCAGAAAAACTGTGCTGAGCCCACCTCTTCCCTTCAGCTCCCCCCTCCCATCTGTTTCCAGCCCCAGACAAGGTAACCACATGGGTACACATGTGTAAATCAACAACAGCAGTACTCCTCCCTGTTTCCAGATGGGAGGGGGAGCCGAAGGGAAAAGGTAGGCTCAACACAAGATCTCCCCCACCCCCCATCCTGCTCTCCCTGCTTCCATCTGGAAAGGACTTCCAGATGGGAGGGGGGAGAGCTAAAGGGAAAAGGCGGGCTCAGTGCAGCTTTTCAGCATTCTATTGGCTTCTGGCTTTTTCTTGCCAATAGAATGCTAAGATATTGGCTGAGTCTGCCTCCTCCCTCCTGCTCTCCCTCTCCCATTCCTGAAAATTTGCCTTTAGAAAGCTTTCCCCACCAAGACAGCTGCCAGCCTCTGACAAAGTAAGAAAGTTGGGTAGGGAACAGGTGGCTTCCTCCTGCCTCCTTAAATTTCTCCAGGCTGAGAGACCAGCCTGGGTGCACGGGGGAAGAGGGGAGTGAAAAATCTCACAAGAACTTGAATCAGGGTCAAGATGTCTGTGAGATCTCAACCCTGGTTCTCAATTCTCACAAGATTTTTGCAAGAATAAAATCTGTTCTCATTTCAGGCCTACTTACTGGCCTCAGAGGGCTTGATTGAAGTTCCATTGCTGCTGTAGGGGGGCCTGCCAGCAAGCTCCCTTACATCAGCATGCTACTGAGCTCCCTGCTCCACGACACACACATGCAAAATATCTGTCAGAGGCAGTGGTGGGCCGGCAGTACTTCTGTCAAGGAAGGGACGCCAGGGAGCGCACACACACACCGTGCCCAGCCTGGGACTTTTTTTTTAACCCACCCCAGGGATCGCCCTACCTGGTGGTGCCGGGGCTCCGGCCCTGGGTCCGGCGGCACCAGCGCTCCGGAGCACCACCGGACCTGCTGTCACTGCCGCTACTGCTGCCGGACCCTGGCCTACCTGGTGGTTCCGGGGCCCTGGCCCTGGGTCCGGCAGCGGCGGCGGGTCCGGCAGCAGTGGCACTCCGGAGCACTTGAGGCCGCTAGTAGGCCTTCCGGTTTGACCTGGAAGGCCTAGTAGCAGCCTTAAGTGCTCCAGAGCGCCACCACCACCGCACCTGCCGCTGCCGCCGTCGGACCTGGGGCAGAGCCCCGGCACCACCAGGTAGGGCGATCCCTGGGGTGTGGGGGTTAAAAAATAAATAAATCCCAGGGTGGGGGGGAGGTGCTCTCCGGCACCCCTTCCGCACAGCCTGGAGGGGGGAGGGAAAACCGCCCTCCCCTGCCCAAACAGGTTCGGCTCCCCCAAACGGGTTTGGCCCAAATGGGCTGAACTGAACGGTTTCGGGTTTGGCCGAACCCAGAACAGGCCGAACCTCGAACCCAGAACAGGCCGAACCTCGAACCCCTGGGGATTTGCACATCCCTGGGGATTCGCACATTGATTTCAATGGGATCCGAATTCAAACTTTAATGTATCTGAAAATTACAGATCCAAATCTGTAATGGAACCCAATCCATAATGCTCATCCCTAGCACTGGCAACCCTACCTGCCAGGGGTTCTTCGGCTGCCATGGCTGCGAGAATTGCTGTAGCTCCCTTGTGCAGAGCTACAATTTTTAACGAATCCAAAATACAGCTGACTAATGGCTATATAAATCTCAATTTTTTTTAGATACTATCCTGCCCAAGTATAGGCGATTGACTAACGTGACAAGAGGAAAAGCAGAACTTGGGCAGAGACACTGCAGGGTGACTGGAGCATGATTATTTACTCCATTCACTCAAAAATGCACATAGTCTAGGAAGTACCATGAATTGAGGGGAGAGGGGGCAGCATCCATTCATGGTTGTTAAGCAATTACGAATTTTAAACACTACTTTTCCATCCAGGCAGCTGTAATGGAAGGAATTAGCTCCAATCATGTCTTCGTACCACTGCTGGCATAGTAGTCCCATGTAGACAATACTATGTGCTAGAGTGAAATATGCATCCTAGCGTGCTCATATGGCTTGGGTTTCTTATTCAAATACTATTTCCATGAGTGGAATAGCATAGCAAACCTTGGTGTGTAAAGGGTTACATTAATAGGACTAGAAATGATATTAAGAAGAATTTTTGTAAAGTGTCAGCTGATATGCTTTCTGATAGTAAGCAGGTTTAGAATTGTGTGTTTAAAGCTTAGTGGAGGAAACAGCCTTAGTGGGATGACAGAATGCACTAGGCAGGTGATAGAATTAGGTCACACAATCCTCCCAGCACTACTGCTGATTGTGATGGAAGAATATAACTTGAAAGGTTTTACAAGACTATAAATAATGTGACGTGGCTGGTTAACACTTTATACAGTTTTCCTATTGTGTAGTCTTCCTTGCTTAGCCCTTTGTTTTTACTACCTTGGGCGGAGGGGCGTGGCTTGGTTGGATTGGGCCCTGGTGCAGAAGCTGAACAAACACCCTGCACCAGAGAGTGAGTCCCTCAGGCTCCTGGGGACCCTGATACAGCTGCTCCACCAGTCCCTTTTATAGCTATGCTCTTGCTTGGGCCACACTCTAGAAACCACTTACTCCAGAGTAGCCCCACTGAAGCTACTCCGGAGTATAGGGTTACCCTACAGTAAATGGTTTGTAGATTGTGGCCTTGGAGAACCCATAAAGGTACCTGCTAATTTATCTTTTCTTTCTTTCTTTTATTTTATTTATTTATTTATTATGATAGATTTTTTCTATGCTGAAAAGAAATCTATTCATTTGTTGATATATTTGATTAATGTTGGTATAATTTCAAATAATGAATGTGAGACTGATAAGTTACTACGTTGCTGTTGTATTGTCTTTAATATATGTCGTATACGTACACAGGCTTTGAGGAAAATCCATTGGGTACATTGTGACAGACATAGTAACAGGTTTTTAGTCATATTTAATCTTGTTACTTCTGTGGAATTCAGTGGGATTTGAAAATATGATTCAGCAAGCAGAATGTGGATATTCTTATCTCAAAGGAAGCGCTTCTGCGTGTCTCCATATTCGTAATAACTGTCTTCCTTCTCCTGACTTCAGTTGAATCAGGATTGTTCTGATAAGGAATAAATACAAGAATAAAACAAACCACAGAACCATGTGTTTAATTTAATGGTGCATTTTATTTTATTTTTTGCTATTTTCGTGAGCACCACCTTAAATATTTCTAAAAACAAAAATTAAGTTTTAAAACCTGAGGAAGCACGCATCCACCTGTAAAATTGAGATTGCCAAAAATGAATTTGTGAGATGAGAGTTTGATGACTGCATTAGCAATCTCATAATTGTGTAATGACAGGTTAATTAAGTGTACATTTATTTTGTTACTCTGGAGGAAAAAAACGCATTGATAAATTGAATTTAAGCAACAGTTAAAATGTTTACTAGCTTCTGAATATTATGACCTTTAGCCAGATTAACCACAGTCTACTGAATGCTATTTTTTTTATTGTGGTCTGGATTTTCATTAGTATATTATTATTCTTTGTAATGTTAAAATATCTGTTCTGATAGGAACCGAATTGCACTGTGATATTACCACTTGCAATATGCATACAGATAAAATATTAGTTTGATTCCACTTTGGAAAGCAGCAAAAGTGAATTTAGATAAATGGTATAGTAAGACTCTTTTTATTACATTAACACAAAGGTACAGACAGGTGTGAATTGATAGCAATAAATATTCAAAAAGTGTGATATAATAATGAAACATTCACTCTTTACAGCTAGCGTTTAAAAAGCAAGGAAATGTCATTTCGCCCTTTCCCCTTGGGTAAAACTGGACTAGAATAACTCCATTCATGTTCAGAATGGCAGTAATCTTTAAAACATGGGCCATATATGTTCCTATGATATGATGATTCTATTCTCCATCCACTGATAAATGCATTAATGTAAAATATTTTTTTCTCAGTACTAATAAAAGGCCAACACAGAGTGTGTGTGCTAGGTAAATCCTTTTAAAGTGGAATTTACATGATGTGTTGGCTCTCTACAGGTTGGACTGAATTTCACCCTATAAGAAGAAACTGTCTACGTGTCTTGAGATCTCCAATCCCATAGAGAATGTTATTGACTCCTGACTTGTCTGATGACGGACCCTGTGAGGTCCGAAAGCTTGCCTTGCATGCTTCCACCAACTGTAGTTGGTACAATAAAGGTATCTTTTGTTGTCCACTAGAGTACTATTATGTCTCTATTGACTTGACAGGAACTCAACTGTATGCAGTTCTCTTTAGTAAAGATCTCTGTAAATAATCAGTGATATTTTGTATAAGGAACAGTATCAAACATTTATACAAGGGAATGTATGGCAATTTTATTTGATGATAATGATGATAATGATTAATAAAGAGAAATAGAGAAGTGACGTGACCCTAGCCAAGATCACAAACCAGGTCAATGTTAAGACAGTGCTAGAACCTACATCCTCTAAGGACCCATTCCAGAGACTTAGCCATCTGACTCCATTGCGTCCGAGAATCTTTATCACAAATGTCACAATTTGTTCTTCATTCTCCTGACAAGACAGAGGTGGTGATGGTGGGTGGGGTCAGTGGTCTGGGGGAGGCCCCCATTAATGTGGGGAGGTTGTCCTCCTTTGGTTTCATGTGTGCGGAGCCTGGAGGTGCTCCTAGACTTGCAGCTATGCCTGGATCAGCAGGTGTTGGCTGTTGCCAGGGGTGCCTTCCGCCAGTTACATCTGGTGAAGAGACTCCACCCATATATCTCGGACTCTGATCTCGCCACTATCATCCCTGTATTCGTCACCTCGAGGCTAGACTACTGTAATGCGCTCTATGTGGGGCTGCCCTTGGTGATGGTCCAGAAGCTGCAGCTGGTGCAAAATGCGGTGGCCCGTCTTCTGACGGGGATGGGCCACAGGGAACACATTCAACCAGTGCTCCAAGCATTCCACTGACTGCCAGTTGTCTTCCAGACCCAATTCAAGGTGCTGGTTTAAACCTATAAAGCCCTACACAGTCTGGGTCCCACTTACCCGAGGGACCGCCTCATTCCCTGGTCTGCCTCCTGGACAGCCCCTGCGGTTGTCTGAGGAGACCCTCCTGGAGGTCCTGTGCTTTTGGCGGGTCCGGACAAACAGGAGGTTGTTCTCAGTGGCCACTCTGTCATTGTGGAATGCCTTTTCAGTGGAACGAAGCTTTAGCCTGGATCTCCTTACTTTCTGCCGGCGTTATAAGACCTGGCTTTTCCTCCAGACGTTTGACAGGAGGGAGGGTGGTATGGGTTAATTTATGATGGGTTGGTTGTGTTTATTTTAGATGAGTTTGGTACGTGTAGTTTTTTAGTCTATCTTTGTATTTTTGAATTTTATGATGCTATGATTTTTTAAATTCTATTTATTGTTTTACTTGTCTTGTAAGCTGCCTCGAGTATCCATTGGAGAGAGGAGCAGGGTAGAAATTATTATATAAATAAATAAATTTTCACAATGGTCCCAAGGATGTAGCTATAAATGGGGATATGTAATGCCTCTGCTGCCCAGAGTTTGAGGGGATAGAGCCCACTTGAGCCCCCTACCTCCTCAGCACTGTCAAGCTAGGACAGGAGGAGGCAGGGGTGGGCAGCCTTCAGAACACAGAGCATGGGGGCAGTTCCTACCCCCACACAGAACATTCTGGTGAGTTTGTCAGACCCTGCCACCCTGCTCCAACATGGCCTATCAACCTGCCAGGTCGGCCCTATGCCTCTAGTGACCCGGCTACCCTCTCTAGTGACTCCTTGCTGGCCTCCCTCGCTCCCACCTGTCCCCCCTTGTGGCGATTCAAAACTCTGCCGCCAAGGTCATTCACTCTGCCCGTCGCTTCGACCGTGTGACGCCTCTCCTCCTCTCCCTTCACTGGCTCCCCCTTCCGGAACGTATCCTGTTCAAACTCCTGGTTTTCACGTTCAAATCGCTCCATGACCAAGCTCCCCCTTACCTCTCGGACCTAATCGCCCTACGCGCTCCTGCGCGCGCTCTCCGCTCTTCCGCTGTCCCCTCCCTCGCTCTCCCTCGCTTCTCCTGCTCGCCCAACCGCCTTCGTCCCTTCTCCCTCGCTGCCCCGCATGCCTGGAACTCCCTCCCTGCCGACATCCGCCTCGCCTCCTCCCTCCGCTCCTTCAAATCCCTCCTCAAGACCCACCTTTTCCATGCTGCCTTTCCCAATGCCCTCTAGTCTTTCCCCTTGCTCTTACTGTCAGCCCTCCTCTGCTGACTGCTGCTACCGACCACCTTGTAACCAAGCCAAGTACACGCACCTGAGACTTCGCATCCGCCTGAATGTTTGTTTGTCTTCTCCCATGTCTCTCCCGCTGTCCCCTCTCCTTGTCTCCCCCTCCTTGTCTTTTAGATTGTAAGCCACAGGTAGGGACCGCAGCTGATTGTATGTTCTGTACAGCGCCAGGTCGTTACTGGCGCTTTATAAATGTTTAATAATAATAATAATAATAATAATCCCACTCTCTGAGCCACCCCCATCCTGGCCTACTCTACCTATATCCTGCCCTGTCTCACCTGCCACAGCAGTTCCCACTCCAGTCTCCCAGCTTCGTGCCTTAGTTCCAACCCCATGGTCCCCAGGTGGCCCCATCTCTGACGACCCTTCCTTGTCCCCTCATCCCAACCTAGCTATGCCCAATTTTGAGACTTTGGCCCTTTTTACAGAGGCCTCTCATGCTCATGAACATGCAGAAACCTGTGTGTTCATAAGTGGGAGAGGTCCGTGTGAAGGACACGGTGTGGGCATGCTCCTGCATAACACATATTCCCGCTCACACACACCCCACTCATCCCCATGTACAGAGCAACTGGGAAAAATGAAAGTTGCTCCGTATGTGGGGATGAGTGGGGGGTGAGTGTGAATACATGTACAGCCATGTGCACTCGCCGCCCACCCAGTACGCAGGTACCGGCACACCCATGCACCCCCTACTTGCCAGCGCTGTGTAAAAATGGCCTTTAATATAATCACATGAGCCCTGATAAGAACAGAGACATGCACATTTTTCATTGTACAGCCACCTTTCATTATAAACAGGGGACTGCTGAAGCCCCGATTTTGCAGAAACTGCTTGACCTACATTTCTGAAAATTTAACCATGGCTGTAAGTTGTGAGGACCATCATATCCACAAAGTTTGAAAAAGATCCATTAGGAAAATAAAATGTTTTAACTGCTTAAACGTTAATTGCTTGTGGTCAAAATTCACAACATCCTCGGTTATTTGATTCATCAATATCTCCTCCCCCTGGATGAGCTGAGACCCCAAACTTCACAGGCTTCGAGAATGAGATCAATAACAAGTGCTTCTGATATATGATACTGATTTATGCAGCCAAAACCGAGTTATTAGTGATAAACAATCAGTTCTGCTGGAACTCCTCTCTCCTGTCGGAGAACCGGGAAGCTCCTGCGTCCGTCCCCCTGTGATCTCTGTAATTAGTGATGCGGAGGAGGAGGAGGAGGAGCGGAACTCTGTAAACGCTGACTATTGTAGTCTCCCCCTGGCTTGGGCACTGTGCTGGAAGGCAAGTATACCTGCCCCCCCCAGCCTAACCTCGCTCGCCTTTCCCCCCCCTGGCAAAGCGGAGTCAGCACAGCTTTCTGGGGCCGGAGCCGACACAGCCGTGGCTAGCTGGGGCCCCGCAGTTACGTGGCTGGGGGGCAGGTTGCAGCCAGCTTCTCCCCTAATAAGTTGTTCTGCCTCCCCTCCCTGGCTCCTGTCCCCATCCCTCACCTTCCTGTCCCTCCTAGTAGCTCCAACAGAAGCAGCAGTGGGACACAGGGACACCGATTGGGCTGGGAGATAAGGCTGTTTGTTTACAAACAGCTCCTTCCCATGTGCTGATCAGAAGGTTGTTGCCTTGTAAAGAAGTTCTTTGAGATGGCTCCCAACATTCTCACAACTGGGTTGTGCATGCTCATCCTATCTAAATAATAGACTGCATGATGGTCTCGAGCTCCTCTAGTATAAAAAGCACTCTCCCCCTCAGAATGACAGTTTCTTTCAACCCTTTCTAGAAATATAAGGAAAAAATTCCATGTGGGCTGGAAGGGTGGGTATTTGTGAGAATGTTTGGAGTCATCACAAAGAACCTTGTTTACAAGGTAGTAACCCAAGCTGCTGACCGGCAAAACACAGCATAAGTTTTTAGTTTAGTTTATTATAATATTGTGGGAACTAGCTTTCGCCATGTCCCACTGTAAGGAATGAATAAAATTTTAAAACAAAAGCTCCTTTACACAGGAGTACTTAATACATAATACATATCGCTCAAAAAATATACAAGGAGCCAGAACACACATGCATTAAGAGGCATAGGGACATAGGGTGAGGCAGGGTATTGTCGTGGGTTATATAGCCTAAACTGAAAAATGAATATAATTCATAAATTATACTTTCAGGGCTTTGGCAATTGACGTATAAATGGGTGTGTGTGTGTGTGTGTGTGTTCTTCACAGGCTATGCAAGGGAACAATGAGACAACTCATACTATGTGTCGGAAGTTCCCGACACTATCTAGGTCGTAGGGGCATTATCTTTTCCCAGGCGATGTTTCATCACTCCTCCCTAGCGATGTTCCAGAACATTTTACTGATTTGTTAATTTACAGCATTTACTTCTGCCTCATCCTAGCCTTCCGCTATTTACATTTTACCTCTAATTTGCAGCCTTGATACATAAACGCCCTTAGGTTCACCTGATAACAGGGGGCACAATAACCATGCTTGTTTTAGACCCCTCTCTCAATTTGTTACAAGCATACCATTTCCATATATATACTACTCGTTTAGGCAGTTCTCCAAGATATCACCCAATAGGGTACACAAACATATGTTAAAAGACTAATCTTAGACCGAGCACATATACTTCAAACCACGACTGGTTGCATACTTTTATGTTTGGCT
>QEPC01010842.1:90923-101728 GCA_003113815.1 Sphenodon punctatus | reverse complement strand
CCACAGCCCTCCCTGCCTGTAACTTGGCCCCAGGACCCTGGTGGTGGGTCCTGTGGCTGGAGTGACTGCTTCTTGGTGCGGTGGAATGACATCATCTCTGTGCGAGGAATTATGGCCCCAGACCCATGATGGTGGGTCCTGAGGCTAGAGTGGCAGCTTCTGGATCTTGGCCACAGCCCTCCCTGCCTGTAACTTGGCTCCAGGACCCTGCCAGTAACATAGGCCCCATAACCCTGAATGCAGGTCCTGGGGTTGGAGTGGCAGCTTCTGGATCTTGGCCACAGCCCTCCCTGCCTGTAACTTGGCCTCAGGACCCTGGCGGTAGGTCCTGGGGCTGGAGTGGCTGCTTCTTGATGCGGTGGAATGACATCATCTCAGTGCGAGGAATGATGGACCCAGACCCATGATGGTGGGTCCTGGGGCTAGAGTGGCAGCTTCTGGATCTTGGCCACAGCCCTCCCTGCCTGTAACTTGGCCCTGGGACCCTGATGGCAGGTCCTGGGGCTGGAGTGGCTGCTTCTTGGTGCGGTTGAACGGTGGTTCTCTGTCAGTGGAATGACAGGCCCCAGAACTCGTGGCACAGAAATCATGGGCAGCATTGGCAGCAGCAGCAGACATTGGAGTGCTGGGGCACAGAAACAGTGGTACATACAGCATATAGGTCTGGCCTGGGGGCCATTGACACTAGCATCAGCAGACATTGGTTGCCGGTGCAGGCAGTCAGGTGGCGTGGCATGAGCAGCAGTCAGGCAGACTGAGGCACGGTTTGAGCTTTGCAACCTGGGCAGGTGGACGGGCAGGCAGGCAGGCAGGCAGCGTGGCATGAGAGGCAGTAGGGGAGCCAGGCTTTGGTAGGCTTTGAGCTAGTCAACCTGGGTGGGCAGACAGGCCCCTTGGCATGGGAGGCAGAAAGGCGGACTGAGCCATGCTTTGAGCTTGGCGGCAAGCTGGGTGGGCAGACAGGTAGCGTAGCATGGGAGGCAGTAGGGCAGGCAGGCTTTGAGCTAGGCAGCCTGGGTGGGCAGACAGGCACCTTAGCATGGGAGGCATGAAGGCGGACTGAGGCATGTTTTGAGCTTGGCGGACAGCTGAGCAGGCAGACAGACAGCGTGGCATGCGAGGCAGTAGGACAGGCAGGCAGGGACCAATAATTGCAGCAGGGCAGTCAGTCAGGCTAGCAAAGAATGTGCAGTGCAAGAGAGCAAGAGCCAGTCAGTGTCACATAGGCAGGCCGAGATCGTGTAGCCATAGGCCAGCTCGCAGGCTTACAGTTTGTTTACCAATGCCACTCTGTGTCATGAGGTCAGTCAGATAAGGCAGCTGAGGCATTCTAGTATGAAAGAGAGAGAGAGAGAGAGAGAGAGAGGCAGGGCGGGTGCCAGGTATTAGGAGGGAGGAACAGCACCTCAGCAGCACAGGAGCAGTAGCCCTAGCCCAGATTGAGGAGGAGGAGGAACACCGTCCCAAGACTGCCCATGGCATGGGACCGGCCTCTCCTTCCCTTCTCCATTTCTCCCTATAAAATAATGTTTTTATTTTTATATTTATTTTTTTTATTTATTTTTTTTATCTAATATTATATATCATCATACCATCATATATACCATCATATACCATCATATATATATACTAAATCTAACTGCTATTAACTATTCTAAATGCTATGAACTAAATGGATTATCTAATAAGTACATAGGCCTACTCCATATATATATATATATATATATATATATGGGGGGAGAATTACAAACAACACAAGGATGAAACCTAAATAAATCTAATAATCCTTCCTACTCTAAATGAAAAAACAGGGGAAGAGAAGGGAATCAGGGATGGAATATATGGGAGAGGGAAAGGGTTCAGTAGAGGGGGGAGGGAGGAAGGAAGATTGAACACAGGGAGGGGTAAAATAACCACTAATCTATCTAAGCCAAGCTAAATGAATGAATGAGAATATGGGGGTAGATGGGTTGGATGGGTGAAATGGGAGGAGGATGGCAGGAGCTGGGAAATGCTGGGAGAGGGAGCCTTCTCAAACGCCTGATGTTCAGGAACAGTGACTAGCTCAGAAGGTGTTGGGAAGGGGGGAGGCAGACAGTTTTGTTTCTTGCTGCGCCCGTCTCACCGCAAGCCCCATTGGCTCCGTGCAGCCTAGCCTGTGGCCATTCACAGACTGCAAAGCCAGTGGTCTGAGGCAAAAAGGGATAGTGATTGGGCAGGCTGGCTGCTACTCCAAGCCAGTCTACACCCTCCACCCCTGGTGCCTGGAAGTCTGTTCCTCAGCTGAGTCAGCTGACTCCCCCTCCATGCCGCATTTGGCCTTCCAGTGACCTGACACTGACACCAGGTTTAGCCACCCGAACTCACCCAAAAGCGATCCGAACTGACTGAACTGTTCAGTCATTTCGACGTTCGGAATTGAGTTTGGTTCAGTCTGTTCGTGTTCGGTTTTGGGTTTGGTCGTCTGAACAGGCCGAGTTCGGGCCGAACTCCGAACCGCGTTCGTCCATCTCTAGTCTTTTAAAACATTCTTTCTCTTTGGGTTCCTCCTTCTCCACTGGGTCAAGGATAAGGTCGCTAAATAGGAGGGAGAATTCGTCTATGTATTCACGCCTCCAGATTTATTCTCCAGTTGCCTGAAGGAGGTGGGCACCAATGGGTGCAGAGATGGCCACGCCACATAACTGCCTGCTAGTGGCGGCAATCCCTGGCTTTGGTGAGGGGCATGACAAGCATGAGAGGAACACACTGCTGGGGGAGCCCATAGTTGGGTTGCCTGAGAACTCATGCACCCCTGTGATGCCACAGCCGGTGTGCAGACACCGTGCCGCTGCTGGCTTGAGCCATGTCCCTTATAACCTATTGGTGCAGCAGCCTGTGTGTACATGTACACACTGTGCTGCTGCTGGCTCAAGGGAGGTTGTGCATAACCTTGTAGTGGAACTGTCTGCGTGTACACATTCGACTGCTGCTGCCTGGAGCAAAAGGGTAATTCCTGCTGGCCAGGCCAAGGGACCCATGCTCCATTCCAACCTAATCTTATAGGCGTAGTCATGGAGGAAGGACTGTGGAGCCCAATACTCGCACAGCAGCCTGCATGGCCTTGCCCCCTCCCCCACCCCGCCACAGGATGGCCCCTGCATACTCACCATGAAGACGTCTGTTGAGTACCTGGTTTTGCTGTAGAACACCTTGTCTCAACGCAGGTCGCCCTTCTGGTGGCACTTCTGCACTTGTGTCCGCTGACGGTTCTGCAGGCTTGGGTCATTGGTCAATGTACTGATTGTTCGATGGCCGTCATCCTTCTCAGTATGAAGTCCACTTGCTCCTCCCTAGCTCACTGAGAGTTGTCTCTGGGTTGCTGTCTCTCTGGGCTCTTATCCTTGGGCTGACTGAGGCTTGGCCTGAGAGAATCCAAAATGGCACCTGGCAACTCTTGCAATACAAGATTACCCTTCGCACCTTCAAGGGGGTTGCCCTGGAAATACCCCTGTCCTTCAGCCAGGGGCATTGGTAAGGTGGAACGGGCCCCTGGCTAAGAAGTCAAGATGTCCCCCCCCCCCGTCTCCTTTTTCTCCCGGTGGGCGTAGGGACGCTGCCCGGCTCACATGCATGTGAATTAACTTAAAAGGTGATATTGCCCTTCCTCAAAATGGAGGTTGTCTGTCCTCACTGCACCTTCAATTATGGTTTACAACTGGGTGTTTCCCACAATTCCAACTACAAGAATTTTGCAAGCAGAAAGCAAGTAATAAAGCATGCATGCAGAGCACTAAATTCCAAATGGCCAAGCCACAATCAAACACACAAGACACCCCAAAATGCAGCCTATTAAACACATTATGCCATGCAAAGAGACTTTCTTCGAGTTCATTTGTGCCCCCATCAAATCATGCTGCCCCACCTGTAACCACTTAATTGCCCCCATAATCAATTCATGCTGCCCCCCACCCATAACCAGTTCATTTGTGCCCCCATAATCAATTCATGCTGCCCCCCACCCATAACCAGTTCATTTGTGCCCCCATCAATTCACGCTGCCCCCACACAAACAGTTCATTTGTGCCCCCATCAATTCACATGGCTCCCCACCCATAACCAGTTCATTTGTGCCCCCCAACCNTAACCAGTTCATTTGTGCCCCCATAATCAATTCATGCTGCCCCCCACCCATAACCAGTTCATTTGTGCCCCCATAATCAATTCATGTTCCCCCACCCCATAATCAGTTGCATCCCCATATAATCAATGTAGCTAGGAAATTTAGGTCTGAAAAATTCTGAAAAGTAGGCCCATTTCAGTCTTTGCATTGCTAAAAGGCAGGTCAGTTTAAAATTGTCAGTTTTGGGTTCTGTGCTGAAAGGTGTTTATTAAATATGTTCTTTCTTATCTATTTGTTGGCCGTAAGCCTGGAAAACTTGGTTCCTATGTAAACATTCTATCAATGGTTTTAAACTATTTACTTTTAATAGATATAGGTGGGTTGGGTTCTTTGAACCCAAGTAGTGGGTGTTTTGTTAAGTGGGCAATCGTATGGCAAAAGAAGCCATAGCCTTTAAAACAGGTGACATATTTTAGACATATTGTTTGCTGTGTTTGCTGAAAGCAACACTGGATCAAATGGACTGCCCAGGAAGTGCCCAGCTGAGAGGGAGGGATTCCTTATAGGCCTAAGATTTTCTTGTCCATCCTAACTATGGATAAAATCCTTCATAGATTTAAAGTGTTCAGGTTTCAGAATAGGCCATGGAATCCATTTTCCTTTTTGTTCTTTTCCTTTCTTGTGACCTATGGCATGCTGTACATCTGGCAGTAAACAGTGGCTATCGGTGAGACTCTGGGGAGAGCCCCTGGGTGGTATAGACTTGGCCGGGGTTGCTGCCCTATTAGGAGCCCGTTTAACTACTGAATCAGCGAGGGAGAGACTGTGGATTTTGTGTGTGCTGATAGCCACTTTGAGTTAGGAGCCTGGATCCCTGGAACGCTGCGTGAGCAACAGGTGGTGACATCAGAGCCCAGCTGCAACGCGGCTACAGCTGTGGGGTATCCCCAATTAGACACTTCTGGGACTATATCTACAAGCCTGGTGCTTATGGCGGCGTGAGACTCTGAGGAAAGCCCCTGAGCGGTATAGACTTGGCCGGGGTTGCTGCCCTGTTAGGAGTCCGGTTAACTGCTGAACCAGCGAGGGAGAGACTGTGGATTTTGTGTGTGCTGATAGCCACTTTGAGTTAGGAGCCTGGATCCCTGGAATGCCATGTGAACAACAGGCGGTGACATCAAAGCCCAGATGCAACGCGGCTACAGGTGTGGGGTATCCCCAATTAGACACTTCTGGGACTATATCTACAAGCTCGGCACCTATGGTGGCTCTGTGGGCACATGCCGAGAGCAGCGCACCTAAGGGCTGCTCATACAAGGGCGCACCCTTGTGCGCGCGGCCTTAGGTGCGACAGTAGGCGCCAGCCCAGATATCGTTGTAGAATCTTCTGCTGTTCCCCCCCCATTATTAATTGTGGTGGATTTCCCGCCTAGAATACTCCAGTTCTCTTCTTTGTATTCCTCTGTAAAGCTGTGCCCTGTTTTGCCTTAGTGCGATTAGTTCCTTAGGATGTCAAAAAAAGGGGGAAGATTGAACCATTCAGGCCATAAAGGCCAGTCCCAATCTAAACAGCTCAAAATGGACATTTGTCTTCAGAGGGGGGGATGGGGCAAAAGGGAAGCGGTTGCAAGCAACCTCTCCCTTCCTTCCCCCCCTTCCCCTCCGCGGCCCAAGAGGTCTCCACTTCTCTTGAGTCTCTATTAAATTTTAGTGCCCAGCTCTCCCATTTAGGGAGGGAGGAGGAGGCTCACGCTCCTCGTCAAGTTGCAAGAATGTCTTCCCCTACAGTTACTGAGTTACTAGGGACGCAGTGTTTTTATATTGCAGAATTAATTAAAAAGTTACTGACACAATTGGAACATATCACGGGGCTTCTAAAAACCCAAAGAGATCAGCTTGGCATAGTGACAGATTTTATTGCCGAATACAAGGCTGGGAAACTAGCTAAAGAAGCGCAAGGCTGTATTGCAGCTGTTTTTTCTGAGGTGAGAGGAAGTTTGGGAACTAATCCCCCTTGAGTGCCTGGTCTATGGGGCTCCACAGGACGCCCTGAGTTAGGGGTGGGCTCTCTATCTAAACCTCCCTCCCCCCAGCTAAGCAGTACGAGAAGATTAGACCCCAGGACAGTCTCCTTTGAGGTTCATCCACTGACGGGGGGGGGGGGGTTGTTCCCAGGTGGGTTAGCAGGAGGGATATAGTCCATCATATATCCTCCATTTTGGGGCATCAGATTTTCAATTGGCAAGTAGTTGACTTTCAGATACCGCCTGTGCCGAGCCGGAGGCAGAGGCTGGTGGTTCGCTTCAAGACCCAGGGACTGGTAGATCGGCTTTGGTCCCAATGAGATCTTTTCTCCTCATGGGGGGTGATCTTGGGGGAGGTCTGGAGGGATGTTGAAGGGGGGTTGCCTATAAGGGCGAGACAGGGTGGGTTTGCTGGAGATCCCCCTAGGAGACAGGAGGAGCAGCAGAAGGAGCAGCGGGGTACCTCAGGGAAGGCCCAGGTAATGTGCCCAAAGTCCTGTGATGGAGGGGATACGGCCCCTCCAATTGCTCACCGGTTATTGCAACTAGCAATGACCGTACCAGCCAAGTTGGGAGGGGTAATTGACCCCCCTTTGGGATCTGAAGGGGTAGCCCGGGTAGGGGTTCAGCAGCAGACTCAGACAGAGTTGGATTCAACGGAAATAACACAGTTGATGCCCCTGAGCCCTATAGACATATCTAACTTTAAGTTGGATGGTCGGTATGGCTCTGGTGCCCAGGTGCGGTCTACGCAAGTAGTGGGTCGGAATGATGGGCAGTGTTTAGTAACTAAGGATCTCCCTGGAGGGGATACTGCATGAAGTTTATGGTGTACAGAAGGGCAGTATGGGGAGGCGCTTATGATCTGTACATGGAATATATCTGGCTGGCGTAGCCGAGTGGCTCAGCAGGAGTTCCTCTCATATTTGGCTAAATTCCATCTGATTTTTGTACAGGAGACCTGGGAAATATCTGCCATTGTGCTGGATGATTTCCGGGTTTTCAGTAAGCTGGATGTGAGCTCCCAAGCAGGCTGGCGTGCGATGGTTGGATTGGCTTGTCATGTTGTAGACTGTCTTCAGGTACAGGTTGAGCCTCTCCCAGATGGGCCATCGGTGGTGCAGGGATTGGTTCTTTCTACTAAAAAATCGCAGACTATTTTTCTGAATATTTATATCCCGCCTAGGAATGCGGGGTCTTTTGATAAGAAATTGTGGGGAAGCCTGCATACTTATTTGGAATCACTCATGGCTGCATACTCTGCGGCACATTTTGTTTTGCTGGGAGATTTTAATGCTAGGCTTGGCTCTATGGATGCCACGCTTCTCCCATATGTTGAGTTATCATCCGAGTCTAGGCACCCGCTTCTTAACACAAGGTCTTTTAAAGATAGCCAGATAAATTCCTCTGGATTAAGACTTGCCTCATTAATACAGGATTTTTCGCTTTGTGTTCTTAATGGAACGGGTTTTCAGAACTCCCAAGGTGAATATACCTTTATAGGACATCAAGGTTCAAGTACGGTTGACTATGTTATGGTTACTGCAGCTACTGTGGAAAATATTAGGTCCTTTAAGGTTGATGATATAATTCTGAGTGACCACCTCCCTTTGTTTTTTGCCCTTGATTTATTTGGGGTTACCCCTGTGGGTGGCTCTGATAATCAGGGGGCCACGTGTGATTTAAGTGCTATCCTGATTATTAGATGGTCAGCACATGCGGCAAGTCACGTGTTGAGTTTTTTACAGGGGAATGAGTGTGTGATTCTGCAGGGGAGGATATTGGAAACCCTAGGGTCATTGGAAACACTGGCATCTTTTGAGGAATTGGTTCAGGTTATTACTCGGCATTTGTGTTTGTGCCGAATAAAGAGAGAGAATGTTAGCAGCCCTCGAGGCCATTGATGGTTTGATGATGGTGCAGGCAGGCTAGGAATCATCTTAAAGCCATGTATAGGCGTTATCGCCATACTAAGCAGCCATCCCTTCCTAGGGAGTATTATATGGTTAAACAAAATTATAAGTCCCTTGTTAAAAAGAAAAAGCAGCTCTTTCGGCTGGATCAGTGGCAGGAACTATTGGACGCAGCCCAGAGGAAGGATGTCAAAGTCTTCTGGAGGCTAGTGGCAGGGGTAGAAGTAAGGGAGATTCCTTTAAGATCTGCCCCAGTCTCAGAGGGGGCTTGGAAGTACAGGTTGAGGGTCTGTTATTTGACCTTATGATCTTGCCGGCTTGGCCACCAGTTACAGTGGGGGAAGTGGCAGAGATGGTGGCCACTTTTCAAAATGCTAAGGTGCCTGGGATTGATATGGTCCATATTGACTGTATCAAGACTAATATAGATTGGTGGTCCCCAGTGCTCGCAGCACTTTTCACCATGATAAATTATACCAGCAATATCTCGATGGGCTGGGGAATGGCCATTGTTATCCCAATCTATAAAAAGGGCTCTAGAGGGGACCCGGCTAGCTATAGGCCAATTAGCCTATTGAGCACAATTAGTAAAATCTATTGTAAGCTCCTTTTGGCAAGACTTGCTAGTTGGATTGTTGAGGGAGATATTATGAGTCTAGAACAGGTTGACTTTTTGAAAGGAAAATCAACGATTGGACAATGCTGGGTTCTGTATTACCTTTTGGAGAAATACAGGGCCTCGAACAAATGACTTTTTGCAGCTTTCTTAGATTTCAGAGCCACGTTTGACATGGTTGACAGATTGTGGCTCTGGCGTAAGCTGAGTGAGACCACAATGGACAGGAGATTACTTATGCTCCTGTGTAAATTGCACTCAGATACATCTCTTAGGGTAAGGGTGGACAAGGAAGGTCGTCTCTCGAGCAGGGTGGAAACTAGCCGCTGAGTGAGGCAGGGATGTGTCCTTGCCCCCACCCTCTTCAATCTCTATATAAATGATATCCCCCCTCTGCTGGCTGGATCTGCTTTTTTCCCCCCGAAACTGGCGAGCAGGCCACTGGGCTGTCTGCTTTATGCAGATGACCTAGTGGCTCTGTCTCAAACAAAGGTGGGACTGACTAGACAACTGCAAGCTATTGGGACTTATTGCAGGCAAAATAACCTGGAATTAAACCACGGAAAATCTAAAGTGGTAGTCTTCTCAACCGACAAAAAGGTGTATAATTGGGAGGTCAATAACATCCAGATCCAGCAAGTCTCATATTTTAAATACTTTGGTCTTTATTTTCACAAGTCGTGGAAGTGGTCTGAACAGGTGAACAGGGTGGTTGCTGCGGCCGAGGGTCCCTCTTTGGCGTTGGTTAGGTTTTTCTTTAGAAAAGACAAGACAGCATTCAACCTGGCAATCCAGGTCCTGAGCGCTAAGGTTAGGGCAGCCCTTCTCTATGGGGTGGAGCTTTGGACTCCCCTGAGTAGATATAACTTGAATGGGATCCAGTTTGCATGTTTGCAGAGGCTGCTGAGAGCTCCAAGGGGCACCCCAGCAGCTGCTGTTCGGTTGGAGGTTGGACAGCAGGGCTGGAATGTAGTGGCATGGGGTTTGGTGTTAAAATTCTGGTTCCGCTCTATGCAAGCCAGCCAGAGTGGTAGAGGGCTGGATTCCCTTGTAATTAGAGATGGGTTTCGGGATCCCTGGTCAAGTAATTTGGTACAATTCCTGGGGAAACTGGGGTTTTCTCTGGAATATATTCAGAGTAAGCCCCGTTTGTGCTCATAGGGAAGTGCTTGGCCATCTAAATGATGCGGCCAGACAATGTGATTTTGCGGCAGTAGATACGACTCTGCATCTCCGCGATTACCATCTTTGGGCACCAGAAATAGGGTGCATGGCAGGGTACCTGAGTTCCTCTATTTCCCCAAGGGCAAAGTACCTGATCATGTGCGCAAGATTTAACGTCCTGTCATCTAGGGTCTTTGAGGGCAGAAGAGAGGGTGTTCCCTTTTTAGAGAGTTTGCCCATTTGAGGGTGTAACTGTTGAAACTGTTCAGCATGTCCTTTTCAACTGCCATTTGTATGATGCCCTGAGGGATAAATATCTGTCCTCTGTCCTCCATGACTATCTGGGTAGGTCGGCGTTTAGCTTGACGACACATGCCTTGTCCAACCTGGTTTATTTACAGCCAGTTGCTAAGTTCTTGGTGTATCAGGTCACTATGAGGAAATCATTTTTGGAGTATAAAATACAGACTGATTTGGTCTTAACAGACCAAGAACTTTTATTAGGATGAATATGGGCTTTGGATCCTGCCTGAATGTTTTGCCGATTTTGCCTTATTGCTGTGTTTGTATTTATTATTACGGTTAAAAGACTGTACAGCGTCTGAAGCCAGCAGCCACAGCCGGCGCTGAGGCCTCCGGACCGCCACCGCCGCCACCCGGAGCTGAACTGGAAGATAGGATCCTGGGAACTTGTTGGAAGTAGGGTGATCCCTGGGGGGTGGTGTTAACCCCGCCCCAGGGATCATACAGTACAGGTCTAATACTTACCGGCTGCTGCTGGGACGGCCGCTGGTACTGGACTGGCTCTGGGTTGCCGGCAGAGACCGGAGAGTCACTTAGGGGAATTTTTTTTTTAAAATCCAGGGTGGGTGGGGGTTGTCCCCCCCTTCCACCCGCACAGCCTGGGAGGGGGAGGGGGGAGGAATTTTTTTATTCCATTGATTTCAATGGGGACAGTGCCCCATTGAAATCAATGGAATAAATCC
>QEPC01010842.1:66097-90823 GCA_003113815.1 Sphenodon punctatus | reverse complement strand
ATTAATTTGGCCTAGAAAGCAGTTTGCTTTTTAGTCTGACTTTCAGGATAATTGGCACAAAGGAATTTGAAGAGACACTGATAACATGTTTGTTTGGGACCCAAGGTCTTTTTGTAAGTTGAGTCAAAACAGTTACGTTACTCATAACATGTTTTCAGCTTATAATTAGGCAGTAGTAATAGTAGAGAAACACCGCCACCCTGCGGAAAAAGGTGTTTTATTGTTTCAATCATATCTTAATGCTAAAATAGGTTTAATTTTAAAGCTAAAATTGGAAACTAGAGACCTTAAGAGTGATGCATTTAATTAGTAAACATTTATTTCAACCTAAAGTTTTGGCTTCAAATTATACCTAAATACCCCCTTCAGATAAATAATTGTTTTTTTGAATTGTCTCTTAATGACTCAGAATCTTATAAATCACTGTTGCTCTAAAACTTCCTTTCTAAATTAGGTAGAACCAAGGCAGATCTAACCTCTGTTTTTCAATAACTTCCTAAAAAGAATCCATATATGAAATTATATAGAATTAATAGAATTTAATAAAACTTCAGTGAGGCTAATAGACTCCATTGGGTTTCATAAAGCTACAGTGAAACTGAAAGACTCTATTGAAGTGGGACAAAGATCAAGACCGGTAAAAGGTTACCATAGTCTTGGTTCATAGAAGTATAATCAAGAAGAGTGGAGACATGGAAACCAAAAACATTTTTCTTTAGCGTCATCACTTGGCAAGAAGCAAACTTCATTTTTATTGGAGGACCCCTGACCTGTTTGCCACTGATTGGAGGAACACATGGGAGCCATATTGAAAGACTCTCAGAAATCCTATAAAACTGGCAAGATATTGTTAACAAGAAGGGAAGATCTTGCTTGCTATGGAGACTTGCTGAAAAGCAAAGGCCTGCATAGGCCTGAAGGGACTTAGGTTTTTTTCTGTTTTAATTCTTTACTTTTTATGTCTTTTTCCTAAGTCTTTTCTTACATCGTTTCTATTATTATTATTATTATTATTATTATTATTATTATTAATTTACTTTTCTCTTTTATTTTATTTTAATTTTATTTTTTTATTTCATTTTCTCATTTTTCACTATTTCCAAGTCATTTTTGTTTTAATTTCTCTTTTCTTTTGTTTTCTTTATTCTTTTTAAAGTTATTATACTTCCTAGTTGGGATTTGCTAATCCTTTGCCCAAGAAAAGGGCAATTCCTACTTTTCTCTAATTTTTGTCCCTACTTGCCAAATTTACTTTTCTTTAGAGAAGCACTGTATGGGTCTCAAATGGGACTGTTTCCTTTTAATTTTTTTACTCAGCTTTGTGGGCAGAGTTCCCCAAGTGCTTCACTGTCTTTTTCCTCACTTTTTGGAGCTTCCATGCTCCTTGTCTGTTCAGGGGCATTCCTCCACCTCTGGACAAATTGTGTTTTATATTTTTCTTTATCTTTTCTATCTTTTATTTTTACTATTTTTACTTTAATTCTTGCCAAGTCTCCAGCATAGCAGCAAGTTAACATCTTATCTTCCTCAGCAGGACCCCACAGACCATGATCAACTTTTATGGGTCCTGCGATATCTGTTTGGTGAGATATATTCTCCAAGAATATATATTTTGTAATCAATAACCTTTTTACGTGCTTCCATAGTGCTTTTATAGTAGTGTGTAAGCCAGTTTGGCAGGGCAATAAATTGTAGTATTTTAGTTAGGGATGGGCGAACAGAACACGGTTCAGATGTTTGGTCGTTCAGTTCAAAACCCGAGTTTGGGTACGATGGTTTGGTTCAGCCACGTTCGGTTTGGCCGAACATTCAAAAATAGCGATATAAAAAATGAAACCTAATTTTTGGCCCTGAAAAGACATTTTTACCGCCCCCGAACTCATCCAAACTCATCCAAACACAACCGAACTGTTCAGTCGTTCAAGAGTTCAGTTCGGATGGTCGGTTCGGACATCCGAACAGACCGAGTTTGATCCGAACTCCAAACAGCTGAACCGCGTTCACCCATCCCTAATTTTAGTCATAATAATCGTCTATTGTGACTGTTTGGTGAGGAAACTTAAGCTTTCCTGTGGGGATCTCTGACCCCATGGTGGAGCTAATTCCTGGGAGAATCTCAGGGTAACATCAATTCATGCTGCCCCCCATCCATAACCAGTTCATTTATGCCCCCAATAATCAGCTGCCCCACCCCATAATCATCGTGCCCCCAGCCCCATAATCAATTCATGCTGCCCCTCGCCCACTCCAACCCCAGACTCACTCAACTATGCAGAGCGGCAGTGAACTCTACTCACCGAGCAAGCCCCCCTCCCCTCCTGCTTCCCCCCTCACCTACCCATGGTGTGGCTTAGTGATGGTTGGGTCTGCGGCAGCAGCTGGGCCTGCAGCGCTGACGACTTATAGTGGGCCACCCACCCTATGAGCCATACTGCAGGCCACTCCAGTGCCACAGGCAAAGGCATCGTGCCCGTTGAGCAACCCCAATTTTAGGGGTTGCTCACACACCCACAGTCAGAGGATTGCACACTCTGACTGTGGGTGTGTGGTGGGGGAGAGGGGAGAGTGATTATTTACATTTCTATATATGATACATATATAATGTGTATATATTATATCATACATGTATCATATATCATACAAAAGATTAAATAATTCATCACGCTTTCCCCACCACACACACAGTCACAGTCAAGGATCCTGACTGTTTTGGAAGCTTTGAGGTAGAATCTCTCATGACACTTTGCATATGTTACTTCCTAAAAGAACAAGCAGGGTAGTACCATCTTCATTCCTGTTTGCTTGGTACAGCATAGTGGAGAAGCCAAAAATAATTTTTGTCTCCCTGTTTAAGGTATTTTATCTTTCTATCTCTTTGATTTTTAACTTACATTTGGTTTTTTGCCTTGTGTTTGATTCAATATGGTCCTCATTTTCACTGCATCAGGAACCCCCCCAGTCACTCACTCATATATACATTAATTCACTCCCTCGACATACATTCATTCACTCCCTCACCCATCACACTCACTCCCACCCAGCACACACACTCACTCACTCTTCCCCAGAAGAAATCAACATCTCTGCTGCTGCCTGCAGCAGGCGGCTGCCGACTCACCTGTCTGTTGGTGGTGGCGCTGCACTGCTGTTTAAGGGCCCTGGGTCACCAGGCATGTGTGCACTGGGGCCACCACCATTTTTCATGTCTAGAATGCTAGGACTATATTTCCCATTGTGCCAGA
The DNA here is from genome assembly GCA_003113815.1 of Sphenodon punctatus. NCBI lineage: Eukaryota > Metazoa > Chordata > Lepidosauria > Sphenodontia > Sphenodontidae > Sphenodon > Sphenodon punctatus. Next base: position 87,581 of record QEPC01010842.1, on the reverse strand, counting down.
CTAGGAAACATGGCGCTGGCCCCAGCGTGCGCACAGCATGCCAGACAGGAATCATGAATGCAGCATACGCAGTTGCACAGTGGCCTCAGACCTTTCAAACTCACATTGCTGGCAGCACCATCTGGCTGCCAGGGCTCTCCATGGACACGGGGGAAGGGGATGGGGAATTACCACCGCCGGCGCCCTGTGGCGGCGGCAGAGGGGTTCCCCACTGGGAGGATTACCTCCTCTGAGTCCTGCAATGCCTCAAGCTCCTACTGCTCCAGCGGAGGATGCAGGTGGCATGGCTGAACAGCTGACAACCTGCACTAGCAGGAGAGAACGTCGGCACGGCAGCGTGGGTCTCCCAACCCTGCCCCCATGCTGACTGCAATAACCAGAGGACACATTGCAGCTGACAGCCCCGCCCAGGCATTCAGAGCACCTGCGGGGGCATGCGCCAGCCATATAAGACAGGGCTGATGCTGGGAGCCTTGCCGGTGATCAGAGCTTGTTCCCTGTGAGACTGGCCCCTCTGTGACTTCTAACGTGTGAGTTGTGATCGTGGTATTGATCTTTTGTGTGTGCATGTATGTGTGTTACGTGGAAAAGGACTGTGTGGTGACTCCGTGTGTGTGTGTGTGTTCCAAAAACCCCTACCTCTCCTGGAACTCTCTACTGCTTGCTAGCCCTGTCCTGTCCTGTCCCCCTTTCCCTTGGGACCCTACCCCGCTATTCCCCACACCCCACAACATCCCTACCCCCTACCATGTGCAACAGTGCATGCTTTTGCGTGCTGCGAGTGAAGGGTCTTGTCCTGTAGCTGTTTCCCTGTGATAAGCTTTGACTGAGCAACAGTCCATTAGCCACTATAAGTAGGGATGTGCAAACAGAATGCGGTTCAGATGTTGGGCCGTTTGGTTCGGGAACCGAGTTTGGGTTGAGCTGTTTGGGTCGGCGGAGTTTGGTTCGGCCAAACCTTCGGAAATTGGTATCGATATCAATATCGGTACCGATACCGATTTTGAAGATTTTATTTTTGATATCAGTATTGTTCGGCCCTGAGACACTTAAGCTTGTTATTTGTATGTCTTCATGTCTTGTTATATTGTTAATATTTGTTTTTTTAAAAGTTATTATAAAAGTCATATGTGTTACCAGCTGAGTTTGACCTGTCCAATCTTTTACCCCTCTGTGCTGCTTCTGGCAGGTGGCAGAATCTCATTGTATGTTTGTGTATATACAGCTGGTCAGATCCCTACCTGACAGCAGCAGCACATGTAGCGTATTAGCCCCAAGATGTGCCAGCAGGGTCTCAACTTGCAGACAACCCCCAGGAGGACTGCTGGGGATCACATCAATAATGGGGACATTGTTGGTCCTGGAGGAACATCATGTCTCCAAAAATCAGGCCTGTGGAGTTTGGGGCATGGTGATGGGCTCGGGCTGCTGCTGATCACTGCTGCCACTCCACTGACACGGCCCCTACCACCTCTGCCACGTGCCCCATTGCCCACCTTACGGCCAGCAGACTGGCCTCTCCTACTTCCCTTCTTGATGTCTTCCAACCCAAAGAATGCACAAAAAGATTTTATACATATATATTTTTATTTTTTATTCATTTTTTTAATCTAATATTATATATATCTACACTAAATCTAACTGCTATTAACTATTCTAAAACCTATAGAACTAAATGGAATATCTAATAACACAAAGGCCTAGTTGTACAAACACACTATAAAACTGAATCACTACACACTATATCTATCTCTATAACTAAGCTAACTCCTACATCTATCTGTCNACACACACACACACACACACACACACACACACACACACACACACACACAGAGGGATGGGGGAGAATACAGACAGCTCACAACAAACAACACAGGGAGGAATAAAAAACTGAAATGAAAGCTAAATCTATCGAATGCTACTCTAAATAAATCCAAAACCAGGGGAAGGGAATCAGGAATGGAATATATAGTGGGAAGAGGGGGAGGATTCAATGGAGGGTAGGGAGAAAGAACACAGGGATGGGTAAAAAAATAAAAAATAACACCTAAATCTATCTAATCTAATCTAAATAAATGATACTAGGGAGGTAAATGTGTGGGATGGGTGAAATAGGAGGAGTATGGCAATGGATTGGGAGGAACACAAACTGTGTGCTGGGAGAGGGAGACTTCTGAAAACGCCTGCTGACAGGATCAGTGGCTAGCTCAGAAGGTGTTGGAAGGGGGGAGGGCAATGACTTGTTGCTTGCTGTGCCCACCTTACTGCAAGCCCCATTGTCTTTGTGCAGCCTAGCCCCCCCGCCTCCTTCCCCTATGTCCAATCGCAGACTGCGAAGCCCATGGTCTGAGGAGAAAAGGAATGGTGATTGGGCAGGCTGGCTGCTACTCCAAGCCTCTCCACCCCTGGTGCCAGGAAGTCTGCTCCTCAGCTGCCTCCCCCTCCCTGGGCCTTTCAGTCACATTTTTCCCGCCCGAACTCATCCGAACTCACCCGAACGGTACCGAACTGTTTGGTCATTTTCGAGTTCGGATCGAGTTCGGTTCAGTTGGTTTTGGTTCGGTTCGGAAGTTCGGTTCAGTCGTCCGAACAGACCGAGTTCGGTCTGAACTCCAAACTTCCGAACCATGTTTGCACATCCCTAACTATAAGAAACTGAGGGAATCCTAAGCTACTACCCCCACATATGGTGTGCGAGTGGGTGCGAGCCTGGTATGAGTGTGCGAGGAACTGGAAATAAGTACCACATAACAGCAAAAAAAAAAGGTGGCATCTAGATCTTCCATGCCCTTGACCAGAACCTCAGGTAGCTTCTCAAATAAGAGCTGGATCTTGAGCTTAAGGGGATACACTGTGAGCGTCGTGTTGTCTGTGTTAACCCTTGCTGGCTCTGGGCAGGAGCCGGCATAGAGGGATGTCCACTGGTGGTCACGGTTTCCATGGTGGGAGTGGTCACAGAGGGACTGGGCAGTGGGAGAGTCATATCCACCTGCTTCTGGCCCCTTGCAAAGGCACTGAGATGCAGGTGGGATGCAACAATGGCTCTGTCCACACAAAGGAACCACTCAAGGAGCTTGTATTATGGCAATGTTTGCCTCCTGTAGTTGGAGGTGAAGTTGTCATCCCAGATCTTTTCCTAACCACACCAAGTCCTTGACTCGCTGCCAGCACTGGTTTGTGTTCCAGGTGAAGTGTAGTTCCATTTGGACTGATATTTCTTGGAATACCGCCTCTTTCCTGTAGTGCTTTGCCAGGGTATATTAGACTTTCTGCTTCTGGGTGGTGGTCATGTGGCTGGGGTGGGGATGGGGGTGAACACCTAATAAACGGTCTGGTGGACACCAACCTGGTGTGGACTACCATCTTGTTTGTTAACACCTTATACTCCAGAAACTTATTCTGTGTGCTAGTGAGAGAATTTTCTTGGTATTCCTTGTTTTTCTCTGATGATTCTTAGCTATATTATTAAGAAAACTAGGAAATTAGAATAAAAAGACACGCTCAAATTTTAACGCACAAAGCAAATCTTTTAATCAGTACTTTTAGTGTTGTGTTTTCCCTGACCCTTCAAAGGCTCCCTTTGCTTTTGTTCTGGCATGAGAGAATACTCCATTGTTGTATAAAACACTGAGGTATTCTCCCTGTGTCTACTACACACCCACAGCAAAACAATAATTTCTACTGTGTTTTACAATGACTGGTGTAAAAATGCAATTAACTTAGTTACAAAACATGCCAGTATCTTTAGAATGGAATTATGTTCACAGATTGCTACAAAAGAAGAAGTAGAATCAAACTGCCAGGGGATCAATTACAATGACTGATATACGAATATGTAGCTTTTGGGAACAGGATCTTAGAAAATATCCAGTCCTGTAAGCACAATTTTACGATTTCCTTAAATCTCCTTTAGGATGTGTATTCAGCTACAAATACATTCTCGTCTGGTACAAAACTGATAGGTTATTTTCTTCAAAATTTCAGATATGTGAACTAGATTGAAGTTAGAAGTTAGATAGACTTCAGAAGCAAAATAAGGCAAGAGACATGGACATACTGAAAGATGGGAGTGGGGAGATTTACCCCACTGAATTTTTCTAGGAGTGATAGACACCCGGTGTGGCAAAAAGCCTTTTGCCCCTGCCCTTGCCTTTAGAGGGATTCTAACAGGACAGTGTTGCAATCCTGATTAGGGTGGGACCTGCCCTCCTTTCTCTTATGAGCACACGGCAACCTAGCTACACTCCTCACAACATTCCTGAACCAAGTGACTGGATTGCCACCACATGGCTGGGCAAAGACCTCCCTACCTTGGACTGGGGGTAATTTCAGACGTTATGATACCACGATACCAGTGAATCCCCTGTGGTGGCCGTTTGTACCGTAACGTCTAAAGTGATTTCTGCCAGATGTTCACCCCAGTGAATACCTGGTGGGAATCACATTGACCACGCTTCCGGAACCCCGGGTGGCCAGAGGTCTGGAAGCATGGTGGGATCCGGCCCCAACCGTGGTTGAATTGACCATGATCTGGAAAGGGTCACAGGTAACGTCTGTTACTTTCAGCCTTGCCGGATCGTGGCTCCGACCACGGGACGGGATCGGGTGAAGCAGCTGGATTGGCCGCTGTGCCCACCCATCTCTCAGAAAGCAGGCGGGCGACTGGAGGAGTGCAGTGGGGCGGGGCTGTGTGGCTGCACGTTGTACCATGCAGTCCCAACCCCTCGCCACGCAGCCTCGCTCCCTCCCCGATCCCCCTCCAGAATCAGGCCGGCACGTCTAAAGGACAGCTGGCCTGCCTAATTCCTGACCGGGATCCAAAATGGATCCCGGTCTGTGGTTCAGCGTGGGGGGCCTCTGCGCCCGTCATGTTTGAAATTACCCTGGGTCATAGACCAAATGACCTCCCACAGACCAATCTCAGCAGAGAGGGAAAGGACCTTAAAAGGGACAGACCACCCCTTCTTTGCTTTCTTGCCTCTTCCTGCCTGCTCTGACATCTACAAGATATGGGCTTCTGCCAGATCAGAACCAAGGACTGTACCCATGTGAGTTATCATCTGTACATAGAGAACTGAGTCATAAGCAACCCAATTGCTTGCCTAAACAAGTACAGTTTAGGCAGTTGCAAATCCAAAAATGGTCCTCGTACCCTTCATACTGGACTCTGGGGCTTGCTCAAAGACTTATCTTGCTTTCTTATACGTTTTTGCCTTTTTGTACTTTTTAACCCTGTAAGTAAAGTCTAAGCTTTTTCTATTTTTAACCCCACTAGGCATGTGTGTGTGTGTGTTTGCTTGCAAAGAACGCCTCCCTTCACCTGGAAGGCATAGCTACCAAAGAGGGAGAAAGGAATTCCCCTCTGGCTCTTTTAGCCAAGACAGCTTTTGACCAATATAAGCACCTCTCGGTTTCTTCAAGGGTTCTGCTCCTGGAAGGGGGAGAACACCAGATAAAGGGGACTAGGTTGCCTTGGGAAGCTGTGGACTTATACATTACTGGGGTTCACATATCCTGGGTTGTGTGGATCCCCTCTGATTTTTGGAACCCAGGTGTTGGCAGTGAGGACTAGGTTTTTCTGGGGTTTGCCAGCTGTGGGGACCCCAGGTTAGAGATTTGGAAGAACACAGCGAGGTGGGTGTATCAGCTGCATGGTGCCCCCATGCTGCGTTTCACCACACCCACCTCCACCTAAATTTGTTGGCGTCATCTGTTGTGGCCAAAGAAATCAGTAACACTTCTCAAATTCAAGTTGAGTGACTTTGGGATTGCAGCCATTCATTTTGTCAGATTGAGAATTATTTGCCAGGTTTGTGGTTTTGGTTTTTGCTTTAAAATTGTTTTTAAGGAATTTCAAAACTGGGAAGATTTATCTGATGATTCTTAGCAATACTCTTAAGAAATCATGTTCACAATCTTTATACAATAAAAAGGTGCTACAAAATAGTATGGAGAGATATGATCTTTAAAAAGCATGTTTTTAACATTTCTGTATTCAGATGATATTATCAATATGTGTCCAATTCATTAACTGTATGTATATATGATCATGCTCAAAAAGTGCTCATGTAAATACCAGAAAGATAATGGAACTGGACTCAGACACCTTTAAAATTTTAGCCCTTCTGGGCAATAGTAATTGATTAATACTTACCACTTATTGATCATTCTTTACCTCTTCAAAGTGCTTTACAACTGTTAACTAATTTATCCTCCCAATTAGTAGTGTTAATGTAAACATAGCCAATTAGTGTATTATCTTTATTTCACGCATGGAGACTGCGACAAAAACAGGTTAAGTGGTTTGTCCAGGATCACATGGTATGTCAGTAGCAGAGCCAACAATAGAACCTTAGAGTGCTTGGCTCCTGTTCAGTCTGTGTTTCATGTGCAGCAAGATTGCTAATCTGTTTCGAGTTCTGCATTGCAGATGGCCTGCTCCCTGAAAATATAAATACAGCTTCTGATGCAGAGAGTAGGTAAACAAGAGCACTAAAACCTTGGAGATTTAGTATCATTAATTTAAACCCTAAAGGCTTAGCAAACCCTGAAAGTAGCAATATTAGTCACACTCTAATTTAGAATCTAAATCATGGGTCATTAAAGTACGTTACTGTTATCTACAAATTTGGAAGCAGACAGTCTGCAATGCAGAGCTAAAAAGAAGTATGTAAACAGTCGTTCTAACTGAGGTGCACTGCTTTGTCATGGGTACAGAGGAATTGTCTAGGAATGACTGTGAGCGTCAGCGATGAACACTGGAAGTCCACATGTGCCTTCATGGTCATGACTCAAAATCAAAAAGCCATCTGCCACTCTGGTGGTCAGGAACGGAGGACAAGGAATACAACAAAAATAAATGCAGGATTAGTAGAGTTTGTTATATGTGTACTAGTACCTCAGTCATAGAGATCACAACAGACATTAACAAAAAGAGCAACAGAGGAAAACGAGTCAGCAAAATGTTAAAATAAAATGGGCTCTGCATGTTGTCTGACCTACTCACAGGAAAGACTGCCAAGCTTTACATGAGCAACGTAACTGGAAGGGAGATAAAGAATTATCATTTATTTATTTTATTTCTAGATTTATACCCCGCCTCTCCGTCCTGAGAACAGCTCGGGGCGGCTTCCAACAAAAAAATATAAAATACATATAAAACCATTTAAAAACACATCAAAAATACATACAGTATTAAAACAGGGCCCGGGAAACATTTAAAACAATAAAATAGAGTAGGGGAGATAGAACCTCATTAACCCACTCTCCCACCCTCCCCAAAGGCCTGCAACACTGCCATACCCAATCTCCTAAAGGAGCTATAGAATCTCTGTGTGCGCTCAAATGCCTAATAAATGGCCAAATTAACTAGAGTTGTGCAGGGCCCAATTATGCCCCTGTGCAAGGCCAGATTACCATATAGGCACTGTAGATCTCTGTCTACAGCCCCAGTTCTGGAGTCGTAGGATTGCATCAAAAACTTATTGTTCCATTTTGCTTGCTTACTTGGTTTGTTTTACTGTTTTACATGTTTTGTCCTCAGAGAGTTTTTATTCTTTCATCCAAAAAACTTGAAAATATGAAACAATTATTATCAATGTATTTGCCTAAATAACTGCATAAATTTTCAGAGAATCTGAATTAATATCTCTGGGTAAAAACAGATGTTGTTTGGGCTGCTGTGATCCAGGACTTGGTGGCAGCCACTAGATGTTGGCTTGGGATTGTCCTGGAGATTGTTGACAGCTATCCCAGACTGTGACCTTGAAAAATCTCCGAGGTCACAATCAGGGCTAAGGGGTGCCCATGGGGGCCAAAGCATGTCTGGCCCTTTTCACACAGACATTCTAGCACTGATAAAATGGGTTTTACATATTATTATACAAGTTTCAGGACTGCAGCTGTACTCTATGGGTGCCCTACAACATGTATAATAAAATGTAACACCCTTTTTATCAGTCTGTGTGAAACGGGCCAAAGTTGCAACAAACCATTGCTGCCCCAAGCTGGGGGCTGCCATGGTTGGCTGTCACAGCTGTGCCTCACTGACTGCCATGGTTTTCTTTCATAGTGGGGAGCAGGGTGTGGGCCAGAAGACCACCTGAATGCATGTTTGTTGTGCTTTCATCTCTACCTGGCCCGTGTGGGTGGCAGGACTGCTCCCCAGCCACGAGCACGTCATTTTGGTGCCATGACCTGACCCGGGCCATGTCTCCCGTGATTGTCCGGCCCAGGAGGCAGGCCTGCTGGCTGCAGGTCTCTTTTTATCCTCTGACAGTGCCAATGAGAAGAGAGAAATCTTTGCTATTAAAAAAAAAAAAAGGTTTTGGCTGAATCACTTAAGAGTTTTGACAACTCACCAAAAAATGGATATTAAATGTGATCATGGAACAACAGAGTTGCCTGACCTTGTTTTTGAAAATTTGAGGTGAAAACAGACATGACGCTAACCACCCTTTAACCACCCTTGATGGCCATTTATGCATGGGTGATTTCAGACGTGACGATATCACAGTGAACCACGCTCAATTCCGCGTGGTGGCTGTGATCGCGTAACGTCTGTTGGGGGAAACGGATGTTTCCCCCCAGATGTTACCATGGCTGGGGATTGCATTCGACACATGAGCAGCCGAAGCGGGGGGACCGGAGGCTGCCGTGTGTCGAATGCAATCCCATGCCGGTGTGAACCCCGGCATCTCGTCTGGTTGGGCGCCACGGCCCGGGATCACCGGCAGGACCCCGGGCCGTGGCGAATCCGGCCTGACGCGGCGCCCTCATTGGCCCCGCCGCCCACCCGTCTCCCCGGAGGGCGGGCGGCGGGAACGTGGAGGGGGCGGGGCCGTGCGGCCTCACGTTGCGCCGCGTGGCCCCGCCCCCTCTCAGATTCCCCGCCGGGATCCCCCCGGCACGTCTGTTCCGGCATGACGGGGTGACCCCGGCGGGGAATGAATAGGGTGATTTCGGTACGGGGCCAACGGGCCCCATTACGTCTGAAATCACCCCATGTTTCAGGGCTGCATAGGGCACAAGTACAGCCCTGCAACATGCATAAATAACCACCAAGGGTGGTTAAAGGGTGGCTAGTGTCATGTCTGTTTTCACCCTTTGAGTGAAATATTCCTATTTGGGGGAAAAGAGGGTGTAGGATGGGGTAGGGTCTGGACCACCCAAAATTTTTTGAATCCATCCTCTTTTTGTGCACTTTATATGTGTAACCTACCAGCAAAATAGCTTTACAAAGGCCCCTTCCATGGGCCCCTGTTCCCTGCACCACGAGGTAAGCCCCTTCCAGGGCTCTTCCCACCAACATCCCCACTGCAGAAGCCTTCTCTGAGTTTTAGGGTCAGCATTTCAAAGGTCCTGCTTAGATGGGCCCAAAGAAGTTCAAGTGCTGACCGACTTAAGGGACCTGTTCCTTGTGAGAGCACCTAGTCACAGACAAGAATTGGTTTGTTTTCCTTTGGTTTGAAAGCAGCTAATAAGTTTAGAATGTTAAAAGTATCATGAATGGTTGTGAATCAATACAATACTGATAGGAATAGATCAGGTAGCATGCACACACAAGTTGCAGATAATGCATAATTAATATAAATGTCTATTATATCATAAAATATATGAAAATATTGAGTGTTCGAATAAATTACATTACTGACAGTGATGGATCAAGTAGCACACGCACGTTGCAGATAAAGCATAATTAGTATAGATGTCTGCTTTATGTTATAATAAAATATATGAAAATATTAAGTGCTTTAATAGTATTGAATTTTTAGAAATTCCCAGCGGGAAGCCTAGAGCCTTGCATAGCAGTGGCAAGTGTTTTGCTATAGATAGGATCCGTTCAGCATAATCAAGCTATGTATGTACCCGTATCAGCTTCTGAGTTTGAAGCAGAGTTTCTGCATGGTGAAATAGGGCTCCCTCCTTGTTGGGCAAAAAGCACACAGAAAAATGAGGTACAATGTATCTGTTTAGTTTTGTAGCCCAGAAGCTGAAGTCATACCACAAGAGATCCAATGTGAGATTCATCACCTGTTTCAAGAGACTTTAATTGTATCGAGTTACCTGAAGAAGCCAATTAATGAGCGAAATGTCATACATTTAGATATAAGGTCTCTTTTGTTTACATGTATTGACTTCCATGGGGCTTGATTGCTGTATTATTATTATTATTAACAAACATTTATATAGCGCCAGCAGTGTACCTGGCACTTTACAAAGTAATAAAATAGACACGGTCCCTGCCCCTAGGGCTTACAATCTGAGAGACAGGAGCTGGGGGAGAGACTTAGGAAGGGGAACAGAGGGAGAGACAAGGGGTCTAACATTCATGAAGATGCGAGGTCTCAAGTGCACGTACTTGGCTTGGTTACGATGAGAATGACAGCAGGCAGGTCCATGTTGCAAGGATAAGGGTAAACCGATCGTAGGTATAGGAATAGTGGCTCAGCAGGATAAAGAGTCAGACAGAGCAGAGCGAAAGAGGTGAGTTTTAAGGAGAGATTTGAAGGTATGAAGGGAGGGGGCAAGGCGGATGTGGACAGGGAGGGAGTTCCAGGCATGGGGGGCAGCAAGTGAGAAGGGACGAAGGCGCTTAGGGGAGCAGGGAAGGCGTGGAAGGGTGAGAGAAGGGACAGAGGAGGAGCGAAGTGCACGGGCTGGAGTATGGAGGGCGATAAGTGCAGAGAGGTAGGGGGGAGCAAGGTTGTGAAGAGCTTTATAGGTGAAGACTAGGAGCTTGTGCAGGATTCGTTCAGGAAGGGGAAGCCAGTGAAGCGAAGAGAGGAGGGGCTGCACATGGTCGAAGCGACTGGCGAGGTAGATGACCCTGGCAGCAGAGTTTTGGACAGAGATGAGGGGAGAAAGGTGAGACCGGGGAAGGCCAGTGAGAAGGAGGTTACAGTAATCGAGGCGAGAGATGACCAGAGCATGAACAAGAGTTTTGGCAGACGAGACAGAGAGAAAAGGGCGAATCTTAGCAATGTTATGGAGGGAGAAGCGACAGGATTTAGCAACAGAGTCAATGTAGGGTTTAAAAGAAAGGGCTGAGTCAAAGATGAAGCCTAGGCTACGGGCTTGGGGGACAGGCAGGATGGTGACTCCATCAATAGTTATTGACAGTGAGGAAGGAGAGGAAGGATGAGGGGGGAAGATAAGGAGTTCAGTTTTAGCCATGTTGAGTTTGAGTTGACGTTGAGACATCCAGGTAGAGATGTCAGAGAGACAGTTGATGAGACGAGCTTGAACAGAGGGAGAGAGAGAGGGAGTAGAGAGATAGAGTTGAGTGTCATCAGCATAGAGGTGGTATTGGAAGCCATGGGAGGCAATGAGTTTGCCTAAGGATGAGGTATAGATCGAGAAGAGGAGAGGGCCAAGAACAGAGCCTTGAGGAACACCAACTGAGAGGGGGAAGGAGGAGGAGGCGGAGTTGGAGAGAGACACATTAAAGGAGCGGTCAGAGAGGTAGGAGGAGAACCAGTTATGGACAGAGCCACAAAAGCCAAGGGAGTGAAGGGAATCCAGCAAGAGTGAGTGGTCAACAGTATCGAAGGCAGCAGAGAGATCAAGGAGGACAAGAATGGAATAGAGACGTTTAGATTTAGCCACCAGAAGATCGTTGGTGATCTTAGCGAGAGCAGTTTCAGTAGAATGAAGGGGGCGGAAGCCAGATTGGAGGGGGTCAAGGGAGGAGTTGGAGGATAGGAAGTCAAGGCAGCGGGAGTAGACAACACGTTCAAGCAGCTTGGAAGCAAAAGGAAGGAGTGAGACAGGACGATAGCTAGAAGGGTCAGAGGGGTCAAGAGTGGACTTTTTGAGAATAGGAGAGACTGTGGCATGTTTGAAGGCAGAAGGGAAAGAGCCAGTAGAGAGGGAGAGGTTGATGATGTGCAGGAAGGAAGGGGCGACAGTGGGAGTAATGGAGGTGAGGAGGCGGGAAGGAATGGGATCAAGGGGGCAAGTGGAAGGGTTGGAGGAGGAGAGCAGAGAGGAGATTTCCTTAAGGGAGGCAGGGGAGAAGGAGGACATGAGAGAAGGAGGGGGAGGAGGGAGAGGGGTGGGAGTGGGAAGAGAGGAGTGGGAAGCGATGTCGAGGCGGATCTTGTCTATCTTGGAGGTGAAGAAGGAGGCAAGATCCTGAGCAGAAAGGGAAGAAGGAGGGGGAGGACAGGGAGGCTTGAGGAGGGAGTCAAAGGTAGAGAACAGGCGGCGAGGGTCCCGAGAACAGGACTCAATGCGGGAGGCATAGTAGTGTTGTCTAGCAAGGGAGATAGCAGAAGTAAGGGTGGAGAGACAGAATTTGAAGTGAAGGAAGTCAGCGTGAGAATGGGATTTGCGCCAGAGTCGTTCAGCAGCACGAGTGCAAGAACGGAGGTGGCGGATACTAGGGGTGAGCCAAGGACGGGGGTTGTGGGAGAAGGCAGGGCGGGAAGAGAGAGGGGCATGGGAGTCAAGTGTGGAGGAGAGAGAGGCGTTGAGAGCAGAGACAGCGGAGTCAGGGGAGGAGGAAGAGAAGACTGTAGGAAGAAGGGGAGAGAGAGAGGAGGCAAAGTCCAGGGGATCAATAGCTTGAAGGTCACGGAAGGGGCGTAGAGAAGGGGAAGAGGAGGGGGGACAGTGGGAAATGTTGAAAGAGGCAAGGAAGTGGTCTGATATAGGATGAGGATCGAAGGAGAGATCAGCGACAGAGCAGTTTCTAGAGAGGACAAGATCAAGAGAATGGCCATTAGTATGGGTGGGGGAGTTGGTCCAAAGGTGGAGGTTGAAGGAGGAGGCTAGGGAGAGGAAGCGAGAGACTGAGGGCTGAGATGGGTCATCAACATGAATGTTGAAGTCACCAAGGATGAGAGTGGGGATATCAACAGAGAGGAAGAAAGTGAGCCAGGACTCAAAGTCAGAAAGAAAGGAAGAGAGAGGACCAGGGGGACGGTAGATGACAGCAACACGTAGATGGAGGGGGGAGTAGAGGCGCACGGAGTGAGCCTCAAAGGTATGGAAGGAGAGAGAGGGGGGAGGAGAAATTGGTTGGAACTGACAGGATTTAGCAAGAAGGAGGCCCACCCCACCACCCCGTCCTTCAGGGCGGGGTTGGTGAGAGAAGGAGAGACCCCCACAGGAGAGGGTAGCAGGCGTGACAGAGTCCGAGGGAGTGATCCAAGTTTCAGTAAGGGCAAGGAGCTGGAGGGAGCGAGAGAGGAAAAGATCATGGATATAGGGAGCTTTACTGATAGATGAGCGACAGTTCCAGAGGGAGCAGAAAAATGGTAGTTGATGAGGGGGGAGGCAAGGAATAGGGATAAGATTGGGAGAAGGGGAGCGTCGTGGTAGGCTAGAGACAGGAGGAATAGGGATAAGATTGGGAGAAGGGGAGCATCGAGGAAGGCTAGAGACAGGAGTGGAAGGGGAGCAATGAGAGAAAGTAGCCAAGGGAGCAAAGGATGTATGGGGGAGGTTAGAGAGTGGTGATCGGTTGGGGGGAGGAAGAAGCTGGGAGGAGAAAAGTAGAGGAAGAAAAAGATGGACAGGAAGAGGAGAAGGAGAGGAGGGAAAGAAAAGGCGAGAAAATAGGGCAGACATGTTAGTGAGTAAGATAGGAGGGGGAAGTACAGTAGAAAAGAAATGGAGAAAAGTACCTGTAAGGCGCGCGCCTTTAGGCCCGCTGGTCGGTGGAGCTTGGGGCGGCAGGAAGGCCAAGCCCCAGGAGAGTCGTGGTGTCCTCGAGCGATGACAGCCGAGGATGCTGGGAGCGTATGCAGACGAGCTGCAACCTCACCAGTCCTTGGCCCGCTGGTCGGTGGAGCTTGGGGCGGCAGGAAGGCCAAGCCCCAGGAGAGTCGTGGTGGTCCTCGAGCGATGACAGCCGAGGATGCTGGGAGCGTATGCAGACGAGCTGCAACCTCACCAGTCCTGTATCATTTGTATGTTTCGCTGCCATATCAGATTTTTTGCTTTTGTATAATAAGCCTTTGTGCTTGTACAATATTGGGTGTTTGCATTGATAAATGAATCTTTTTATAAACATATTGGGTATTTTCAGATGTTACGTGGTCAGTGTCAACCACAGTCAATTCCCTGTGGTGGCTTGGACCACGTAACGTCTGTTAGGGGGAACGGATGTTCCCCACCAGATGTTACCATGGCGGGGAATCACATTCACCACGCGAGCGGCCGCAGCGGCAGGACCGGAGGCCATCACGTGGTGAAGACGATTCCCCGCCGTGATGACCCCCGCCGTCATGTCTGGATGGCGGCCATGGCCCGGAATCTCCACAGGGGTTCCAGCCCGTGGCCATAGCGGGCGAGCGCTGCGGCGGCATTGGCCATGGCGGCCGCCCGTCTCCCCAGAGGTCGGGCGGCGGGGAGCATGGAGGGGGCGGGGTCATGCGGCCGGACATTGCGCCGTGCGGCCCCACCCCCTCCCCAATTCCCCTCCGGGATCCCCCGGCACATCTGTTAGGGCGTTACGGGTCATCCCGGCGGGGGATGAATTCATTGATTTCATGACGGGGCCAATTGGCCCCGTAACGTCTGAAAACACCCATTGTTTCCAGTGTATATATTATGACTTTAAATTTATGAACATTGGCCTTTCTATGCCCTTTCACTTGGAGCAGTTTGTTTTATGTAATTGGTAGTTTAATAGTATTGAAGACTCAGGTTAAGAGCATGAATTTACACCATTAAAGTTAATGCTTCAACCATTTAAAGAAGCCATGGTTCTTCCTTTAGCTCTCAAGAAGCAAGCTTTAGAGCACTGTCTTATCCATTTATGTCATTTATGTCTGCCAGTAACCAGTACCAAGTTAGAACCAGATACGCAGAACCTCTTATGTAGTACATAACTGCCATTGGGAAAGAGCTGGTCAGAAAAAATACGAATGATTTTTATCAGAAATGTTAAAGAAATTTTTGTCAGCATAAATGTGAAATTTCAGTTTTAAATGGATAATTGTAAAAAAATATTTTATTTTTATTTTCTGACAATAATTTTACATTGGAGATTAGGGTGATTTTGATTTCAGAGAATAGGACCTGGGAAAATCCTACAAGATGCAAGATTCAGCAGCTGCTTACTAACAAAAGGAATTAAGGAACACTCCTGATAGTCTTTCTTCTTGCAGAAATAGCTCTTTAAAAAAACCTACAGAATAGTTGTCAGGTTTAACAATTGTCGATGCATTAAACACATGAAAATAGTTTGTTACATATAAAAATCTTTTAAAATTGCAATAAGGTATATTTGACTTAAGCAATATTGTGGTTATGTCACTTATCATCTCTTTTGTTTCCCGATTGGTCATAGGTATGACTTGTCAAGCCCGAACATCATACACAGAAGACGAAGTTCTCTGGGGTCATCGTTTCTTCCCTGTTATTTCTCTAGAGGAAGGATTCTTCAAAGTAGACTACTCCCAGTTCCATGCTACTTTTGAAGTCCCCACTGCACCTTACAGCGTGAAAGAACAGGAAGAAATGCTTCTTATGTCCTCTCCCTTAATAGCACCAGCTGTAAGTAACAGTAAAGAAAGGCATAATTCTGTAGAATGTCTAGATGGCCTAGATGACATTGGTACAAAGATACCTTCAAAACTGCAGAAAATGACTGGAAGGGAAGACTTCCCCAAAAAACTATTGAGGATGAGCTCTACCACTTCTGAAAAGGCCTACAGCATGGGAGATTTGCCTATGAAACTTCAACGAATAAGTTCTGTTCCTGGCAATTCAGAAGAGAAACTGGTATCTAAAACAACAAAGTTGATGTCAGATCCTATGAGCCAGTCAGTGGCTGATTTGCCACCAAAGCTTCAAAAATTATCAGGAGGAGGAAATAGGATGGAGGGAAACCTTCCTGCTAAACTGCGGAAAATGAATTCTGATAGATTTACATAACAATAATAGACTTTTAGATATTCTTTCAAGTTTGAATTACTAGTAAATTCAATTTTGGTCAGGAAAGTGAACCCTCTAAAAAGCGTATTATTGCTAAAAGAGTTTCCTAGGGCACTACATGCAATCTGGGACAGCAATGGTCTTCGCAGATATTGATGACTGTAATGTAAGCATAATGCTATGATGAAAGACCTGAATTCTTCTTGGGGGCCACACAAGAGCTAATGTTAATTGGCATGTAGTATCACAACAAGCATGCAATAATAGTGTGCAAATTTTGCATATAGTTTTATGGCATGATTCTTACTATATTTATATTGTACATTATGAAAAATATCAAAATGGGGTATTACTCTCCCCTATATTTCTTAAGTGTAAGTAGGAGGTAAAAACATAAGAGTGGGTAACGTTCAGGGCAAGTTACAATTTAATTTACAATATTTTTTTGATGTAAATTGTGATGTTTTGTTCAAACAAGTAGTTATACTGCATGTTTTATTTCTTAAAAGGAGGCTATAGGCATTAGACAATTCTGAACACCAAATCTCTTAGCGTTAAATTATTTTCTATTTTACCTTTTGTTTTAATATTTTCTTTACATTTTTTCCCCTACTACTAGGATGCTGGGAGAACTTAAAGTATATTTCCTAGGCAGCGTAGTTAAAAAAAAAAATGTCCTTTTTAGGGATGGGCAAAACGATATCCCAGTAGAATTTACAATCAAAGTACATGATGTAAAATGTATGAAAAACCATTAGGACAGACGTTTGTTTATGCGCATTGAACTATATATAAGGAAATATTGAAAACTGGAAATGTATTAGATTTCTAATATTAATATCACTTCAACATGAAAGGATAAACTTGCTTCATGCAGTCAAGTAGATAAATGTTATGCCCCCAGTTCTTTCAAACCCATACCTGGGACTGCTTGCATGGGTAAAAACTACTCACCGGAGAAAGTATTTACAGAATCAGTCCCTTCATTTTTCACTCTACGTTTGACCTGTTTTTTACAATAATCAGTCATTGCAGAAAATGTTTTCTGAAACTAAAAACAAATAAACCAAAAATAGAACGCACCCTTATAAAACAAAGAGTCACTGCAGAACACTGTCTTTCCCCCCTCAGGTCTGGATGTTTTTTCTCCCCACCAATTCTAATATGGTGAAACACACTCTGATGAAACAGGCCCAGTGGTTTTTTTACAGTGAAAAAAGTCAAATTTTCATGTATGTTTTTCTCTTATTTTACTTTTCATTTCATTTTTCCTCTCTAAGTTCTCTTTGATGTGGAGATGAACCAGGTTAGCCTGTCAAAGTACAATACATCCAGCAACAAGCTATTGGGTGAAGCATGGGTACATTACAGCAACTGAAAATTAAGTGACTATATGGCATCACTACCAGAAATATAACCATCTGGAGGTGGCGCTTTGTCAAAACTCCAGTGTCTGATTTGAGGAGTTAGCAGTAGATTTGGCATTTGGTGTTGTCTTCAGCTATTGAATGTTTTTATGCCAGCTCACCTCCATGGTTTTAATTCTGTACTGGAGTAATTTGACCATTAATGTGTACCTGTGGCAAAATAGGAAACACGGTTAAATAAGCTAACACCCAATAATGACAGAAGTAATCCAGGTCTTGAATTGTGTAATGCAGTATATATTTAATTGACCAAATGTCGTTCGGAACCTCAAAGAACAAGATTCTGTTATTCTGAGAACATGCATTGGTCTGGTTTCAATCTTGTATTGGCAGTTTTGTCTTAAAGGGCTTTGGATCATTCCAAATAAGTGATCATTTATAGCACTGCATAAATCAGTAATAACAATAGCAGATCTACTGATATTTGGAAATGTCATTCTTTTTGTACTCTGTTGTAAGCAATGAAATACAGGGAATTCTACATTGCTAAAAGAGTTGATTCAAATCTGATCAAAAGGTAGCACATTTCCTGGGCGTGTACATGACATATGAGTTCTGTATTGGACTTCATACTTACTTCCAAAGTTTTTTCAGTCTCTTGATTTGTGATCTGCACTGCATGCTTCTAGACTTTGGCTACATTGTTAGCCCTTTGTACATTACTGTTAACAGGAGTTGTGCATGTAATTTCCTATGTACTAATGCCATGCTAAAAATGCCTGGTGAGCAGAATTCTACTCTGTACCTGGACAAATCAAAGAACTTGTAAACTACTCTCTCTCCTGTGTTGTTAACACTTTGACAGCCTATCTTACAAAGTACATTTCATTTCTGCACCACCAAGCGAGAATGAAAAATCCTGTCAAAACAATTTGTAAAGAAATCCTGGTCTCCATGTTTATGCATAGAAGGTGTGCATTGGCTTTATTGTCAATTTTTACTGTTAAATATTAACTTTAGCAGCACTTAATTTGGGAAACCTGGGAGTTTATGCATCAGAATCAAGTACGAGGGGAAACTTTTACATATGTGATACTAATTGAACTTGCCTATTGGTTTATTTATTTATTTCTTATACCCCAACCTATACAAAAAACTGGTTCAGGGTAGCTTACAACAATTTTAAAATATATGTAAAACATGTTAAATAAATCCTACCCCCAAACAGCTTACAGTAATTGAAATAATAAAACATGTACATACAACACCAATTCCACCCCTCCCCATACTCAGATACCCCAAACCCCATCCCTCTTTCCATCCCACCCATTCCCACTCCCTTGCCTCTCACACAAGGAGGTTCCCAATCCCCAGGCACTCCCTCATCTCTCACCCAGGAGATCACCCACACCAGAAGCCCATACCCCGCCCTCTCACAGAGGTGTCATTGCTTTATACCATATAGAAATGAGAATAAGCAGGAGTCTGCAAGGTGCAAGACAGCCTATGTGAACTGCAAGATAGTGGCAACTCTGAATAATCATGCTCTGGAATTTGAAAGGAGTCTCCTTCCAACTCATTTTTTTGATGCTAAAGGATACTCATTGGTGAAAAAAACTGGCCAGTTAAGGTTCAAAAGATCCAAAGTTTTCACTAAATTGTTTCCCCTTTGGAAACACAGGGTGTTTTCAGACGTGACGGGGTGACTTCTTCCCGTCACGAAAACAACCCTGAGATTCCCCGCCAGGATCACTCTGGCACAGCCAACAGATGTGCCGGCTGATCCCGGCGGGGAATCAGGGAGGGAGCAGGGAGAGGGGGCGGGGGATGAGTAACGTTGNGCAGGGAGAGGGGGCGGGGGGGAGAGGGAGGGGGTGGGGAGATGGGAGGGGGAGAGGGAAGGAGGGGGTGAGGAGATGGGGGGAGAGGGAGGGGGTGGGGAGATGGGCGGGCGTCGCAGCTAATGTGGCTGCGGCGCCCGCCTGATTTGACCACGGCCTGGAATCCCGCCGGGGATTCTGGGCCATGGTCACCGGCCAGACGTGACTTTTTGTTGGTTCCCGCCGGGAATCTCTTTGATCACGCTTTCGGGGATTGTCCGGCGGGGAGTCCCGGAAGCGTGGTTGAAATTGACCCCATGTGGGAATTGACCATGGCGAACATCTGGCGGCCGCCTAACAGACGTTCAGGGTGCTTTGACCCCATATGGGTATTGACGGGGGTTCACTGTGATCTCGTAACGTCTGAAAATACCCACAGTTGCTCAGGCTTGGCCTGTACTGCAGCTTTACAACTGCCAAAATTACAATATAGCTGTGCATCAGTGATTAATGAAAATCCAAACATGGGTTACAAAGGACTTGACTGCCTTTATTTTGTATTAATAATCCTTGGCTGCAATCCACAGACTGCTGACTCGAGAGTAGCCCCTTTGAGATTCAAAGGGGGCTACTCCCGAGAAAGTGGCTTGTGCTTTGCGGCCCTTCTCTAGTAGACTAGCCACTTTAGCTCTTTCCTAATTTGCATTTTTGCCCAGCCCTAGTGCTTATGCTAAAAGAGTGATTTGGTTTGACTGCACAGCAGGTCTGTGTTCTTTTCTGCTGAATTTATGCTTGAATTATATTGTAAATTGTACATATTCAAATTAGAATCAATTAATTGCATTTTCTGGCATGCAATCTATAATTGTATAAATGTACAAGTTTATTTGGATAATACAAACTACAGACTCTTGTATTCCTTAATACTGCAAGCTCAGTTTTATCTAAAGCTATATTAAACTTTCAAAAAACAGTTGGGTTTAAATGTCACAGCGTACTTGTCCTTTATCGCATGCACCCTTTGCACAGCATTTTGTTTAGTGGTTCTAAACAGGCAAGTCAGAATAGCTTGGAGGTTTTTGTGGAGTGGTAGGGGAGATGGAGTGGGATTTATTTAAGATATGCTGGTATTCTTACAGTTGACTTATACTCTATAAAAAATGACTGGTCCATTTCCAATCAACAAGCAAGACCAGCATTTCAGCCATTGTGGTTTAAGTAAGCAGCAGTTAAATCAAGCCAAATTATATTTCTGGGAGCTTTGGCCTTATTTAGCGTCTCCTAAAGTCAGAGGAAAGACTCCTGCTGACTTCAGTGGCCATTGTATCCTGGTGGCCATGGTGATCAGCTGGGAAGATCTGATGACCCACAACTATATTAACCCTAGTCAGTATATTATTCTCAGACCCAGTAAATCATTAACCATCAGGAAACACTATATTCTTATTACTGCTTATAGGCTGTATGGCATCACCTCTGGGAAATTTCATTTCTTTTTGGTGTCTCCCATAAGTTACAATTGCGGGCAGAAATCCAAAACAAAAACCAGCAGTAGAGCTGAAACTCTGTCCTCGGAAAACATCGCAATCGACCAGGGATTCCGATACTTGGTTCCAAATTTGCAAGTACCAAGGCTGGTCCTCGGGAAAACATCAGAAAACTTCGGAAGCCTCAGTCAAGTGCTGGCGCCATTGTGCGTGTGACTGGAGTGATCCAGACAGTTCATGCCCTAGCATCTCTGAGTTAGGAAATGAAACTAGGTGCCATATTTGGTAGGAGGACGGGTATGGGTGGGGACAGTTGAGTCAAGGCATGAAATTTGCAGGCGCCTCGGAGTCATTGGCACTCAGAAAACTGAGGCTGGCAACTGGTTCAGGGGTGTAGTGGGGCAAGATCAGTTTAATATCAGGATAAAGTCTGGTGCCTAAATTTAAATATTTTTTGGGAGGGGGTCATGTGGCCATGTGCGAGCAGCAAGTCGCGTTTGGCTGAGCTCCCGGCAGCCCGATGCTGAAACACAAATAAAAAAACAACGAAAAACTCTCTCCAAAAAACCTGGCGATTACTCAGAGGAATGAGTGAGGATAAAAAAAAAAGAGGTAGACTCAACCATAGACCGCTTCTGCACCCCGCGTTGCAGCTCCAGAAAAACCAACGGAGGTGAAAACAAAATGGCGGGCGCATCAGGGAGGGAGCCGCTGGAGGACAGTGAGCCACAAACTCAGGTACTAGAAATGCTGAAAGCAATAAAGAAGGACTTAGCAATAAATAAAGCGGGCATAAACAGAACAAACTCCACTCTGGAGGATTTAAAAGGACAGGTGGAGGGCATAAACAAAAGAATAGACAATACTGAGCAAAGAATAAGTGATTTGGAGGACTGGGGAAACACAGTAGAACATAAAA
>QEPC01010842.1:36014-51827 GCA_003113815.1 Sphenodon punctatus | reverse complement strand
ACGGAGTACCCCGTGGGAACAAGGTCAGCCAAGATAGGCCCTGACTCAATGTCCAGTCAGGTCTCCGTAAGACACATGAGGTTGGCTGCCTTGTCCAGGATCAACTCCAGGACCGTAGATGATTTATTTACCATCAACCTTGTATTCAACAGCACCAAAACAGGGCTGGGGGCGCTCTCTATCTTAATCACCACACCACTTGCTGTGGGACCCAAGAGCGGGACAGGAACCAAGTATCTGCCTCCCCTCAATAATGGAATTGATCTCCCCCACGGACCATATCTCCCCCGGCCTGTTACGAGCTCTATTGTGCAACACTCCCCTGGCCTTCCCCTCCTGGCCCCCCTCTCCTCCAGGGTGTCCAGCCAGATTGGTGATAGAGACCCCCTTCCCCCACCCCTGCACCCCCCCAAGGGCATCCCCTGCATCCCCCCCCTCACACCAAGGGGAAGTCCCTCCCAACTCAGTCCCTCCTTGTAACCTGCTCTATTGCATATAGTATAGGTTATTAGATGTAGGTTTAGCTTAGACATACATATTAGTAATTTTTCATATTGTCATTGTGCTCTTATTATTACTGCATTACAATGAGAAAGGGAGGAAGGAGTTCAACTTCTGAGAAGTCTGGGGCAAGTGTCTGCTGGCACTTCTGCCACTGGTGGCAGCTCACAATGGAAACGATACCAAAAACAAAATCTTTGTTATCGCTTGAAATCGATACCGATAACAAATAACAAAATTTCGTTATTAAGTATAATGAAAATGACAGTGTTTAATAACAAAAAAAGAAAATAAAAAACAACATGGGTCCCTGGGGCACACCCCTAGTAACAGAGAAGAATTTGATCTACATCCTGAGGAAAGGGGACAAAACAATAGGCAAAACTACAAGTATTTGTGGCTTGACAGATATGCACAGTGCTGAACAGGATTGAGAATTTAATAAAGTAAGAGAGAGCATGTTGCTAAGTTGGGGATGCAAACAGTTATTCAACCAAAATATGAGTCAAAACTATCTTTTTGTGTGTGCACATAAGTATGCCAAAGTAGCAATTGTGCCTACCATCTTTGAAAATTGGGGCCCTGAAATCTCTGTTTTAGATGTGAATGATTGTCTCTCCACCGGGAGCTTGTCAGTTGTTGTTATTTTATTTTATTTTATTATTTTATTATTTTATTTTATTAAGCGTTTATATAGCACCAGCAATGTACCTGGCACTTTACAATTGTAAGAAAGAAACATGGTCCCTGCCCCACTGGGATTACAATCTAAAAGAGACAAGGGAGGGAAGACAGAGGGTGGGGAAAACAGAGAAAGAGACAAGGATACATACAGGAACTTGTGAGGTCTCCGGTGCATGTGCTTGACTTAGTTACAAAAGTGTAGTTATACAACATACGATGATTCAGGATAAGTCAGCAAGAGGGCAAGGGGAACAAGGAGCCAGGGAAAGCTTGACCAAAGAGGTGGGTTTTGACAAGGGATTTGGAGGGAGGAAGCTGAGCAGATGTGTTCCGGGAGGGAGTTCCAGGCATGGGGGGCTGCCAGGGAAAAGGGGTGGATGAGTTTTGATGAGTAGGGGAGCCATGAGGAGGCGAGGGTGGTGGCAGATGAGGAGCGGAGCTCCCGAACAGGAGTGTAGCGGGAAAAGAGTGCTGAGAGATAGCGAGGAGCAAGGCCACAAAGAGGATGACCTTGGCAACAGAGTTATGAATAGAAATTAGAGGAGCAAGGTGAGAACGAGGAAGGTCAGTGAGAAGGAGGTTGCAATAGTCGAGGCGAGAGATGACCAGGGCATGGACAAGGTTTTAGCATAGGAAACAATGAGGAAAGGACGGATCTTAGCAATGTTGTGCAGAGAGAAGTGACAGGATTTGGCAACAGAATCGATCTGAGGTTTAAAGGAGAGGGAGGAACCCAACCTATGTGCCTGAGGGACAGGCTGGATGATGACCTGATCAATGAAGACATGGAAGGAAAAGAGAGAGTTTTAGCCATGTTCAGTTTGAGCTGACGATGAGACATCCAGGCAGAATTGTCAGAGAGGCAGTTAGTGAGGCGAGACTGGATAGAGGGAGAGAGGGGTGGGTGGGTGGAGAGATAGAGTTGAGTATCATCAGCATACAGTTCTATTATATGGTTCTGCTATATATTTATTATTATTATTTATTATTAACAAACATTTATATAGCACCAGCAGTGTACCTGGCACTTTACAAAGTATTGGGACAGTATAACCAGATCTGACCACATTGCCCCATGTCATCTTTATTTTTCTCCTTCACGCTTCTTGTCAGTTACTTAATACTTCTCAATAAGGTGCTAACATGCTAATCCAACTAATCCATGCCTGCTCTGACTAAACTGGTGTTGGAGGTGGTCGGAGGTGGTCTTGCAGTTCCCCAGGGTGATAGTCCTGGGAGACTTCAATATTCATGCTGATGCCAGTTTTGGAGGGGTGGAGCATGAGTTCATGGCCACCATGACAACCATGGGACTGTCTCAGAAAGTAGTGGACCCCACACATGTTGGAGGACATACCCTGGACATGATTTTTTGCACCGGCCTTGAGGTGGCGGATCCATTAGTGGGGGAGGTGTCAACAGTGCCCTTGTCATGGACAGATCATTATCTCCTCCTGGCCAATATCCTGGTGCATGTCGGTTCCCAGGAGGGTGTGGAACCAGTTAGGTTGGTTCACCGCCAAAAGCTTATGAAACCAGAAAGGTTCCAGATTGCCCTAAGGGATATTTCCCCTGACTTTGATGGCTGTTCGCTCGATGACCTCATGGTCTTGTGGAATTCTATGCTGACAGAGGCCATTGACCATGTGGCTCCANCCAAAAGCTTATGAAACCAGAAAGGTTCCAGATTGCCCTAAGGGATATTTCCCCTGACTTTGATGGCTGTTCGCTCGATGACCTCATGGTCTTGTGGAATTCTATGCTGACAGAGGCCATTGACCATGTGGCTCCAAGGCATCTGCTCCCCAGTCACCAACAATGCAGGTCCCCGTGGTATATCGAGGATCTGCAGCAGATGAAGCGAGAAGGGCGATGGTTAGAGTGATGGTGGCATTACTCTCATTCTGAAGTTGACCGATTGCGACATAGAGTCTGGTTACGTACCTATACCGTGACGGTGTGGACGCCATGAGGGCAGCAAAGAAAACTTTCTTTGCTGCCCTCATTGCGTCCGCTAAGTCCCGTTCAGCTGAGCTCTTCTGGGTGGTGAGGGGGCTGGTCAGTCCAGCCTCCCTCCACCTGGACTCAGAGTTTTTGAATGCTCGCCATGATTTGTTTGTGGATTTTTTGCGGATAAAATTGCTCAAATCCACCACGGCTTTGACGCAGCACTTTTAACAGTGGGTGAGCCAGAGGCAGTTGAAGCCCCATCTTGTCATGTTTTATGGGATGAATATCAAGACATGATGCTCTTGGGACTGTTTGAGCCACCTATTGTGAATTAGATCCATGCCTGTCCTGACTGGTTAAGGAGAGCTGGGAAACATTAGGGCCGTGGCTGGCCGGGATATCAATGCCTCCCTTAGGGAGGGCAGGGGGCCAGATCACTTAAAGGAGGTGATGGTGCAGCCCCTGCTCAAGAAGCCATCATTGGACGTTGACACCCTGGCCAGCTATTGGCCGGTCCTCCCTAACCTTCCCTTTTTAGGGAAGGTTATTGAATGGGTGGTGGCTCGACAGCTTCAGGAGCATTTGGACTGCTTCAACTTCCTTGATCCCTTGCAGTCTGGCTTCCGTCTGGGTTATGGTATGGATACTGTGCTTGTGGCCTTGGTTGATGACCTCTCCCAAGAGTTAGACCAGGACTGTACGACCCTGTTGTTTTTGTTAGATCTCTCAGCTACATTTGATACCGTTGATCACAAGTTGTTGGTGACTCGGCTGCGAGACTGAACAGGGATGAGAGGGGTTGTTCTTGAATGGTTCCGCTCTTTCCTGGCCGGGAGAACCCAGCGTGTGGTGCTGGGTGATCATTCATTTTCTCCCTTGGGCCTCACATGTGGACTCCCACAGGGTTCCATCTTGTCTCCTCTCTTGTTCAATGTGTATATGCAGCCTTTGGGGGAGGTTGTTAGAGAGTTTGGTGTAAGGTGTCATCAATATGCTGATGACACCCAACTATATATCTCATTTTCATCAGACCCAGCTCCGGCAGTTTCGGTGCTTACCTGGTGTTTGTCAGCTGTGGGGGACTGGATAAGAGCGAACTGCTTGAAGTTAAATCCTGACAAGATGGAGGTGATGGTTGTTGGGAAAGCTGTGGGAGTGATGGCCCCTGTCATTGATGGGGTCCTTCCTCCCCTGGTATCTCAGATCTGTAGTCTAGGAGTGCTCCTTGATCCACAGCTCTGCCTGGATGTCCAGGTGGCAGCTGTGGAGAAGGGTGCATTTCACCAATTATACCTGGAATGTCAGCTTAGGCCATATGTCCCAGACTTGGACCTGGCCACAATCATCCATGCTTTTATTACCTCGAGATTAGACTAGTGTAACGCGCTCTACGTGGGGCTACCCTTGGTGACAGTCTGGAGACTGCAACTGGTGCAGAATGCAGCAGCTCATCTCCTGAAGGGGATGAGCCAACGCAAGCACATTACTCCAGTGCTCTGTTCTCTGTACTGGCTGCCGATAATCTTCCGGGCCCAATTCAAGGTGTTGGTGTTGACCTTTAAATCCCTAAATGGGCTGGGGCCCCACCTGCCTGCAGGACCGCCTCACCCTCTGGATTCTGGATCGACCTCTATGGTCAGCCGGGGGCACCCTTCTTGAGGTCCCCCGGTTTTCCCTGGTGTCGACCATGAGGAGGGCATTGTCAATGGCTGCACCGTGGCCATAGAACTCCCTCCCATTGGAGGTTCACCTGGCTGCTGACTTCCGCTTTTTCTGTAAAAGGTGTAAGACCTGGCTGTTCCACCAGACCTTTGCCAAGGGAGATGGGATGGGTGAGTTGGGTTATGGTGGGGGGTTTCAGGGGGAAGGAGGTTAATCCTGAAATGTTGATTTTAATGAATTTTATGATATGTTTTAAGATGTTGTTAGCCGCCCCGAGATGCTTGTAGCAGGAGGGGTGGCATACAAATGATATTATAAAATAAAATGGGTGAGTAGCCTTTATCCACCAAGGGTGGACTCTTAGGAATGGAGCAATATCCCAGGCCACCTTTAATGTTTTCCTGCCTGTAGATATTAACAAGTATGTTACTAGCCATTATTATTGTTGTTGTTGTCATTGTTATTATTTATGTGAAGCTTTCATTAAAACCTCTTGATCAACAGAACTCCTTTAACCATTTTCTCTGTTGGACTGTTATGCTATATTTTTTCTTTATCTTCCTGTTTTATTTAGAAAATGTTCCTCTCAGATTCAGATTATTTTTTTTAAAAATCTCAGCAGAGTCTGCAACCCTACAAAAGGATTGCTTATAAAAGGGTTTGGCATTGGCCTGTGTTCAAATTCATTAAAAAGAGTTCCTGCTCCAGAGAAGTAACAATCTTAGTCCCTAATCCTGCAAAAACCTGCATAGTCCCATTGCTTTCTATTTATTTATTTGTTTGTTTGTATGCCACCCTTCCAAAAGGCTCAGGGCAGCTTGCAAATCATAAAAACATTAAAATACAAAAATCCTAACCCCCTACAAACCCACTCAATACCATCACCCTATTACCAAATCCCCCACACCATCCCAGTCCCCTATTCCTGCCCACCAAATGCCTTTTCATATAAAAGGTCTTACACCACCTCTGGATGATGCCCAGGCTTGTGCTCAAATACCTCTGGGGAAAGGGAATTGCAAAGCATTGGGGCAGCAACTGAGAATACCTTCCTATGAGCCCTTGTCGTATAAACAATGCTAACAGAAGGCACCCACAGGGAGGTGCTCCCGGTCAATCGCAGGGGCTACAATGGAGCATGCAAGGACAGGCAGTATTTCAGATATATGGATCCTTGACCTTTTAGGGCTTTAAAGGTCAAAACCAGTATGTTGAATTGTGCCCATAAAGCTATAGGGAGTAGGGCTGTAGCGGAATATCGCAGCGGTAGCTATTTCCGGCGGAAACAGTGTTTCCGCAATTAGTGGAACGGCATGGCAGAGGCTTTCATTCCGCGGTTTCATTCCGCGGTTCCGCTTATTTAATTCCGCAACTTAGTGGAAACATGACATTTTCGCTATTTCCGCAATTCCGCCAGCGCCAAAAATAGCGGTTTCCCGCTATTTCCGCAATTTTTCCGCAATTTTTCCGCAATTCCGCAATTTGCAGAATTCCGGCGGAATTAGCGGAATATCCGCAGAAAAGTCGCGGTGTGGCGTGGGCAGTTCCGAAATGGCGGAACGGAATCGCGATGCGGTAAAAGCTGCTGCCGCATCAGCCCTAATAGGGAGTCAGTGCAGACTTCAGAGCACTGGTGTAATGTGCTTCTGGTGCCAAAAGGAGGTGAGCTGCTGCATTCTGCACCAGTTGCAGTTTCTGAACTGTCATCAAGGGCAGCCCCACATAGAGCACATTGCATTCATATATCCTCAAGGTCATGAAAGCATGGATGATGGTGGCCAGATCCAAATCAGAAAGAAAACTCTGCAGCCTCCTCATCTGATGGAGTTTGTGAAAAGCACTCCTGACCACCACTATAACCTGACAATACAGGTGCAGTAAGGGGTCCAAAAGATGCCAACGCTGTAAACCTGATCGACCAGAGGAGGCCAGACACCCTCAATAACAGGAGTCCAAAGGCCAGCCAACCATCATCACCTCTGTCTTGTCTGAAGTCAGCTCTGATCAGATCAACCTCATCCAGTTCCTGACAGCAGCCAGGCATTGGGTGAACCTCAAGACTGCAGGACATGATCAGATGAGAAGGAGAGGCAATGCTGATTGTCATCAGCATACTGATGGCACTTCACCCAAAACCTCCAAATTACCTCATCCAGCAGCCTCATATACGTGTTGAAAAAGAGGGGAGACAGAATAGAACCCTGCGGGACCCCACAGGGGAGGTCTTGAGAAGACGAGCAATCAGTCATCATCACTCTCCTGGTTCTCCCCAACAGGAAGGAGCAAAACCACTTAAGAGTGGGCTCACGCACCTCTGCCAGGTACTACAGCCTTCTCAACAACACTTCATGATCAATGAAATCAAAGGCCGCCAAAAGATATAACAGGGTAGAATTTCCCTTGTCAATCTCCAGGCATAGATCATCGACCAAGGCCACAAGCGCAGTCTCTGTGCCATACCTAGGACAAAAGTCAGACTGAAATGTGTCCACAAATCTGACTCCATTGAGTTGAACCTAGAGCTGTAGGACAACCACCCATTCAATAACCTTTCCTAAAAAGGGAAGGTTAGATACAAGCCGATAGCTGACTGGAGAGTCAGCATCCAAAGATGGTTTCTTAAGCAGGTGCCGGACAACTGCACTTTAGAGGGTATATGGCACCCTACCCTCCCAAAGGGAGTCAGCAACAGCTCCCTGCTGGCTTTCACCCACCAGGATGGGTAAGGATCTAATTCACAACTTGTTGTCCTTATCACCCTAAGCACCTCCCTCACGTTGGTGGGTGACACCAATTGAAACTAAGCCAAATAAACAGGACAGGAGGCTTCCAAAAACCCCAAACTATGATTCTGCAGATAAAGTGGCAGGACCCAAGTTGTGGTGAGTATGAGCGATTAAGTCTGTAAAGTAATTAATAAACATGTCACAGCGGGCATTGGATGTTTCCATTTGTGGGAGGAGGCAGACCGGATTAACCAGGCCCCTCACCATCCTGAACAGCTCTGCTTCAGTGGGTCTGTATATGTGAAAGTGACAGGGACTGACAGAACAATCCTCCACCATTAAAGGCAATGGGAGTTCCCCCCTCTGGTTACATCAAAAAGCAAAAAATTAGTTTAACAAACAAATGAAGAAGTAGAGCGAAATTATGGGTATGTGAGGAAAACCGATATTTACATAGTTTAGCTATGAGCAAGGGTGTCAGTAGAATTATGCTGGGGCAGGTGGTGGGTAAACCACTTCATCCCACCCCTTTCTGGTGTAACTATGCAGCTTTTCTGAGCATCATCACATAACTATGTTTTAGAAGTTGGGGGGACAGACAGGAGACTTGTGTGTGTGTGTGTGTGTGTGTGTGTGTGAAACTGGCATCTATGGATAAGTGTATGATTAGCAAGTTGAGTCTATGCTTTGTGTGCATGTTTTTTTAATACAAGTGAATGAAAACTGCGTGAACTCCAAAGTGACTATTCAAATATAGAATATTCAGATATATTAAGCATTAGAAGTGCAATTGAAAACTTTGCCCAGTTCTGATACCATTGGAACTGGACATTTCATTTGGTTCGAGCAGAAATCAGAATGAAGGATCAGTTCAATCATTCGTTCCGATTTCTGATTGGACTGAATGTATTATGGCCATTGTCCACGTGCAAAACGACCTTGCAGTCATTTGCACATGTGCAATGGCCAGGGGTTTTGTTTGTTTGTTTTTTGACCGGGATTCCAATCAGAAAAGATTTTCATCAGAATTTTGGTCAAAATAATGGACAGCTGTTCTGTTTTCACAGAAAGGTTCACAAAAACAGAACAGTTATTCCAAACCACCCCTTTTAAGCATTCCAAATGTTACTTATTTTAAGGTCATGAAAACTTTAGTTAGTGAAAGCTAAGGCAGCATCAGTATGCCCACATCCCATCAAACCAAACTTTAGAAGTATGGAGATAAAAAGCTAAGAGGAAATCTCCTCTCTTCTTTGTCATCTTCCTATTGGCTACAGTGCTGCCAATAACCCACTCCAAACCAGCACTTATTAAAAAGCAATCTATCCATAAGCTTTCTGAAACTCACCCTCTAGCACATAACCTTAGCAGTGGGCTCAGGCAGTCTTGTATCAAAATGGTGCACCTCACTGTCTGTCATGGATTGAATATGCTTGGGCAGTAATTCTGCCTTAACCTTAGTAAGACACTATTGTGGTTGGATGCTATTCCAAGAGGAAATATTACATGTCTGACACAATAAGAAGTAGATGTGAAAAGCAACCTTTGAGGAAATTTTCTGAATGGAAGGAAAAGCATGTCCAGTCTTGGTAGCAAGGCTGCTTTCAGAGTTAAAGGAAATATTGAGATGGTATAAATGTAACAAAACGATATTGTGGTGCTGAAGAATGTCAGTCTCTTTGGGTCATAAAACATAAGATATTTGAGAAGCATTTCCTCATTCAAAGCTCCATGAAATCAACTAAGTAGAAAACATCTATTCAGATGAGAGAAACTGAAAGTTTGAAGAAAATGCAAATGATTTATGAATATGAGAAAAATGCTGCTTAGGAGAAGCGATGGCAGTGAAAGTCAAAGAGTAGCCAGCCAAACAAAAAATGTTAATATGTGGATCTGACAGAATTGCTAAATGTATCCCATTTATGCCCCAGTAAACAAGGTGGCAAAACTTTCATTAGCTTCAGCAGCTTATTCACAAAATATATGATCTTTATAAGACTTTGAGTGGCATCCGCATTTTCTTTCACTTATGCTGAATCTCAATTCATGTACATATGAGTGTACGTACCATATCACTTTCATTACAATACTTTTACATGAACTTAACTAGCTTCTATCTTTTGTCATCAAGAAAGAAATATATCTGAAGCTATATTTTTTCATCCATGTGAGAGAAAAAACAGCATTCTCCCTGAAAGAGCCTGATACTCTTTTAGAAACATGCTTGCCTCAAAACCAATTAGAATTAGAAATGGCAACTCCTTTAATCGTTATACAACAGAAGACGAACTGAAAATCATTATGATTATTATTAAGTATTTAATTTATATAGCACAAGCAATGTACCTGGCACTGTATAATCATTAGAAAAAGATCCCTCCCCAAAGGGGCTTGCAATCTAGGACAGACAAGGGAGAGGAAAGGAGAGACAGGGATACGTTCACAAAGTTGAGAAGTCATAAGCGTGCATACTTAGCTTAGTTTCAGGGAGAAGGGGACCCTGAATGCAAGCACAGTAGGGGAAGCTTCAGTGGGGATGAGGAGTTAGGGAAAGACTGATGGATGAGGTAGGTTTTCAGGAGGGATTTGAAGTTTAGGAGGGAGCAAAATGAATGCGTTCAGGGAGGGAGTTCCCAGTAGACTTGAAACAAGAAATCTCAGTGAATGCTTTTTCCGTCGGAAGCAAGGCATTTAACGAGACTCACACAACATGGAAGCTTAATGCTTTCCCGGGTTTTTCCATTTCCCGTTATTTTTGCAAGGTGAACTATGGGCCAGTCCCAAAACCCATATGTACTCCACGTGCAGTCCTGGAGTTGTGGAGACAAAAAAGTGCCAACTAAGTGCTGGAAATTGCCAAAAAAGTGCTGTGAAACTGTCATAAAATTTCCAGAAAGTGACAAAAAGTTCCAGGAAGTGACTAAAAGTCCCAGAAGGTGACAAAAAGGATGAAAAAATGGAGGAATTGTAGAATCACCAGAAACTGACCGACGTACACACAAGCACTCCCGAAAGGTCAGTATTTTAGTTCAGAACGGGAACATACGCTTTCGAATTGTCTCAACACTAGTTCCAAGCACAGGGAGCAGCCTGGGAGAAGTCTTTATTTTCTGATTAACGCTCAGCTATGATTAATGTTCAGTAGCTGCAATCCCAAACCCCATCTCCACAGGATCTGCATGGGATTCATGCAGGATTCCCATGGCACAATGGGAATGGATGCATTCCCATGGCACAATGGATGTGCATGAAGTTTGCACAAACACAGGTTGCACACGGGGCATCGGATTGGCCCCAGTGTGTACTTGTGTCCTGCTGACTTCAAGTCTGTGCTTAAGCATATGCTTAAGTGATTTTGTGAGTCAGCCCCCAGACAATGATAACACAAAGACTCTGTTTCTTGCTGGTAATTATTTTCCATGAATACAAGGCTGAATTCCTTACTCAGTTTTACACGCTTCTGGCTTAAGAAAAAAATGTCATGTGCTTCCTTTGGAGTCTATCTGATATAAAATTTCTAATGGGTTAAAGATATGGTACCATAAACATTGTATGACAAATACCAGTATTTTGGTTTTGGACCCCATAACTATACATTTTTTCTCACCCATTTTTTCTCACTTTTCTACACATATTAATTTTGCCATTATGCATTCCATGTGTGCAAAAAACCCTAGTGTTTATCAATATTTCCGCTACATATTTGTAGGAAGAGGGCCCATGCCATGGTTTTCATTGGTGAAAAAAAGAATCCACTAGTTTTTGCACACAGTCAGTGGGTGCAATTCCATATAGGACAACAGGGCCATGCATTAGAGTACTCTTGCCAGATTTGGACCTGGATGACTGCCGCTGAAAAGGTAACTTGGAAACAGTCAACATCATTGCAGCTTGGCACTGAGAATACCAATTTTTCTAGACAGGACTGGTTTTACAGATCAATTGTTAGGTAAAAGGCAGGTGAATTCATGTGCTCTGTAAACGAATAAATCTTGAGTTTTCATGCTAGGATGTTCTTGTCATTCACATTCAACATATGATGTGCACCTTGTAAATGCTCCTGTTAGGTAAGGAGGACGGGGGGCCGGGGGGAAGGGAGAGGGAATTAGTCATTCATTTATGATAAATAGAATTACCATTTTCATAGACCCAAGGTAATTTACATTCATGCTCCCCATATTTACACTTCACAAGGAGAGAAGGAGAGGGGAAACTGTGATCCTTTTATGACAGCCTAATTTTTGTATGATTATAAGTACTATTTAACATGAGTGCAATACTGGTTTTGTTAATCTGTTTACACCACTTCCAAGTACCCTATGATTGCTATGAAAATGCACTTGAATTATTATCCCAAAGATAAACATCTGTGCATCATCTCCTATCAAGTGATGAAAGGCCCAAGCTGCTGTATTACAATCTGGTTTTATAACCAGCAGGATGACTCTGTAGAACTAAATCTAATGTGTTGCATTTTTATTATCAGAATCCCAGGATACCCTTCTGTTGATACAGGCTGCAGTCCTACCTCCTCTTATTCCAAAGTAGTCCCACTGAGACTATCATAAGATTGTACAGGAAAATCATTGTAGCTAATCTGAGATAAAGGGAAGGGAGTTAAGATTGTAGCAGTAATTGGCAATTAAAGTTTTTACATTTTGTCTCTAACAAAAAAGACATTCTCATTAACCAAAGATTTGTCTTATTCAACATCACTTTTCTTTTATTAAAAAAAAGTTAAAATTATTTTTAGGTGGTAGATGATGGTGAACACATTAAAATTCACAGTTACGATGATGTAGATAGCATATAAACAATTTTAAATCCTGAAATACAAAGGGAGTATGCAATATTAAAAAAAAAAAAAACCAGACGTCACAAAGCACAATAATTTCTTTATAGGACAATTGATCTTGACCACAGTCCTCAAGTCACTCAGGACAGTGTAGGCCCGCTGAACCTGGAGGTTTGTGGCTCGTGATTCTTGTTGCTAGGCAAAATAGATTTGTCAAAGCTAATAAATGGTGTCCAAGTAGGCAGATAATCTAGATTGACAAAAAAATCTTTTGTGACTTTCTCCACCATAAGCATTTGTTGAAACAGACGCTCTTGGAAGATCGATTCCAAAGCCAAATAAGGTTAAGAATTTCATAGTTGTAGTCATCCCACATCCAAGCAGGGAGCTGGACTAAATAAACCTAGAGGTAATTTCCATCTCTATGGTTCTCTGAGGTCAAACCTCTTAAAACCGTCTCTCTCTCTTTCCTGTGCCAGATCCAGGAAAGTTGGGGCCTCATGTGAAATTGTTGTGAAGGGCCGAATATATGAAGGACTGGTTGACAAATACACAGTCAGAAAGAAGTGAAGCATAGCAGCTCTCCCACACCCCGTGAACATACTTCTGCCAGTGCCCTTCTCTATAACATTTTCTACACTACTCTTTCACTTGACACTCTGTGTAAGAGGCCAGGATTTGATTTGTATTTCTTGCTTAATCTAAAGATTTCTTAGTTTGACTAAGGTTTTGTGAAACTGAGGGTTTGGCTCTTTAAAAATGGAAAAAACAGAAATGTCGAACTAAAATTGCATGGATACTGATCAAAACTAAGATATCCACATCAAAGAGGAGAATGTAAAAATCAGAGAGCCTTTGAACACTGTGACATTTCCCAGTGTAGCATTCTGACTGAAACATCTGTGCTCAGCTCTAATTACACCAAGTGAACAGTCAGGGCCAGATCCACTGGGCTAACCTGACCATGCTGTGCTTTTGTAACAGGAGAAACTAGCTTGATTTTAGTGTAGCGATGGTAAGGTTGCTGTATTGCTCCCATATATAGGCAATAGAGACAAAGTAGTGCAGTGATATCTTTTATTGGACCAACTCCTCCAGTCAGTTGAAGTATGCAAGCTTTCCGACCTCACAGGGTCCTTCAACAAGTCTTCACTGAGCAAAGCAATGTAGATGTATGTAGTGACTGGAATAAATGGCAATGGGAGGAGGTCCACAATTCAAAAGCGTGGAATACAAACAAGGTGGGAAGAGAAAGAGCTGCTGACTTTAAGTAAACGTAAAGCTTCCTGTAGCTGTAGACAGTCATTTGACTTACACATTTCTGTAATGGCTTGTGAAACCCATGTCCAAATAGAGTCCATTGTTCTTCGTGGCTACTAGTAGAGCTATAAATTCTTTCCCCAGGCTTGCCTTCTAAAAGTATTGCATAGATTTCCGTTTAAGACAAGAAAGGTCAGAAACAGAGTGGTCACTCTGGGAAAAGTGAAAGCCAGCAGTAGAATCTGTGCTTTTGCCCATGATCTTTTTTCTGCATGAGTTTGTACGTTTGTGCAAGAGTTTGTGCATGAGTTCGTACGTTTCACATACACAGTTCCCATAGGACATTTAGTGTGCTGAATGAGGTATACCAGATTTTTAGATTTGCAGTTGTAGGTCCCTTGCAGTCTGAGTAGATTTCCATGGGACTCTGGGTGCTGTTCACAGTGGAGATGTGAAGACGTGTTTTACATCTCTTGTTTCGGCAAGGCCGTGTTCCTGTAGGGGTGGGGGTGTCGTAGGTGGTGAGGAGTTTGCTCCAAATATTAGGGATGCGACACCGGGGAGAATACCGGATACTGGATTTACTGGTATCGGATCTCCCGGGTATCAGATTTACCGATATCGGCATACCGGATTTTTAACATTGGCCACTTTATGAGTTTTTTTACATTGCGGCCATTGACTTCAATGGCCGCAATGTAAAAAAACTCATAAAGCGGCCAATGTTAAAAATCCAGTATGCCAATACCGGTAAATATCGGATTATCAGATTAATCCGATACACCTGATTATCAGGTGTTTTGGATTTATCTGATACTGATATTCCCACCCCTACCAAATAATTAGCTGAGAGAGACTGGGATGTTATTTGAAAGCCAAAAGAGGGGTTCAGGAAATATCTTACTATCAGCAGCTCTTACTCTTCCCACCTTGTTGTATTCTACCCAGTTGAATTGAGGACCTCCCCTCTGAGTTTCATTCTCACTTTCTCCTTCCCTCCCCACCCATCCTCTCCTTTTGTAATTGTTTGTTTCCATCACTGCATATACCTACACTTCTTTGCTCAGCAGACTTGCCTAATGAAGGACCCTGTGAGGTCTGAAAGTTTGCATACTTCCACCAACTGTAGTTGGTCGAATAAAAGTTATCACTGTACTACATTGTCTCTATAGTCTGATTTTAGGCTGTCTTCATGGTTGCCCAATTCTCACAAGGTGCAACTGGCACATGTACTGAAGCAGCCTGGAGCTGCTCCACACTGTGCTACTTACCAATAAGCCCCCCAAATCATTCTTGTGTCAGTGCTTAGCCAGCGTAAGAACAATCCTTTCCCTCAGTCATCACCCTGGCAATTGTTTTAAGGCAGAAAGTATTGGAATTCTAACATAAAGCTACACAAACAGACCAAAGAATCTGGCCCTTGGTCTTCAATAGTCCAAGTAATCTATCAGGAAATGGACCTTGAACCAGTGCCTTCAGAGTCATAAGACAGTGGGCTCGATCCCAAACCCCTGTGTGCGTGGCTTGTATGCAGCTTATGTGAGAGCCATAATCCCACCAGCATGAGTATTCATGTGGTCCGCACAGCGGTTGCATGTGAGATGTGTGTGCACTGTCGGCGCAATGCATGAGTTTAGGGATAAAGCCCACTTGCTAGCACCATAGCACCAATGACATGCCTTAACTTCAGCCATAATCAGCCTGAGAAAACCCCTGGCTACAGTGAGGCCACACTCCCTCGGGTCCTTGAATGGCCACTCCTAAGGTCTGCCCAGAGGGACAGAAAACTGAATGGAGTAAACGTATTCCCTGTCTTTGTTTGGACCCCTTTTCCTGACTTGGTGCCTGTCCTAACCTCCAGTCCAGCTCTTTTCCCTATCTGTTCCTCAACCCACTGACTTATCTCAGCTCCTGGCTTGTTCCTGTCTGACCTATCCTCTCAGTTCTGTGCCCTGATAACTCACCCCAATCCTGACTCCACTCCAGGTTCTGAGTCTGACCCCTCACATCCCAGACCCCCCAACCTGCAGAGAGGGGTTCTCGGTGGCTGCTTTGGAATTTCCTTCCCTTGAAGGTTCTCCATGTTCTGATCATTTCCCAGACACCTACTTATTTGGCCAAGCATTTTATAGGTGGAGATAGTGTCTGGGATGTTGTTTTTAAATGGGATTTTAACATATAGCTTGAGTTTTAAATCAGTTTTATTTTATCCATGTTTTTAATTAGACTTTGTTA
>QEPC01010842.1:3229-35914 GCA_003113815.1 Sphenodon punctatus | reverse complement strand
CTAGTTTGCAGTACTTTCCTTCATTTGTTCCTCTATGTTTTCCCTCCATTTCTCACATCTTTTTAGAAGCCAGCGTCAAACTGACACGATCTTGTCTTTTCTAAATGAGCATCAGTTACGAAGGAAAACACAGAATGGGAGGAAGAGAGCAGTGTTTAATCGGGGACACGGCAGCATTTCACCATCTATTTGGAAAGTGATAATGGGTCAGGAATGGGCCAGAACATGCTGGAACATGCAGTCTGTGCTGCAGCTGAGAGAGCGGCCAACTCGGACTCCCAAACAGTTTGAAGTTGTCAGGGCTCTGAACTGCTGTTCATCTGGGAGTGAGAAAAGCAAGTACTGTCAGCTTCAAATCACTGCAGAAAGGGCCTCAGATGAATGAGCGTTGGATCTGAAACAGGGGAATATGTAAAGAGTCAAGAGAGAGAAGAGTGGGACTTGCTGATACTTGTACTTGTTTTAGGCTTTTAAAAATAATTTTAAAATAGTCCTTTGGATTCTTCATCCCAGTTTGGTTAATACAGAGGTTTCAGTCATCAAAGGATGAATGAGCTTTGCATTCCTTTTAGCATATCTCAGGTTTATAGAACCATAAAATCATAGCACTGGAAGGGACATCAGAGGTCATCTAGTCCCAACCCCCTGCTCAGTGCAGGAAATCCACAGCTACAGCATCCCCGACAAATGGCTGTCCAGCCTCTGTTTGAAAACCTCCAGCAAAGGAGAGAGCCCCACCACCTCCGTAGGCAATTTGTTCCATTATTGAACAGCTCTTACCTTTAGGAAGTCCCTCCTATTGCTTAAGCAAAATCAGCTTTCTTGTAATTTCAACCAATTCTTTTCTAGTCTTGCCCTCCGGGACAACAGAGTACAAGCCTTTGCCATCCTCTGTGTGACAGTGCTTCGGGTATCTGAATATCACTATCATGTCTCTTCTTACTCTTCTATTGTGAAGGCTAAATATACCCAGTTCCTTCAACCTTTCCTCAAAGGAGTTGGTTGACAGACCCCAGACCATCTTTGTTGCCCTCCTCTGAACCTATTCCAATTTATTGATATCCTTCCTAAAGTGCAACACCCAGAACTAGACAGTGTCCAGTGGACACAGTAGATAAGGTCTGACCAGTTCACGACTTGGAAACTATGCTTCCGTTAATACAGCTTAAAATCGCATTCGTCTTTTTTGCAGCTGCATCACACTGCTAACTCATGTTTGGTTTATAATCAACTACAATTCCTAAATCATTTTGACATGTACTGCAGTCAAACAAAGGGTATTTTCAGACATTACGAGATCACAGTCAACCACAGTGAATCTGCACATGGTGAAAGTGATCCCGTAACGTCTGATAGGGGGAATGGAATTTCCCCCCCAGATGTTCATCATGGTCAATTGCCGCGGGGAATCACATTCACCACGCGATCGGCTGAACCCGTGGGGTCAGGGCCGGTCACGTGGTGAATGTGATTCCCTGCCATGATGAACCAAGCCATCTCGTCTGGACGGCAGCCACAGCCTGGAATCCCCGGAGGGATTCCGGGCCATGGTCAATTCGGGCGGGTGCTGCGGTTGCATTGGCCGCGGCACCTGCCCATCTCCCCAGAGGGCAGGCAGCAGGGGAGCATGGGGGGCAGGGCTGTGCGGCCCCACGTTGCGCCACGCGGCTCCATCCCCTCCCCGATTCCCCGCCGGGAGCCTCCACCACGTCTGTTCACCCGTGACGCGGTGGCTCCGGTGGGGAATCAAAGGTTTGTTTCCAATTGGCCCTGTCACATCTGAAAATACCCAAAGTATCACCCTTTCTATACCTGTGGTTTGATTTTTCTTACTTAAATGCAAAACTTTACATTTTTCTCTGTTGAATTTCATTTTATTAGTTTTGTCCCAGTTTTCCAACCTATCAAAATCATTTTGTTTTATTTCTATCTTCTAAGATGTGAGCTAACCTTCCCAGTGTTGTGTCATCTGAAAATATGTTTGGAATTCTACTCCTTCATCCAAGTCATTAAAAAGGAGTTGAACAGTATTGGGCACAAGACAAAGCCCTGTGGCATCCCGCTCGATACCTCCCTTCAGATTGGTGAGGAGCCATTGATGAGCGCTCTGAGTACAGTTCTTCAACCAACTGTCAATACACCTAATGATAGTGTCATCTAGCCCATATTTTACTAGTTTGTCAACAAGGACATCATGGGGGACTTTGTCAAATGCTTTGCTGAAATTTTCATTTCATTTCATTTCATTTTTAATTTATATTCCGCACTCTCTTATTCGAGAATGACTCGAGGCGGCTCACATATAGTTATCATAATACATAAAAATACATAATAAGCATAATACAGCAGCATAAATTCATTACAATTTCAATATGACCACCCCCCAAAACATCAACCCTATATAACTGTACAATAGAATACAACCCTCCCAACAACAGCTAATATATCATCCTTCAATCCAGTAGTCCTCTGATAAATACAGGCAGGCAATATCAGAGGCCCTGCCATACCAATTCACACCTCCACCCTGCTGCCACGACGGGGAGGTCCGTTCTCCACCTCAACCCCTCCGCTCTCACCAGGGGGGAGAGCCCTCTCCTAAACAAAAACACATATCCCTCCCCTTCTGTCCAAATACTAATTAGCCCAGTGCCAGGTCCTGCAATGGGAAGTTGAGCCCCATACCCCCCCTACATCAGCTAAAAAAAAGGGGGGGGTTAAGCACCACCAGCCCCCAAGTCCATCACCAATTTCCTCCCCTGATTCAGCAAACTTCTCTGGGGCCCACTACCACTGATCTCATCACCACCAGCCCGCTCATTTCTGCCGCTGTCTCTAACCATCTCAGCACCCGCTAGACCCGGAGTACGGGCGCTTGATGCTCAATGGATGTTCCCACTTTGACCCTTATAACCATAGGCTTGGAAGGGATGTAAAGGAAAGGAAATAAAGATCTATTACGTCCACAGTATTCTAATGTCCACTAAACTAGTAACTTGATCAAATCATTAGAGACAAAGGCTCACAATCCAGGAAAGACAAGAATGGAGAGCTAAGGGAGAGAAGAACAAAGGAAGAAACAGAGGCTGCTTTCTCACATTATCAGGGGTGTGGGACTTCCATGAGGGCAAGTCATTGGGAATTAGCACATGTAGGAATGCGCTATTCTCCTTTTCTCCTACGAGAACATTTGCACAAGACGAGGTCAATCAAGGCTGTTTTCATGAGAGAGGTTTTCAGGAGGGATTTGATGACTGAGAGGGAAGGAGCAGAACAAATTCATTCAGGGAGGGTGTTACAGACATTGGGGGAGGGGATGGGAGAAGGGGCAAATATGTTGCAGGAGCAGGACCCTTGGGGACAACAGGTGAGGAGAGAGGAGGAGCAATGCTCCTGGGTCAGAATGCAGCGGGAATCAAGAATGGAAGAAAAGGGGGAGCAAGGTCTGAAAACCTTGAAGATAAGGACAAGGAACTTGTGCTTGAATGTCTTTGGGTAGAGCTGAAATGAATCCCTGAAAAACCAGGTAGAGCCGTTGAGATTGCACTGCTCAACTTGACCCAGTAGCATCAGGTAGCAATGGGTAAACAATTAGTGC
Organism: Sphenodon punctatus; assembly: GCA_003113815.1. Classification (NCBI taxonomy): domain Eukaryota; kingdom Metazoa; phylum Chordata; class Lepidosauria; order Sphenodontia; family Sphenodontidae; genus Sphenodon; species Sphenodon punctatus. The sequence goes on along the minus strand of QEPC01010842.1, from coordinate 32,316 downwards.
CTGACAGGCTACCCAAGGGTATTTTCAGATGTTACGTGGTCCTGATTCACCACAGTGGATCCCCGGCGGGGGTGAACCGAACAACCACTCCCCGTGGTAAAAAAAAGCCCTGAACAGACATGACGGGACCGGGACCATGGCAGGGAATCGGGCCAACAGATCATGGCCCGGGGCAGCGCAACAAATGTTATGCTGATCCCGGCCCAGGCCATGGTCAAAGCACCCAGAAGGCACCAGGGTGGCTCATCCCGGCTGCTGCTTGTGCGCTTTAAATCTCCCTCCCCGGCCTGTGTTGTCACTCGTTGCCTAGCAGCAATGCTGCGTGCTTTGTCCCCGGCTGGGAATCATTTCCTTTGATACCGGCCAGTGGTTGCCGGCCAGATGTTACTTTTTGTTGGTTCCTGTCGAGAATCTCTTTGACCACGCTTTCGGGGATTGTCCCGTGGGAGCCCTGGAAGCGTGGTTAAAATTGACCCCATGTGGGTATTGACCATGGTGAACATCTGGTGGCCGCTGAACAGACGTTCAGGGCGCTTTGGCCCCGCCGTGGGATTGACTGTGGTTCACTGTGGTTGAGCGTGATCTTGTAACATCTGATAATACCCCAAGTTACCAAGTTTACCATTTTTCATCCCAATTTTTCAACATCTAGTTCTGATTGTTTGGCTCCTAGTACCATTTTTCCGACTTCCCTTCCCAATTTTTTCTGAGTTCTGGTACCAATGTACCACTTGCTGACTGGTAAAATGGTAAGTTGGTAACTCAGTAATGGTAGTGTCCAGTACTTTAGGTAACCAGGTACCAATCAGGCACCAGGTAGGCTACTCAAAACTGTGGGTATTACCCATGCATTATCTGTTTCAGCTTTAGTACAGGGAGCCAGTGTGGGAGGAGAGGCGGGACTGAACATGATCAAACTGATGGGCAAGGTGTGGGATTCTGCCAAGGTCACCCATAGACAATTTAGGTGAAACCCTAGCCTCATTGTTGTCCATAGTGTGGGTCCCAGTAGAGCCAGGATTTCACCCTTTAAATCTTTATGTGGTTATTGGAGATGACCCATTCATGGATGGCCCAAATCTGACATTTTTGTAAGATAAGGGGCATGGAAGGAGGCTGCAATTCCAGGTATTGTTACCTCTGTCTCTCCTCAGTGAAGATTTTATATACGAATATCTTGGTACTGTGTTCATCAACAATAGTATTGGAAATGGAAAATATTCTAAAAATAAAGGACCAACTCATGAGCTGATGTAAATCATCAGAGCTCCACTAACAACAGTGGAACTCCTCTGATTAACACATTTGAAAGTCGTACCCAACGTCATCCTTCAAACAGCACAGTAGTACTGTCCCAAAGACATCCCATGAATGCCTGAAGATGAAGAACAGACAAGTGAGCATATGAGAGAAGGTGGGAAGGAAGCCAGGGTCCTTATGCTTCAAGAATCAGTACCGAAAGAGGCACAACATTAATCCACTACAAGAACATACGTTATGATAGGGAGTCACTGTTCTTTACACAAGTTTAGAGGTAGGGTAATATCATGGCAGAGGACAACAGAAAAACTCTAGTGAGCCCTTATTTTCAGAAAAGACTGGGGCTGTCAGACTGTGACTTGAGGAGGAGCAGATTCACCACATTGTAACCTCCCCTATCCAGTATCTTCTAATTATGAATCATTATCAAGACCTGGAACTAGAACCAGCATCCTTGGAACCCACCTGGAGGATAGCGGCCAGCTCCACTGCACTACCTCTGTACTCTGGTTTAAGCTGTTCCTCCTTGCCTACTAGGTTCTTGGTTCCAGCACCCTAGCAGGCGTCACTGCCCACAGAGCTTCTGATTGGCTGCAATTTGGCTGTAACAAGCACACGAAGCAGGTGAAATAATGCATAGACCCTATTCCTCAACCTTGCTAACTGCTTGTCCCCAGTTCCTGCTCCCTGTCTCCTTGTTCCTGAGCATGCTTGCTTGTGTGCCTACCTGTTCTGTTCCCAGCCTGCCTGTTCCAATCCTTGTTCCTGTTCTGCCCCCTCTCAGTTTGGAATTACCTTCTGGCTTGACCCGTAGGCTTGTCTGCAACTACATTTATGGGTTGCCCAACTCTGATTTGACTACCTCCTGACCCTGATCCTGTCACACCTCAGTCTGGACTCTGGCCTGATGCCTGACAAACATGTGGACAATTGCAGAGCCTTTTTGGAGTCTTAACAGCACAGGAATCCTTGGATAACAGGAGCCAGGAAAAAAAACAACTGTCCAATTAGGTTGCTCAGGAAAATGCATCCTTATCTCTTAGAAATACTCCCAGCTCCAGAAATCAGTATTTTGACCATGTCCAGAATGGACCTGTGTTGTGTATTGCACATTAAGATGAACCTTTTTGGAATTTTTTGAGGGTATAAATAAGCATGTGGATAAGGGTGGGCCAGTTGATATCGTATATCTGGATTTTCAGAAGGTGTTTGAGAAGGTCCTTCAAGAGAGACTCTTGAGGAAATTAGTCATGGGATAGGAAGTAGTATCCTATTGTGAAGCGGTAACAGGTTAAAGGATAGGAAGCAAAGAGTAGGACTAAATGGTCAGTTTTCATAATGAAGAAAAGTAAATATTGGCATGCCCCAGGAATCTGTACTGGGACTGGTGTTGTTTAATATATGTGTTAATGATCTAGAAAAGGGAGTAAAAATGAGGTTATAAAATTTGCAGATGACAGAAAGTTATTCAAGGTATTTAAAACTGGAGCAAACTGAAGAATTGCAGGGGGATCTTGTGAGATAGTATGACTGGGAATCTAAATGGCAGATGAAATGTATTATTGAAAAGTGAAAAGTGATGCATATAGTGAAAACTAAACCAAACAAATATGTATACAATGCAGGGTTCCAAATTAGGGGTTACCACTCAGGAAATGGATCTTTATTGGGGCCAATCCCATTCCCCACGTGTACTGCCCGCACATGCACATAAAGTGCGCGCATGTCTATTGAAGGTACATTGTGCCATGAAGATCCCGTGCAGATCCCTCTTGGGACTGTGGTCAATGTGGACAATACATTGAAATCCTCAGCTCAATGTGCAGCGGTGGCAGCCAAAAAAGCAAACAGGATGTTAGGAATTATTTGGAAAGGGATAGAGAATAAAACTGAAAATATCATAATGTGTCTATATAAATCTATGGTGCGACTGCACCTTGAATGTTGTATGCAGTTCTGATTGCCCCATCTCAAAAAAGATATAGTAGAAATAGAAAAGGTACAGAAAAGGGCAACAAAAATGATAAAGGGTATAGAACGGCTCCCCTATGAAGAGAGGCTGGATAGGTTGGGGCTATTCAGCTTGAGGAAGAGATGACTGAGAGGGGATATGGCAGAAGTTTATAAAATCATAATTGGTGCAGAACAAGTTAATAGAGAATAGTTATTTACCCTCTGGGACACTCCATGAAAGTAACTAGTAGCATATTTAAAACAAATAAAAGAAAGGTTTTTTTCACTCAACACAATTAATTTGTGGAATTTGTTGCCAGAAGATGTGGTCCAGGTCAGTAGTATAACTGGGTTTAAAAAAGGTTTGGATAAGATCCATTAATGGCTATTAGCCAAGTAGGTTTAGGGGACATATCATCTTACTGTCAGGAGCTGGGAGTGAACAACAGGGAATTGATTGCCTATTGACACCTGTTGGGTACTTCTCCCAAACAACCAAGATTGGCCACTGTCAGAGACAAGATGTTGGTCTCGATGGATCATTGGACTGACCCGGTATGGCACTACTTATGTTCTTATGTTCCTACTCTGAATATCACTCAGATAATTCAGCTTGGCCAGGTCACAGAGGCCAAACTGACAAGTGGAACAGAACCTATCGTCCAATATGCCACCCTTTGCAATGTCTTATTTCCTGTTACTCTGATAATTTCTAGATTGTTGTCCTTCTTCATTTGGGACACTCTTCTCAATGGGGCTTGTACCTGTGGAGTGCTTTAAGGATTGGGCTGTAAATGGGCCAAGAATGCAGCAGTCTGAAGATTGATCTTTCTCTGTTTGCCAGAAACTAAGGCTCTTGGGAACAAACACTAAGTTGGCTGAAGCAAGGGGTTATTGATTTTTATTTATTCCCATTTGTAGAAAGCTCTGCTGGCTGAGATAAAGGTGGAACTGAGTCCTGATACATTTGGAGTGTAATGTCATCTTTTTCAGGTAGATCTTTTCCTAAGAAGCAACCTCATGTAAAACCCTAGGATACTGGTTTCCAATTGTGTTTTTTTTTCTTGAGTGACCCCATTTTGACATTTAACTATTATCATCACACACACACACACACACTCTGCCAGCAACAAAGACATGCAAAACAACATATGAAATAGCAATTTGGATCTTGATGCCATCAACAGAGCATGTGAACTCACTTGGGGTTAAAAAAAAAAACCTTAAAGTTTTGAAACCTTTGCCCTATGAGAGAACAGTTTATAACTGAACATTCCTGAAGGAGCAGGTCATAAGTCTAAATTATCTTTTGGTCTTAACTACCCCTTGTAACTAAGCTAAGTTTGTGCAACTTCTCAACTTCTGCCTCTCCCTGTTGGAGGGATCGATCTGTTGAGATAGGGCTGATGGGGGAGTCACACAGGAGTTCAAGGAACCACGATTGATGGAGACAAATATTTATTAAAGAAAAGGGTAAAAGGTATAGGATGAGACCTTTGGTAGTACAGAACAGAGATACATTTTGGAGACCAGAGAGTATTGTAAGACCAGAGGATGGTCTTACAGGCAAAGGTTCAAGATGCAGTCACACAAGACACTTTGGGCAGGCTACCAGGCCTTGGGTAGACTTACCCCACTCTGGGCAGCTGGGCCACGTGATGCAGTGGCTTCTGTGTCTAGCTGCTGCCAGATGTTCCCTCTGCCCCAGGGTAAGACGAACAGCCAGCTGCTCCACGACACATCCTTGGAAATTCTGAGGAAATTCCTACTGAGGTAAGACTGCCCAAGGCGTGACTGCCCATGTGCCCAGGGCACACTTGCTCCACCAAATGGGGACTACTGCTCCAGGGCCTTGAGCAGTGGGTGCTATTGCCCATTGTGCATGGTCACGTTGCAACCGAGGGCAGGATCTCAATGAGGCCTGGGGAGGGATGCATGGCAGGGCCAGGTACTCGCTCATTAGGGATGGGACACAGGGGAGAATACTGGATACCGGATTTACCAGTATTGGATCTCCCCGGTATCGGATTTACTGGTATTGGCATACCGGATTTTTAACATTGACCACTTTACCGTTTTTTTTTTACGTTGTGGCCATTCACTTCAATGGACGGGATGTAAAAAACCCGGTAAAGCGGCCAATGTTAAAAATCCGGTATGCCGATACTGGCGATTATTGGATTATTGGATTAATCCAATATACCTGATTATTGGATGTATCGGATTTATCTGATACCGCTATTTCCACCCCTACCGCTCATGTAGCCAGTGCTGAAGCCTATCCAGGCCAAGACAGGAGCTCTGAGAGCGGCCCAGTCATCTATCTTCTTCACAGGGGGAGGGCTGCTTGCTCATGTGCCAGCTCCCCATGCTTGCCCTGTAGTGTAGCGAGTGCACTTGCCTGCCACAGGGCCGCACAGGGATTGGTTCCTCGCTGCTCATGTGGAGACATCTTCTGGAGAGTTCTTATAGAAAAGAATCCCAGAATCAGGATGCCAGCCACAGCTTGATAGCAATATGTTGCATCCTGTTACTTGGTAATTATATCACATGCTTTACATATACATTTCCAACATTATTAATTTAACATCTATACAACCAATAACATTTGTTTTCATACAAAACAGTTTTCTGTTGTTATTCTATGAGACCCTGTTGGGGATCTGTCTCTGGCTTGGCTAGAAAAGCAGCTTGGGCTCAATTCATATGATCCCACTATCTGATTCTGATCCTTCCTATTCCTAGACTGAGCTCCATATGTTCCCCTCTCCTTTGTATCTCCTTTGTCCATCCTAGATTGTAAGCCTCTCAGGGCAGGGACCTGTCTGAGTCAGGGCTGTTCAGCACTGGAAATAATTATTAATAATGATTAATAATTAATAAACAGTGGTTGGCCATTTTGTCAGTCCATATCACAAGTAGCCTTGCAGTTCTGCATTTGAAACCTACTAATAAAATTAATAAAGCAGTTCATCTATGAGAACAGCACTAAATCATCCCAGCTCTAGAAGCTGCCTAATGATGAATGAATAACAGCAATTACATTTTGCTCCTGGTAGCCTCACAGAAAATATTAGCTCATCCTTTTAAATGCTGAGTCCACAGAATCGTACTCATCTCTGCTGGTCTCACTGAAGAGGAAATCTACCATGGAAACTGCAATCTGCCTCCAGGGTAAAGCAGCAAAACTCGAGAGCACAGTGTTGCCTAATGCTCACCCTGGCATGTGTTATGGGGCTGGTCTGTGAATGTGCACCAAGGAGAATTCTCTTTGTTTACAAAGGGGGGTCAGCAGCAGGTTTAAACAAAACACATCAAGGTGAGACACTTGTAGACAGGCTTTGTGGTTAATATAACTAATCCTTGATTGTAAGCGGATGTTTCTCTTCAGACCTAGTTAGTTAGTCTGTTGTGTCAAGCAATTTTATTCTAGCTAGTTCACTCTAGCTTTGCCATTGGAAATGATTTCATATCCATTGGAAAATCATAGCGAAATCCCACTTGGCAACTCTGAAACTCTGTGGTTGCACTCAAATCAAGGCATGGTTCAATCCAACTAGGATGCGTTTCACTTAAGGTTAAGCGTTAGGGCATTTAGAAGAGCACTGTGATGGCTAAACAGCTAACATGAATAAACTTACTACTACTAGGCAAGAATTGATATCCAGTCTTCAAAGTGCTCCAATAGCACAAGCGCCATTCGCTGTAATGGGGTTTGCGCCAGAAGAGCCCCGTGACTGTCTCTTATACACATCTAGATGTGTATAAGAGACAGCTCCACACCGTGTCTGATGCTCTTCTGAACACCAGACATGGCATAGAGAGGAAGGCGGGTGCCCGATGCCGGCACTGAACGATCCCGCTTGTGAGTGGGATCGTCTAAAAGCGTCCGTAGACCCCAAATGAGTTTACCATATTGTAAAATTGGTTACATGTAACTATACCTGAATAATAGCATGATCCTCTGACTGTTTAGTGCTGGTGCTACACTTATTGGTGAAGTTGAAGGGACCTGCCCTTGTTCTAAGATCACTGAACAGCTGGAGGATCTCTCTGTCTATTTCAGACATGCTCTTGTCTGTTATTATTGATGCCTAGCTAGTAAAATTATGCAAAGGTTTCTTCCTCCCTTGAGAGTGTAGCTTGAAGCTTCCATTAAGCAAATCAAATGTTTCTTCAGCTCAGATTGGTTTGACTTTTCATACTGACTCAGCACGATTGTCAAAGACAACCCCCCATAGGCAACTGTGACTTACGCTGACATAGGAAATCGGACACAACAACTGTATGATACCTTTAGTAGAGAAAAAATATTCATTAAGTCTGATGCAAATTCTTTATTGAGCAGCAAAGAGTTTATCTGTAATGTTAATAGTGTTAACATTGTTAATAATGCTAAGTGTTCTTTTCAAGTGATCTAGCTCTTTGAAATCTCTTTCATTCTTCGTATCCCACTGCAGAACTGAAAATAGAAATCTCTAAACTTTCCCCTATAAATGATCTGACTCATTGGATTTGGTCCATCATCCTGAGTCACTGACTCGAACACAGTACACCCTTTCCAGTCCTTGTACAACATGTCACCATTAGGCTACAGGTAGGTTGAAACACTGGGTGTTTTTACACACACATTTCTCCTGGATGTTTGCTGTTACATTCTGAACTTTCTGTGTGTCTAAATCACTCACCCAGATCTTAAACATTCGGATCTTTGAACTTCTACGTGAAACTTCTCCCAGAACTTTTGTGTGTGTAAATGGCTTTGCTCCAGGCAGCTGTGGTCACTTGGTTTCCATGGCAGCCTGTCCCATTTACAGATGTGGGTACTTTAGGCTGCCTCAGGGCAGTGTTTGTGTGAAGATTGAATGCTTCCAGGAATGGCGTCAGGGAGTGTGTGTGTGTGAAAAATGCATCCAGAACTTACTTATGGGCTTGTAAACCCAGAAGATTGAAACATCCGAAACTTCAATGTGTGTGTAAAAATGCCCATTATTTGTGCCCACTTCGTTCCAATATTTGTTTTGGGTGGTTTTGGCTGATTTTTCTGGTAATTTCTCAGTCATTTCATTTTGGATTTTCAGTAAAATAAAATAAAATATCCAAATCAACATGGCTGAAAAGGACAGAAAAAGAGAGATGCTGATGAATATGCAAATATTCAAATATGCTCTCTGAAAATGCAATTAATAATTGCAAATACAGAATCTGCTATTTGTTTGAGCTGTTCAATTTCAAAGTATTTGCTTTGAGGATTATTGAGGTTGTTGCTGAGTGTCTGCCTGCTTTTAAACTTGCCTAACCTAACTGAAATTGCTTGATTAAGTACTGTAATGTCCATCCAACATTAACTCTTGGAACTCCTTGCTGCTGGGTTATGCTGCCTACCGTTGCCCTGGCTCTGCCTACTGTTGCCCTGGCTCCGCCCACTGGCTCGCCGGCCCCTCCAACCTCAACACCCACCAGCCGCTCCTGGTAAGTACTGCTCTAAACTTTGATTCACTCACTCCACCTGTCCCTTGCCTTGCGGGTGGGTTTTAATGTAACTTGTAGCACTTTAAATAAGGTTTTCTAAAAACGGGAGATAAACGGTGACCTCCTATCACTTATTATTTCTACCGGCCAGCCATGTAACTTCACCACATGGCAGAGGAATAGCAAAGCTGTCTTCTAAGCTGTGGGAGGTCCTTTACAGGCCACAAAGTGTACCATCTTTGTAAAGTGGTCCACGGTTACTAGAATAGTCATGTATCCCCAAGACGGAGTGTAAGTGGAGGGGGGGTCCCTCCTGAGCCGGGGTGGGGAGAGAACACTGGGGAATGAGCTATTTCCTCCCTGGTTACCTTAGGCTAGTCCCTAAAGTGTGGGGCTATGCTACATGGGAGCCTGTTAGGGTGTCCCACCCTTGGCCTCCAACCACCCCTTACAGCCAAGGCCTACTCTGCCTGTAGCACCTCTGTTAGGCTTAGGGCCATGCAGGCTCCCTGGTTAAAGGGTTAAGAGCCTGGGCTCTGGCTGGGCTTGGTCTAGTGTCCTGGATAGCCCAGAAGGTCCAGCGGGGTTTGGCAGCCTGTTACCAAGCAGTTCCTAAGAGAGGCACCTCTCCTTTTTACCTTTTTACAGAGGGCCCCTGTCCCTTATATCCTGTAATAGCGGGGAAGTCATGTCCCGTGGCAGCCAACCTGTTACACGGAGGCAACTCCACAATGTAATCGAGTCCAATCTGTTTCCAGGGGCCTTGAGGTAAGGGGGACACCTGGAGGAGGTCTACCAGGGGCTTCTGGGGAACCTCGGTTCGAGCGCACATGTTACACGTGCCAACATGTCATTGTACATCTTGTTTCAAGGTAGGCCACCAAAAGGTGTGTTGAATCAAGTGGAGGATGCATTCGGGCCCAGGATGGCTGGCCATGGGGACTTCATGATGAGCCCACAGGACATGCAGTTGACAAGAAGGAGGGACAACAATTCGGTCTTCTCTTTTGATCAGCCCGTCCTCCTCCCAGTATAGGGGATTGTCAGCGGTAGTTAGTTCCTGGGCCCCTGCTTCCGTTCAACTGCAGTTAACTGCCTGGAATAGTAAGCGCACAGGAGTAGACAATTTTGGTTCACTGCCTCTTGCAGGAGGACTGCTCCAATAGCAGAACTGAAGGCATGAAATGGCTTCTTGAAGTCTGGGTGTTGCAGGAGTGTTGCAGTGACAAACACCTTTTTCAGGTAGTCAAAACTGTATTGCTTTTCAGGGCCCCAAAGATAGCCTTGTTTTTTCTTTAGGAGACATGTTAAGGAAGTGGTGATCCCTGTATAATTCAGGATGTAGTGCCGGTAGTAATTAGCGCTTTCAAGGAAGTGCTGCAGGGGTTTCATTGCTTTGGGGGCAGGCCATCATTGGAGGGCGTCAATTTTTTGTTGGTCCATCTCAATCCCTGCTGGACTGATGACAAAGCTGAGGAACTCCACCGTCATAATGTGGAAGGTGCATTTTTCTTTTTTACAATATAACTTATTTATTATTATTATTATTATTATTATTATTATTATTATTATTAACAAACATTTATATAGCGCAAGCAGTGTACCTGGCACTTTACAAAGTAATAAAATCGACATGGTCCCTGCCCCTAGGGCTTACAATCTGAGAGGCAGGAGCTGGGGGAGAGACATACGAAGGGGAACAGAGGGAACTTGTGCACTCGTAGTCTTTGCAGCATGCGGCGGACATGTGAGATATGTGTTTCCAGTGTCCGGGAGTAGATCAAAATGTTGTCCAGATAGGCAATAACAAAAGTGTCCAAGATATCATGAAAAATATCGTTAATAAAGTGCTGGATGGTGGCTGGTACGTTTGCAAGGCTAAATGGCATGACAAGATACTCGAAATGACTGTAGCGGGTGCGGAAGACGATCTTCCACTCGTCCCCCTCCCATACCCGGACTAAATTATAGGCCCCCCACATATCCAGCTTGGTGAAAATGCGGGCTCCTTGTAGGCAATTCAAGAGTTCAGGGATTAGGGGCAGCGGGTAGCGATTCTTTACTGTTATGCTATTAAGTGCGCAAAAGTCAATGCACGGATGCAGTTCCCCCATCTTTCTTAGGCATGAAGAAAATAGGGGCCCCCACGGGGGAGCTAGAATGATGAATGAACCCATCACATACATTCTCCTCCAAGTACTGTCTCATTGTTCCCAGTTCGGGATTGGATAAGGCATATATCCGGCCAAATGGGAGCTCCCGGCTTGGGAGCAAATCGAATAGGCAGTTATGCAGTTGATGGGGAGGTAGCTCCATCACCTGGGTCTTACTAAAAAATATCCGCGTACCTGAGATACTCGACCGGGATGCTGGGGTCCGCTGGAAGGAGGGTACTAGTAGTGGTTGCGGCTCCTTTGAACTCCGAGACACGACTCCGGCATGTCTGGGTGCAATATGCCGAGGTGAATCATAGGCTCCCTACAGCCCAGGAGATCTGAGGGTCATGTTGTTTCAGCCACGGTAGTACCAGCACCACATGAAACAAGGGAATGTAAACAACATCAAACGAGAGGGTTTCCTGATGGTCTCCTACCGGGCACGGCAGCTTCTCCGTCTGTCGAGTTATGGGGCCCGACACCAAGCCATCTATGGAATGAATAGACTCAGGGATTGGTTTAGAGTGGGTTGGGACCTTATAGGCGTGCACCAGGCCCAAATCAATAATGTTTCCCGAGGCTCGCACCACCAGGGACCATTGAAGCCCTAAGGTTAAGGTGACAGGTACCCAGAAATAAGGGTCAGACCCAGTTACCATGGAAGGGATATGTTTCATGGCCAATACAGGCATGTCTTTTCAGGCCCTTAACATTTCCCTTATCCCGACACTGGGTCAGTACCGCTGGACACTCCTGAACAAAATGCCCCAGCTCCCCGCAATCTGTGCTCCCACTCATCTGCAGTGAGGGGGCACCGCAATGCTCCTAACTGCATCGGTTCTGGTCCAGAGTCCCTCGCTTCTCCCCCTGCAGGTGTTGGGGGAAGTGCAGGTCTGGGGGAAAAGGTACGGGACTCCTGTTTCCTCTCCCACCACCTCTCTGCTAGGTGATCATTGCTTTGCAACATGAGCATGACTAGTTTTTCCCACGTATCTGGGAGCAGGGTGAAGGCTAGTTGATCCTTCAACTCTTCGCTCAACCCCTTCCAAAACAGCACCCGCAAAACCTCTGTCGGCCATTGCAGTTCCAGGGCTAACTGCTGGAACTGGGGGATATATTCTAACAGATTCCCTCGGCCCTGCTTGAGGGACATGATAGCGGTCTCGGCGCCTCTAACCCGATGGGGGGTGGTCGGACAGGAACGCACACTCTTATATGAAGTTGGCATAGTTTGACAAAAGGGGGCTGTCCCCCTGTAACAAGAGGTTGCTCACTCTAAGGCAGTTCCGCCCAAGTGCCCAATAATGAAAGCCACCTTTAGGGTGTCAGTGGCGTACGTAGTGGGTTGCATTGTGAACGTTAACTTACATAAAGCCAGGAACCCCTGGAAGGCCTTCCAGTCCCCCAGGAATTTTTCAACCTTGGGGCCCTTCGGCTCTCGAGGGGTAGCCACCCCACTGTCTGGTGGAACCGGGGGGGGGGGGCAGAGGCACCGCCGTGGCCTCTCCAGGGCTGGCCGCCCTCGCCTACCGGGCTACCGCAGCGGCCAAATCCCTATGCTGGGGCTGCAGATCCTTCATCTCTAATGCTAAGGACAGCATCGCCCTTACCAATTTGGCTACTTCACTGGCCATTCTAGCACCAACATAGAAAAGCGGGGGGGACGCAAGCTGGTAATTCTGTCAGTGGGGGGGATGGGGACACGCCCTAAGTGGGGACACACTCACTCTCACAATCTTGCCCACACTCTGCCACTTGGAACCGGGGTCACTGCCCATCAGGATAATATGTGGGCCCTTTGATCTTACAGAGACCCGGCCCCTATCATCATAGGCCGTGGAGCTATAGTGAGCTCCCAAGTTTCCCATCACACTCCGTCTGCACAAGCACACACTCTAGGGAGGAGCAAGGGTTGAAAGGGCTACAGTGGGGGGTCCTGGTGGACACCTGGACTGGGGCCTGGGCTCTAGGGGAAGGAAGGGGGAAGGGCACATGCTCACACTGCATGGGGAGGAGAAGAATGCCCGGTGTGGAGGGGGAAAGGCACCCACCACTCACTCACTGCAACCACACAGGCTCTCACTCCGAGGGACACAAGGGAGAGGGGTACACATGCTCCAATCTCACACACAAACAAGTCACAAGGAACAATACGAGTCACACTTGGCTTACAAGGGGGCCGGCTTCTCGCTCCATTTACCAGCACAGTGTAATCCACAGTGCTGGCCTTTATGCTCCTGGGTCCAGCCCTAACCACGTCTGCAGGTGTGCTGAACGGCGGGTTGGCTGACACCCTGACCCCACGTTGCACAGGGTCAGGAGCTGTGGTACTGACGGGTCGGAGGGCACGTGGGTTACCTTGACAACCGGATGCTGTGGGAGCACGGAAGGCGTTGCTGCAGCTGCATCCGGAGCTGGTGGCAGGGTCTCTACCCCTGATCCAGGGTCCACCGTGTGTTGCTGCGGCCGGGATGCCCGGGGTCCTTCACGGCGGGGAGTGTGGAAGCAGCGGGTGCTGACAGTTATATGCAACCTAGCTGACAGGACGTGGACACGGGAGCACACATTAGCCTGCATCACAGTGGGCTTTGCATGTTCTGAGACATCACTGTGAGTGGGAGCTCTGTGTCTGGTGGGTGGTGGCCACGTGGTTGGTGGGGACAAATCTGAATAGATGGGCAGGTGTGCACACACCTGGTGTTTGCTATCGTCTCATCTGTTAACACCCTACACCTCCCTGTGCTAATATTTCTGAATCTGGTCTGCCACATTTTATGGATGCCTCAAGTCTTGATTTAATATCATCTCCTCTTGCAAGGGTCCAAAGTTAGGTGCAAACTATCTTGCAACCTTTGTCTGTTGTACGCATTTGTAGACAACAATGTGTCATGGTTCTCCTCAAATAAGCAGGGTGACCTTTTATTCATATCCAAGTGTGGATAACTTGTTTTATCCCTTGATGCTTTTTTAAATATCACCAGGGTATGCTAATAAGAAAAGATCCAAGACCGAATCCCAACCTCTCTCTCTATTATTTGGCCAACATTTAAGCCTTTTAAAATTGAATGGCTCATGCTGGCATGGCTTCCTGCTCTTGGGGATGAGTGTACTCAGAAGTTAGCTGTGCTTATGGGTGAGAAAGGACGTTTTTACAGGGTGCTGTTGGGTGGGGGGTGCATGGCCACACTGGTGCTTGCACAGTGTGTGGGTGGGGCTTGTACACTGTTAGGAATGACACCATTTCCCCAAAAAAACCCATAGACACCCCCCCTTTGGCAGCACCCCACGAGACACAGGTCAAAGGCTGCAGGGGAACAGAAAGGGAAAAAGGAAAAAGAAAGAAAAAGCCCCATGAAAAGCCGGGCTGATCAGAAGGAATAAGAGAATGAAACAAGGGAGGCTCCTGGGTAAACAATGGAGTGGTCTAAAACAGGTGGCCTCCCTCTTTTGAGATGAGCCTTCCACAGCCACCCAAAACTCTGAGCAAGCAATAGATCCAATTGATCGTTAGGCTGATTAAGAATAGCTTTCTTTCCCTGTCTATAGAAACTCCCTTTTGCCCTCGTGTTCATCCTGCCATGCATCCCACTGAAATCCCCCAAGGATCTATTTCCCCCCAACACCTCATGCAAGGGTTTCTTTTTCAGCCCTAGCATTCCTGAGCACCTCTGGGATCCCTTTTTGTGCAAGAAGTGCCCACCTGTCCCTTTTCAACAGGACTGGATAGGTAATATTGCTTATTTCCCTCTTTTCCCCCTCTTGCAATGTCCACTTACACCAGGGTAACCAGACCGGAGGGTTTTTCTCTGTTAATCATTGTATATGTATGTCAACTGTGCTTGGTGGGAGGGTATAGTAAATTACTTTTAGCATCCTAATTGGCCCGTGGGTGAACTGTTTATGTATTATACGTAGTTCTTTGTCAATAAATCTCCCATAGACACGCGCGGACCCTAAATTTAAGAGGTCGTTTGGATATTGGGGTACCAGCCCCCAATATTCACTCATGGAGTGGGTCCATGTCCTAACAACACAGCTGCACACGCATTCCCACTCAACGCCCACTCATTCCCATGCACAGAGCAACCTCGTTTCCCCCCGGTTGCTCTGTGCGTGGGGGTGAGTGGGGACGCGTGTTAGGCGGGAGCGCGCACACACCTCCACTCATCGTGCGCACGCTCCACATTCTTCGCACGGATTGTGCTCACTCATGAACATGTAGATTTCTGTTTGTTCATGAGTGGGTGCGTCTCATGTAAAAAGGTCTATATCTCATTTGTAAGAGTGTTATCGACTCCATCATGTTAATACCCATTCAAGCAGACAGGCATCTGTCTCACATTTCCTGCCACCCACAAACCTGCCCAGCTGTGTAAATTGATTTGTAGTCATCCTGCTGCGGTGGCTGGCACTTCAGAACAAGGGACTTTTAATATATGAAACATGCTAGCTTTAATGTGTGTAAATTTTTACATAAATGAAAGCACATCAGGAAATCTATAATGGATGGCTGTTCACAAAGAGTCAAGAGTCTGATCAATCTTGCTGCCATAGCCTATTATGCTATTATAAAGTCATAAAACTGTGGAATATGTATGGATAATAAATCTTGCACTAAAATCATATGATAATCCATAATTTTAGGGTTACATGATCAGGATTCTAGTGTTCATAGGAAGACAGTTTAAAATCCAGTTTCTGCAATGATTAAAGCTAATTTTTAAAATTTCACTATCTACAAAAATTGTGTGTGTAAAACTGAAAAGCACAGGAGTTTGCAACAGAGGAGCAATGTCTAAACAATTTAATAGCAAAAATCAAAAGAATGTGTAAAGAAATATTTGCTTCCACGAGTCAACAACTCCTGCAGGGGAGGCATATGATTTTTCCTACAGAAAAAGAGATAATTAAAATCAGGAGACAGAGATGGAGTTGCTGCTACAAGATTATTTTCTATTTATTTATTTTTTAAAGTTATATATTCCGCAAAAGCTTTTCTTGCTCATCTTCTCTTTTTCAATCACCCTAGAATGCCTCATTACTGCTTTTTGGCCACTGTTGTTATTGAGCATTGCATAGGGTTGCCACCTATGGTGGGGTTTTTTACCTGACACTTCTATTTTGGCCCTAGTGTTCCACTAGAACGTCTCACGTTATTTTGACAAGAGGTAATTTTTAAAGCTTTTAGGTCTACTTTATTTTGGTACATTATTGGAAGCTTGAAGTGAATGGCAGGAAATGGATCAATCCATTATGACCTGCTTTGCATTCCTGAAACAACCGAGAATGGCTACTGTTGGTTGAACCCTCATGATGCTGGGTTCGATGAATATTGGTGTAACATGCATTACATTTCTTATGTCCTTATTTGATTTACAATGTAGCATCATGAAGGTTCATAATGCATAATAAATGGACATTGTGTCATATTGCAGAAGGTATGAGTATCATAGGAAAAGACGACAACATCTCTACTAACCTTAGAGGTTGTTATTTTATTATTTGCAACCTACAGTTCTCAGTCTTGGTCATTAAAGAAATACAACTATCCTAGACTGTTGCACAGTTCCCAGCAACAGATGTGAGTCAATTAATGGATTTTGCAAAATAAGTGGCAGTCAGCTGTCTGGTTGTTTTGGATAGTTGACAGGAAGATTTGAGAAGACCAACAGCATTTAATAACCTCCTTAGACTGGCCACATATTCATCATTACTCTATTCCATTTCGTTCCCAGCTTTGGCATTCTTACATTTCTGTTTGCTTATATCTAAAGTCAGCTCCTGGGAAGAATTTTGCTGTGGATCTAATTAGGTGCTCTCACTTATCCTTCTCCGTGTTTCATTTTTGCTGGTCAGTTATCCATCACCTTCCTCCTTTCATCCCACTGTCCTTATTATTGTGAGATGATAAAGAATCCCAAATTCAATTTGATTGTTGGCTTAAAAGAGCTTGGCAATAAGGAAACCTATTGTCATGTAATGACTGGGAGACTGTATGGATTTCATGTCAATTTCGATGTCCAGGAAATGCATTTTAAGCAATAAAAAAGCCATTTAGACAGAAATTTCTTTTTACTCCTTTGTTCATTTCCATGGGGAGGAATAAGACAGCTGGTCTTTTTGAAGCTTTGGACAAGATCCTGAATCCATAGACTGATGGAAATTCTTTAGTAGAACCCCAGGCTCACTTCCTGCTACTTCAGAAACATTTCCATGAACAGGTGTGTTATACGGGATTAGACTAGACATCACAGCTTCCAGTTTCCAGTACACTTCCTACCTTAGAAATAGAGCTAGCTTCAGACGCTTAGTTGTCAACATCTGGCTCCTGAAAAAGACTTGATGCTCCTGAATTGCTATTAATGGTTACTGCCATTAAGTTATTTAGGAAACACTACAAATTGGCTCTGCTCTTTACAAGCAGAGAAAATGCACACTATTATTGAGTTCTTTTTATGATTGTTAAGTATTTGCATAGCATCAACAATGTACTTGACACTGAGCAATTATTAATTTGAGACAGGGCCCTGTCCCCAAGGGGCTTATAGTCTAGGATCTTATTATTTACACAGTGGTCCAAGTCCGCATGGCACTTCCCACACATACCACAAGACAAGGTCCTGACCTCTATGCTTTCCAAATAAAGTAAATCTTGGAGAAGGGAGTGACATTATTGACTGCATAGAAATTCACATGCTATGCAGCACATAAAGGTACAGAATCATTACCAGAAAGGGAAAAAAAGCATTAAGCAAAGATACAGCTAAGGTTAACAGAGGAGGTTTTAAAAAAACAAGCATTGAAAATTTGAAATACAAAAGGGCCTAGGTAAGTACCTCTTAATTCACTTTAACCGCCCCTGTGTGCCCACTAGCAAGGGGCTTAAAGTGAGGATAAAGAGAAAGGGATTATTTATTTTTCCAAACAAGTGGGATTAAATTGGGGAGTGTGGACTTACATTTATCAAGCAAACAGGGGGTAGCCTCCCTGTCTGAAGGGCGGGCTTGCTTCTGTGTACTGATTCAGAAGAATTATTCTGTGAACCTCTCTCCCTACAATCCTCCTCTATTGTCTCAACATGTCCTCCTTTGGCAGAGGGAAAGCCAACATGTCTGCCATACTGAATGTTTTTATTACAGCTCTCCCTTTTGGCAGTCCCCCATAAGTTCCCAAGCAAGGAGATCAGGGAAAAGGGGGAAGCTATTTCCCTAGCTCATGGGAACAAAGCAAATGCAAATGGATTTGTTGGTTATTCCAGAGAGACTTCTCCAGAGTAGCTATCTCATTTCAAGCGTAATAGCAAGCCCTATGCAAGGTAAAACTTGATGAGGCATCAGAGTGTGTATGATTTCAACTGTAGCAAGTCTAAATAAGTGATAACTGTTACAGCATTTTGAATAGTTTCCCATATGCCATCTCTCCAGCCTGAGAGACCAAAAGGGAACAGATTGAGTGAAAGTGAGAGATGACTTATTTGTGGACAGGGTACAGAAGCAAGAAGCATGTACAGGGAGGAAAGGGGGATTTTAGAGACATGGGGGCTGATCCTAATCCCACAAGTGTGATACACGTGACATGTGCGCAGTCGCACACCTTCTATGGGGACTGCGGTGCGTGCACATAATACATGTAAGATGTATTCAAGATATGCATTAACACAAGACACCGCATATTGTCGATTCCTAAATAAAAGTGGTCTTGTTCTGGAGTGCTGAGTGCCTATAGTGTTCCCATAGACTTCCACCTCTCTAAATCAGGCTACTATTGCTAGATGGCTATATGGATTTAGAAGTATAACTACAGATGCCCCTATTCGAAAATACTAGCTCAAGGCCACAATCCTGAAGCCACTTACTTTAGAGTAGTCACTCCTGAGGCGTAGCTAATGTGGAATGAGACACACACATCCCTCCCTCCCCAGGCTCATGGGCACAAGTGCATCTGCACCACCTCTCCCTACTTTACCTCTCCTTTTCGGCTGACCCAGGCCTGGCAGTCTCTGTGCTTACCTGGTGTCTGATGGCTATGGGGGATTGGATGAGGCCAAGCCATCTGAAGCTGAATCCCGACAAGACCGAGGTGATGCTGGTGGGAGGGGCTGAGGGAGTGGTAGCACCCGTTATTGATGGGGTCCACCCTCTGTTGGACCCCAGGTTCAGAGTCTGAGGCTGCTTTTAGACAAGCAGCTTGAGAAGTGCATTCTTCAACATGGTGTGAGCAAAAGCCACACAGGGTGTGTTTACACACACCAAAAGTGGCCACCTGCCGTAGAACTTGGTGGTGCGTGTGGCCTCCCATGGCCTCTTTAAAGACACATTCTGGAAGCCCCAATATCGAGGTTTCCAGAATGTGTCTTCAAAGAGACCGCAGGAGGCTGTGTGCACCACCAATTCCTATGGTGGGCGGCCACTTCTGGTGCATATAAACGCACCCCATGCACCTTTTCCTTATGCCGCGTTGAAGAATGTGTTTCCCAGACCACTCATCTAGAAGTGGCTTGGGAGTGCTCCTGGACTCACGACTCCACCTGGATGCCCAGATGGCAACTGTGGCAAAGGGAGAATTCCACCAATTACGTCTGGTGCAATGGCTTCGGCCGTATGTCTCAGACTCCCACCTAGCCACCATCGTCCATGATTTCATCATATCAAGACTGGACTACTTCAACGTTCTCTACATGGGGATACCATTGGTAATGGTCTGGAAGCTGCTGTTGTTGCAGAATGCAGTGGCCCACCTCCTTATGGGGACAGATCACCGTGAGCACATTACACCTGTGCTCAGGTCTCTGCACTGGCTGTCTATAGTCTTCCAAGTCTGATTAAAGGTGTTGGGTTTGACCTATAAAGCCCTATATGGCTTGAGCCCTGCTTAACTGCAGCATTGCCTTGCCCCTCGGATCCTGGATCGGCCCCTGTGGTTGGCCAGGGGCACCTTCCTCAGGGTCCCCTGAGTGTCTTGGGTGTGATGAGGAGGGTGTTCTCCGTGGCGGCACAATGGCTATGGAACTCCCTCCTGATGGAGATCTTCCTGGCCCCATGCCTTTCTTATTTTCATAGACAGTGTAAGACCTGGCTGTTCCACCGGGCCTTTGGTGAGGGAGATGAGTGAGGGAAGGTCATTAGGTGGTGGGGGGGAGGGGGTTATACTCTGCCATGAGTTCACCTATTATTTGTATATTAATTTTATATTGTCGTTTATACTGGTTTTATTATTTGATATTTTGTGTTTTTATTGTGTTGTAAGCCACCCTGAACTGCAGTAGCAGGAGGGAGTAACCTAGAAATCCAAGAAATTAAATAAATAAATTATAGCTACACTCTTGACTCTCACTGAAGTCAATAGAGGCCACTCAAAAAAGGAGCATGGCTAGGTTGGAATTAGCCTGTCTCCCCTCCTCCCTGGCCCCACTGCACCAGCCAGCCAGGGTAACCCAGTATGGCTATAATGTACTGGGTTACCCTGTTCTTTTATTGTAAGTTGGAATTAATGAGTTAGTGATAAGTAACATGTAATAACAAACAGCATCCTCAGTGATTCCCATTGCAGTAGGAGTATGGACTCAAATTACGCACAACACAAAAACACAAAATAACCTAATCATCAGGGTGGTGTTGCATTTATTAGCTCTAGTCTCAAGATAAACAGTGCTTGTTAGTTAAAAGTCTCCACATCCCACAAATAGGAGGCCCCACAAATGTAAACTCTGAAACAACTTCAAATGTTTGTTGCTGGGTTTTTTTAAAAAAAAACCCTCCTAAAGTTTATTTTATAAAATAACTTTACTTAGGTCTCAGTATTCAGTGTGATTCCTGAATTTGACAAATTTGGTATATTTATACCTGTTTCAACAAAGCCAATAGGAAGTGGCATTTGCTTTCCCCCTCATTTGTGGTTCCTAATGTTCATGTAGTACAAGAGGGGGTGGTATGCTGGCCCCCTCTAGTGGTGTGGTGGGGCTATACCACCCACAGCTTCATGAGTCTGCAACTGTGTAAGGGTAATAGATACAAGTGGTCCAGCTCTGAAGGGAAAAAACTGCAGTTAAAGCAAGAGGTTCCCAGTTTAATTCCCTGTGCTGACAGCCTTCATTTTGGTAGTTTTGTGTTCAGTATTTTAGGCCCTTTTCACATGGGCTGTGGTGGGTGGGGGGATGGGTGGGTAGCGCAGTAGGTGGACAGCGCGTGGGGGTGCATTTCCATGGACCTCCACCCATCTCCACACATGGAGCATCCAGCAGTGGTACCCATTGCTTCGTGCATGGGTGATGGGTGGAGTGTGCATAGACCCCCCCCACAAGTGGCATTCCTACAGGCACCCCCATTCTCCCCGCACCCACTGTGGCATTTGCACAGGTGCCCCCCGCCCACCTGCACACGCGTGCAGGGGAAAGGCGGTGCCTGTGTGAAAAGGGCCTTAGTTATTCTGGTTACTCTGCTATCTTCCTTTCAGTATTTCTATCACTCCAATATTTTGGAATTTTGGATTTGCACTTCATTCATATCAGTGGTAATATTTAATGCTAAACAGTGCTGCTGAGGTGAATGAAGTTCTGACTACAAAAATATTGAACTGACCAAAATAATGAACACGGAATAATGATGAAACCAAATTAACCGATATACCAAAAAGAAGTAAAGTTGTACATTTTGCAATGGTGGCGAAAACCAATTCATATATTTGTGGGAATAAATATGCAAATTATTTCTGTGAATACGAAATGCCATATTTGGTTCAGCTGTCCTTAAAATGTAAAAGAAGAGCTCACTCGAATCAGAGATTAAAATAAGCATTGTAACTTGAGGCAGTAAAATGTTTGTGCCTCATCTCCTGTACAGATGGGTAATAGCCTCATTTTTTCCAACAAACAGAAAAAGAGAATGAATTCATGTTGTATCCTGTTTGGTGTAAATTACTCCCTCAGCTCCAATCATCTGATAAGAAGGTGTGAAACTGACTTCTGTTTCATGTTACTGGCAATAAGAAAAATCCTTTTACCTCTAAATTGAGAAATTTGACTGGGAGGAAATGTGGGATGCTAGGATGTCATTGTAAGGGTATAATTCTTTTAGCTGTAATCCAGTTTAATTTTATTTTGAGATGTTATGAGCCATCGTGCACAAGCAGCAGTGTACGAGAATGGGCTGTTTTGTTGCACTATTACAATCTATGCTATGGCAGAATCCAAAATTTCTAAAAAAGCGTCTCTGGGAGGTTCCTATTGTCTACATTGCGCCAGCCCGAGGATACAAATAGTGGTGCCAATGCCAACTTGGGACATATTTGGGAATTAAAACTGTGGTGTTCACTCCCGTGCGAACACCACAGTGGGTGCAGAGGGGATCGGTGGGCACCCGTGGGAATGCCGCGGGCGGTGGTGGGGATGCATGCATGCCAATGTGGACTGAACCATTGTCTTTAATAAATGGAGGACTGAGCCCTTAGTCATTTACATGGTGCAAAGTGTCTGCTAAGGACCACTTGTATAAATGAGTGGAGACTGAAAATCTGGCAATATATAATGGAAGAATGAAAGTCCAAGGGACTCTGATTAGATGTAATTTTAGCAGTTACTCAGCAGGGACTCTAGCAGCAGGACAAGACACCAAGTATTGTATTTATTCTGTAGTCATGTTTAAACAAGAGTTAAAAGCTAGAACTTTGAAGAGGTAGAGGCTAAAACTGTGAACTTTTCTGGACAAAGCAGTAGCTACTGCACCTGCAGAATTTTCAATGTGACATCATGCTTAGCTTCAAAGTTTAACTTGAGAATGACATGCAAGGCTAAAGCACAAGGGTGGACAAAGCCTCCACGCCCAAGAGCCACATATCAAAATTAATGTTTACCAAAACATGTTTACATCAGACAGCTATGGCTTCCACCAGTCCCAGAGACAGGGCAGCTTTCACCAGCTCCTCCCTCACACCAAAACTCTGGCTCCTAGGCTGTACGTTGGGTTTGAGCAACAGCAATAGCAGCACAGGGCATGCTTCTCTGCCTGCTCGCATAAAGATGGCAGCTCAGTTTCTCTTGCTTCTGAGGGAGCTGTGGGATACCCCTCCCCCCAGGCAGTCACTTATGGCAAGAGCCGCAGCACAGGCGCCGAAGAGCCACAAGTGGCTCCCTAGCCACCATTTGCCCACTTCCGCTATGGCACATCTATGGCTACATCTTCCATTCTCTAATCCCTTTAAAAGATTCCAAACCCTTAGCAGCATGAAACAAAAATCAGACTTCCTGGGGAACAGTTTCCTCTTCTAAAAACAAAGCATGGAATTTTCCAGCCCCTAAACTACCTCTTCCCAAGGCCCCAACTGAGCGATGTTCAGTCCTGGCTAATAAAAGTGTCCCATGATACAGAAATACCATTGTTTTTAAACTTCCATAACTGCAGGGCTAGAAATGAGAGGTATCTACTACAAGGAAAGGGAACACACTCCTCTTTCCAATGGGACTGAACATTTACTGCCAGTCAAAGGGAAATTTTACCCATAGTAATGATAGAAATGCAGTCCAATTTTGTTTTGGAGCCAAATGGCTCCATGGCAACAAAGGCACCTATATACAAAGAAGGATATCAGATATAATCCCAATTAAAAGGGGGTATGATACTTAGAAGAACTATTGGAAGAAATACTTTTAAAATTGGGTTTAGATGATGTGAAAATTATGCTGGTTTTTTGCCACCTTCAGCCCATACTCCAACTTTTCTATCCTGCTGTAATTTTTTTCTGATGTATTTGAAATATGGTGAAACCGCGTTATGACAGTATTTGGGAGCCACTCGAAGGACCTTGTTATACCTGAATTCACATTATAATGAAGATCCTCAAATTTTCTATTGCATGCACTCACTGGTCACAAGCTAAGAACTTAAGTAGTGCCATACTGGGTCAGACCAATTGTCCATCAAACCCAGCATCCTGTCTCCAACAGTGGCCAATCTCTTTCTCCTGGGAGAAGTACCCAACAGGTCACAATGGACGATCTATTCTCTGTTGTTCCAGCCCCCAACTGGTTTCATTCCCAAAACCTATTTATTTATTTATCTGCATGGAGGGTCCTTCAAGGCATCCTGGGATCGTCTCGTCACCTGCCTCTGTATGGGAGAGCTAAGATGGCGGTTACATGATGGTTGGGAGTGACTGCGGGGCTGGGCGACCAGTACTTTTGTATGACATTAAAAGATGTTAGTACAACGAAACAGCCTTTCTGCAAAGTAATGCAAAGGAAACCATTTCTTCCATCCACAGTATTAAAGAATACAGTGAGAGGTATGTTTATTCAAGCATGGGACACTCCAAATCCAAATAGTTTGATATTTATCCCAGGAAAACCAGTGCTTGAATCCAGGACCATGGATTTCTCCTCCCCAGCTGCAGCACATTGCTCAGCTTTAGTCAGATAACTGTTTAGGATTGAAGGAGTTAAAAGTGTCTTCTTTGACTTTGTCATTGTTACGAAGGAAAGTGAAGATGTAGATTGGAACTTGCTGAAATCAGATATTTATGCAACCATTATGGATTTCTTTGCTTCTGGTTTACTTATAGTCACTGAAGAAGCACCTCATACAGATACAGTTATATCAGAAGATGATGATGAAGTGGTATTAATGATAAAGGAACTGTTGAATATTAGAATAAAGCCAGCTGTTCTGGAAGATGGTGGTGATGTCCTATACAAAGGCTTTGAAGATGGCATTGTGTGATTAAAATTTCAAGGTTCATGCACTAGGTGTTCCAGTTCCATCATAACGCTCAAGAATGGGATACAAAACATGCTACAATTCTATATTCCAGAAGCAGAAGGCGTGGAACAGGTTACTGAAGATGATGATAAAATGGAAAAAAGAAGCAAGCTCTACCTGAGTCTAGGGAATCTGTTTCCATTCTAAATAGCAATGTTTTCAAGGTTGCACTATCTAAACAATTTACCAAGGAACAATAAAAGTTATCATTTTCCTCTTTAGAAAAACAGTTAAGCTTTCACCTTTGAATATGTCTCTTCTATTTACACCAACTTTTCTAGTGAATTTTGTGACCTGCTTGCAAAAGTGAATGCTTTGTTCCTGTGGAGTTTGTATAGTAAATGTTTTACAGTCCTTAGAAAACAAGCGGAAGGCCTTTTTGAAAGAGCGACTTGCCCATTTCCTTTTATTTCATTCATAAAGGATTGTGGAAAGGGAAATGCAAGTTTCACTATGTAGAATAAATGTGTATTATGTAGCATATGTATAAATGGTTCTTTCCAGTTCCTTGCATTTGTATGGGTTTTTCAATGACATGCAGTCTCTCTGAAGTCTAAGATTTGAGTTGAATTTTTAAAGTAAGTTTTATTTAATCATTCTTGATCACTTTGTTTTGCCTAAAAGTCAACCTAATAATTCCAAAAACTTACTGCTGATAATGACATTCTTCTAGTGGTAAAATACTGACATCTTTTATGTCAATTATTAATTTCTTCCCAAACATTGTTCAAATTTAAGCAAAGGTAAATACAATTAGTTACAGATGACAATTCATTGCTAAAAAATGGTAACTTACAAAAAAGGTTTTTTAGGCATCCTTACCAAGTGATGATTGGATTTAGATTTAGATATTTAGATTTTAATGTACCTTTATAACTGAGGTTTCTTAAACTAAGATGCAATGTATATTATAAAAATCTGATTAATCTTGCTAGAGCCTTTCCAAACATAATGGGTATTTTCAGACGTTACGCGGGCCGTTGGCCCCGTACCGGCACCACCGGCTTCGTTCCCTGCCGGGGTCACCCCGTAACGGCACAACAGACGTGCCGGGGGGATCCCGGTGGGGAAAGTGGGAGGGGCCGGGGCCGCACGGCGCAACGTGCGGCCACACGGCCCCGCCCCCTCCACGCACCCCACCGCCTGCCCTCCGAGGAGACGGGCGGGCGGCGGGGCCAATGCGGCCGCCGCGGCCGGCCGACCGTGCCACGGCCCGGGATCCCTCCGGGGATCCCGGGCCGTGGCGCGCGGCCAGACATGACTTTTCCTTGGTCACGGCCCGGGGTCCGTTTGACCACGCTTCCCGGGACCTTCCCCCGGCTAGCCCGGGAAGCGTGGTTCAAACGAACCCCATGTGGGGATTGACCGTGACCAACATCTGGCGCGCCGCGAACAGACATACGGGACACGGTGACCACAGGTGGGTATTCACCGTGGTTCACCGTGTTCACGTAACATCTGAAATCACCCAATGTTTCACCATCAAGATGAATGTGTTAACCAGTGCTGAGCTTAAGTACACAAATTAGGTGGAGCGTCCAAGAGGGAAGCGGGAGAGCACCTTGAAGTGGCAGGAACCGAGCGGATGGCTGCCTGAGTGGCAACTCGGATGGGGCTTACTGGCGGTGTCGGCGCAGAAGTAAGCTGATGGTGTGGGACTGGTGTGGGAAGGCGCTGCAGCACGTCATTTCTGCCTGAACATTTGAAAATCTCTGCGGCTGACGTAGAGTGTCTGAGAGGGAAGTGGGAGAGTGCCTTGAAGCGGCGAGAACCAAGTGGGCGGCCGCCTGAGTGGCAACTCGGATGGGGCTTACTGGCGGTGTCGGCGCAGAAGTAAGCTGATGGTGTGGGACTTGTGTGGGAAGGCGCTGCAGCACGTCATTTCTGCCTGAACATTTGAAAATCTCTGTGGGACCTACGGCTGACGTAGAGTGTCTGAGAGGGAAGTGGGAGAGTGCCTTGAAGCGGCGAGAACCAAGTGGGCGGCCGCCTGAGTGGCAACTCAGATGGGGCTTACTGGCGGTGTCGGCACAGAAGTAAGCTGATGGTGTGGGACTTGTGTGGGAAGGCGCTGCAGCACGTCATTCCGCCTGAACATTTGAAAATCTCCACGGGGCCTATGGCCAACGTGGAGTATCTGAGAGGGAAGTGGGAGAGTGCCTTGAAGTGGCGGGAACCGAGCGGGTGGCTGCCTGAGTGGCAACTCAGATGGGGCTTACTGGCAGTGTCGCTGCAGAAGTAAGCTGATACTGTGGGACTTGTGTGGGAAGGTGCTGCAGCACGTCATTTCCACCTGAACATTTGAAAATCTCTGTGGGGCCTACGGCTGACGTGGAGTGTCTGAGAGGGAAGTGGGAGAGCGCCTTGAAGCGGTGGGAACTGAGTGGGCGGCCGCTTGAGTAACAACTCGGATGTGGCTTACTGGCGGTGTCAGCACAGAAGTAAGCTGACACTGTGGGAAGGTGCTGCAGCATGTAATTTCCTCCTGAACATTTGAAAATCTCCACAGGGCCTACAGCTGTGCTGTAGGCACGCGCTGGGGTGGCACACCTAAGGGCTGTGTGCACAAGGGCGCGCCCTTGTGCGAGCGGCCTTAGGTGCCGGATGGGCGAGGACGTGATTCCTGAAAGGTTGGACTCAATTTTGCTCATTACCCGTTTGACTATTGGGGCAATTTGTATGTGGTATTTTCCCTGAGCTCTTGTTTATATTACCACCTGCCTCTAGGACTTTTCTAAGCCCGAGTGTTATATGTGGTTTTATTGTTCAGTCCTTTAAAAATGTCTCTATGCACTAAGCGCTCTAGATCCAAAATAACTAAAATATCTCCACCTTCCAAGCAAAGGAAGATGAATAAATTCCTATGTTTAGCGAGTCAGCTAACAATCCAATATGAAAGATTGGCAGAAGAAGAGTGGAGTTTAAATGGGACAAGCACACCAAAAGGGGATAAATGAAGTTCTAAATATGATTTCTCCCATGAACTAGGGGAACCCACGCAGTTTAGTAAGGAAGGAAAGGGCAGGAATCCTGACCTTCCCTTAATAGATGCACAGATAATTTCAGCAGATGGAAGCTTAGAAGGGCGGAAATGTCTGGTTTTGTCCGCATTGATTTTGGGACATTTGATGTGCACAGATAAGAATAATTCTGTGAACGAGTTTTTAGCCAATCATGTTATGATTACTGCACAGACCGTTTAGTATCTCCTTACTCAACTGAACTTACTTACAGTTAGGGTGAGTGAGTTATCTAGTCTGATTAAGAATTATGATTTACTGGGAGAAGAAAATGCACAAAAGCATTCTAATCAAAAGGATATAAAAATGGCAGGATTACAGCAGAGGGGTCAATCTAGGGAGCCATCTCAGACACATGGGAAAGACTCTGTGGTTTTCTAACAACTGAATAAGCAGGGTCATTATGTCCCTATTATACATCATAAATCTTCCAAAAAATTGGCCTTCAGTATTGCTCCAACTTTACGTGGTAATTTGTCTTTTTGGAGTACCCCGCTAGAGGTGGCCGAACACTTAAGGGTGCTTACTCACCTGTCAATTACTAGCAAAGAGATTACTGAGGTGGAGTTTGCAGGTGCTGCTAGGGATAGGAGATTTGAAATAATAAACTTCTTATGAGATGATTTGGTAGGTTCGATTAAGGCAAAAGAAGAGTACTTGAGCCAGTGTGGGGTTTTCCCTTCCTACGTATATGATAGGGAAGCCCAAGTTAGGATGGGGAATTATGATGGAGAGGGTCGGTACAAAAGGGGTAATGGTATGGTAGGTAAAGGTATTGGTTTGTCAAAGAAGGATGGAAAGGCAGGAACGTGTTATGAACTACCCCAGATAGGAATAAAGGTAGGCAACCAACTTGTGAAGAGGAAATGGAAATTCAGTTTAAGTCCCCGGATTCTCCTAAAAGAAATTTAAATAACTTAAACCAGGGTGATAATAAAGACAAGGATCTAAACCCCAAGGTCCTGCTCAATAAACTATCTGCATTGTACAAACAAATTTATAATCCTCGAGACATCCCTGTTAGTGAGATTGGAGGCCTTTGTGAACAAGGCACAATATTGCAGTTCACAAATCCTATGGAACATTGTGCTATGGGCCTAGAAAATGTTGAGGTGCAAGAACCCCAGACAGCTGACCCTCTGCTGGAACAATTGACTTCAACTCCAGCTGGGAAAATGAAGGGGGAGTTAGCTGATAGATCCTTTTATAAGACTTTAATAGACAGTTCTGGACATATAAGCATGTCTGCATTGGAAAGCCCTGTGGACCGATTGGAATAGCACTCTTTGTGTTTACTTGCCTCAGAAACTCTCATCCCAGACCAATGAAATTCATTGATAAAGAATTCTCTATTCCAGACTGATTGACATTTTAAGCCTATTGATAAAGGAAGTTGGTCCTTTGTTTCCTGGAATATTGCAGGATGGACCAATAAGGCATCTGAGAGAGAATTTTTAACATTTATTAGACAATTTAAC
>QEPC01010841.1:1442820-1469290 GCA_003113815.1 Sphenodon punctatus | reverse complement strand
TCTGGCATTACCTGCTCCCTCTGTTCTAGGGTGGGTCTCTTAGCTCCTGGCCTTCCCTTTCCATGGACTCCTGCAAGATGACAGTCCCAATCCCGCCTCTCAATCCCCTCCCTGGGCCATTCACTTACCGCTCTCCTTGGGCTCTGGGGTACCTGCCCCCTCTAATTCCACCTCCTGCTCCTCTGTGTCAGGCTGCTGGATCTCCAGGTCAAGGGGACAGGTGTGACAATTCTGAAGAAGGTGTCACAATCCTCTGAGTTGGAGGCTGGCTGGGGGCTAGGAGTGTGGCTGGAGATGTTTATCTGTATCCCAGAGGAGCCAGATTCTGCCTCAGTGGGGGAGGGAGCGGGGGGGGGGAACTGCTCTGAGAATGAGCGGGTGGCTCAGGGTTTCACCTGGATGTGGCCTTGGGTGGATGTGGTGCTGGCAATACGTGGGACCATGATGGAACAGTCCATGCAGAAGAGGCGTTCAAGGAGGTGCATGTAGGGTGGGATTTTGGGATCCTGTCCTAATTGGAAGTTGTCATCTTTCAATTCCTTGAAGCCCCTCCACAGGTCCTTGGCCCATTGTCAGCATTGGCTCATGTCCTGGTGGTACCCAGCCTCCACCATCTGGGTGGCAAGCTGCTGATACTCACTCATTCTGGTGCCAGATGCATAGGTCACTCTGCACCTTGTCCTCCCTCCAGAGGTTGATGAAGGCCTGGGTCTCTTCATTGCACCTGGTGTCTTCCTTTTGTGGTGATGACCGTGTGGCCAGGGTGTTGGGCAGCAGCCTCTATGCAAAGTGGTCCTGCCAAACACATTGTTCCCTTTGCTGCCAGTCCCCTTTAAGAGTGCCAGGCCAGTCGTTCAGACAGACATGATAGCCCAGATTGGTCTGGTGGATGGGCATTAGCCTGGGCTGTGACCTCAGAGAATTTTTTGGGATAGCAGTCCGGGCTAGTCACCAACACTGCCAAGGAAAATCTGGCGGCGTGTGTTTATACTTGCGGCCTGTTCCCAGGCCAAAATCATGTCTATTTTTACCCTAAGGATGCAATCCAACACCTGACTTATGCCAGCGGCAGGTGGAGCACCAAGCTGGGTGGTGTGAGCTCAGTTGCACAGGCACACCTCGTGCACAGCAGTCAGTTTCGGAAGGGGTGCACCAATGCCCCGTGCGGCTTGCTGCGTCGGCGGCGCACTTGACTGAGCACTGGCATGCTCATACTGTGCCTCGCAGTTTAACGGGGGTGTTCAATTGCACCCTACGTGTGTGTGTGTGGGGGGGATAGTCTACAAATATTTGAAATGAGGAAGCTGAAGAACAATTGTTCTCACTTGCTATGGGGGTGGGGGAGAGAACAAGTGGCAAAGGGTTCGGTCTGCAGCAAGGGAAATTGATATTTATTTTCAACATTTGCATACCGCCCCCAAACATCAGGCAAAAATCCTGACTATAATGGCAGTTAGGAAATGGAACAGTCTACTCAGAGAAACTGTGAATTCTCCATCTATGGAGGTTTTAAAGAAGAGGCTGTGTGAGCATGTGTCTGGGAGAATCTAGATATGGCAAATCCTGCACCCAAGCAGGGGTCTGGACTTGTTAACTGTTGCAGTTCCTTCTAGATAGGATTCTATGAAAACGTACCAGGGTTGCGGACGCAGCTTTATTCATTATTTGTACTCCTTTATTCATTATTTGTACTAGGGGAGGTAAGACTGTGTATGGACAGAGAGGTAGCCAGCATCTTATCAATCCCTCTGATGAAGAGGGCAAAAATAAGATGGAACAAATAGGAAGTATTTATACAGCACCAGCAGAAGGCTGGTCTCTGCCCCAGTGGGCTTACAATCTAGGAGAGACAAGGGACAGGTGCATGTATTTGGCTTAGTTACAGGAAGAAGGGGACCCTGAGTAACTCAGGGAGGACTAAGCGGATGAGGAGTTCAATCAATCAATTTATTTATTACGGGTTTAGCTTTCGCTGTACCCAAAGATACTTAATCATAAAAGTACAACATAAGGTACATCCTGATTAAACATGTCACTCAATTAACTAGTTAAATGATATACCATACTATAAAAATGAATCGGTACCCAATCATAATACCACGTATTAATACCTTAATAGAATAAGTCACTACCTCAATTCATTAACATAATATAAATAAGTTAAAAAGAAAAAAGAAACCATAATTAACTTGATTAAAACACATAAATAATATAAAATACGATAGCCAATAACTTAGTTAATATACAATAAGCCAAACTACCACCTCGCCATGCATATAATAATAACGTATTCACTAACCCGTAAACAATCCAATTCAACAAAACATATAAGAAGGCCAGGACCTCTCAAATGGTCAATAGCCAATAAGCACAAGGATCAGGACTTCAGACTATGTTCTTCAATCCTTGCTTTACGGCCAGACTAACAAATGTGGCTATGGCCAAAATCTCCTCTCTGTCCTCCAAAGTCAACAAATAAATAAAACGTTCATCCAGATTTAATTCAGGGTGTTTCCTCAAAACAGGGGCCAGCCAGGTTGATCGCAATGGAAGATAAAAAGGACAGTGGAGCAGGAAATGTTCAGTTGATTCTATCATGGCCGGATTACAGAGACAACATCTTAGACTGTATGGTATCTGCTTATATCTGCCTTCTAATACTGCTGTTTGTAAAAGG
Organism: Sphenodon punctatus; assembly: GCA_003113815.1. Classification (NCBI taxonomy): domain Eukaryota; kingdom Metazoa; phylum Chordata; class Lepidosauria; order Sphenodontia; family Sphenodontidae; genus Sphenodon; species Sphenodon punctatus. Next base: position 1,466,613 of record QEPC01010841.1, on the reverse strand, counting down.
TGAAACCGTAATAGAGTAAACCACCTGCGAAGTTTGCGATTCGAAAGGGCATCCAAATAAGCTTTTAATTTAAAGTGCTGTTTAATCTCAGCGAATCTTGGAGCCACTTTCCAGCCACCCACACTAGCCATATCCTCTTGCTGTGCCATATCACTAATCCTAGTGAGCAATTCAGCCTGGACAATAGTCAGGTTCCTTCCTAAAAAATAATTGAAGGAAAACCCACAAGTCTTAATCAAGGAACCCAGATACAGCAACCATGGATATGACCTCGGGCCAGATTCAACCAATTCCTCCCTCAAACATTGGAGTGCAGGGTCAGATTCCGGGTGCATCAATATCCAAGCCAATACCATATAATCTTAAATTTGGCATACGTTGCTATAGAATAGATGCCCAATTCAGTCCGCAAGACAGCCCCCGTGATGCTCCTTCCCACACCAAGCAACCTTCGCAGAAACTGATTCTGCACTCTCTCCAATATAATAATGTTTGGAAAGTATGTAATCTCCATGCCAAAGGCAACTGACAGAGGTACCTTGGCCTTATAGACATGCAGAAACACCTTTTGAGATATATGCAGCCCTACACAGTGCCCTAGCCTCCTGCTGAGTCTTAGTTGCTCTACTCTGCAAATGGGAATTCCAAGTTCCCCTATTACTGAATGTGATGCCCAGATAATTAAATGAGGCTACTGTAGCAAACTCCTCAGCCTCCATTTTCCATTTCTGTGGGTACTTCCGTTTCTCCAATATCATCACTTTAGATTTTTGTGCATTAATTTCGATCCCGTTAATAAGGCAATACTGATTAAATTGATTTATAGCCCTTCACAGACCAATATCCGTCTGGGCCAACAGCACGAGATCATCTGCAAACTGGAGAAGATAAACCTGGGCATTCCCAACTTTAGGTGGAAGAGTATCAGCCAGTTTAATATATGAAGGTAGGTCCGAAATATACAAATTAAAAAGGAGGGGAGCCAAGACACACCCTTGTCGCACTCCTCTTCTAACGGGGATTGCATTGCTAAGCTTCCTATCAACTCTTATCCTATCATCGTTATTTGAGTAAAGTTGAATAATTGCAGTTAATACCTTTTCTTCTACCCCCAAAGATTTGGGCTTAGCCCAAAGTCTCAACCTAGGTACAGTATTGAAAGCCTTCTTTAAATCCAGAAAGGCTAAGTAAAGCCTCCCTTTTTTAATCTTCAGGTACTTGTAGATCAGATGCTGTAAAATGAAGCAGCAATCAGTGGTGGTTTTACCTTTACGAAAGCCGAACTGCTACCATGGGAGGACTCCCATTCCCTCTGCCCAATTCTCAAGCTTGTTGAAAAGAAATTTGGCATATATCTTCCCAATTGTTGATAATAACCTTATTGGGCGAAAAGAAGCTGGATCTCGAACATTTCCCTTTTTAAAGATTACAACAATAATACTTTGTGTCCAGGAGTCTGGGACCATTCTGGCATTACTCAAATAGCAGAAAAATTTGGAGAGCAATTGCAACCACCATCTAGGAGATGCCTGCAGAACTTCTGCTGTAATGTTATCTGGATCCGGCGCTTTGTTCCGTTTAAGAGCCTTAATATATTCTAGGACCTTACTTTCTGGAAAGTCCTCCCTCACCCAGAAAAAGTCTTGTGATAAACTTGATACACTCAGCCCCTCAAGGGTAATATTCCTATCAGCATATAATTCGCAAAAGTAGGCCTCCCATTCGGGGAGGGGAATTCCCTGACCTCCGCCTTTGTTCCTTGGATTTATTATTGAGTTAAGGCCAGACCAAAACCCACCCATGTTCTTAGATCTTAGGTCTGTACTCATCTTGGCCCAGCACTTGGCATAAAAGCTGGATTTCTTGCCTTTTAGTAATTTCAGGTAAGCCAGTCTCTGGTCATGGAATTCGGCCCACGGATGGGTGGAAGGATCTTTAACCCATTTCCTCTTTACTATCCCAAGCGCACGTTTAGCCTTGGCACAATCTCCATCGTACCAAGGATGATGTTGCACCTTGGAATACTTGCTAGATCTACACATAATAACATCCTGGAGGCTTATTATCAAATCATCATATGCCCGTACTATAGCTTGGGGGTCCTTGAGGTTTTGAATGACTGAGACCAGCTGCCTAGTGGCCTGCATACTACAAAAGCCATACATTCCCTCTATAAGTTCTACCAAAGTAAATCTCATTTTAAGACCTACTTCAGAGGGAATCACTGTCCCCTCGGGTATACTATTATAAATGCCCTTTATTGGCACCACTAGGGCTACATGCTCACTTTCGGGCCTAATAATCCTTATTATTTTCCCATACCTATCTCAAAAGCCCACCTCTATTAGGCAAAGATCAACTTTGCTTTTACCCTGTGGGCCAATAAACGTAAAGTCCCCCTCTCCATCCTCCAGAGCATCATCATTCTGTATTAACAAATCGAATCTCTGAAGCAGCGCTGCTAATAATCTTCCTGAATCATTGCCCTTCCCATTCATGGGACTAAGTAAATGGGCATTCCAATCACTCACCAATAGCATAGTTAGCCTGGGAAATCTCTCCTGAAGGTTCATTAATTCCTCCTCCAGTGCCGCCCAGACATCTACTTGTAATATCGAGACGAGACTGGGGGAATATAGACATTGACTAAGATAATTTGCTCCTCCGGCCTAGGGCCCAACTTCAGCAGACCAATCTGAAATTCATCTCTGGAGGAAGAAAAGGGAAGAAAAGAGCCCAAAGCTGTCGTTGCAACAAAGATAGCTAAGCCCCTTGAAACCCGTCCCTTAGTACTGTCCTTCTGACCACCAAGAAGAAACCCTTGATAACCCACTAAATCCATCTGCTGGTCCTGTCTAATCCAAGTCTCCTGCAGGCAAATTATGCCAAAGCTTGTTAAAAATCACATACAGTCTTTATCCATTAATTTAGATTTAAGGCCTGCGATGTTCCATGAGATCAACTGAATAGTCGTCTCACCCCGCATCACTGTTTCCCTCCTTAAATTAGTTCTTCCTAAAACTTCACCTCTGCCAAGATCACCCAAAGCTAAGAGAGGACTATCCTCTCTATGTCAAGCCGAGTGGTTATCCATTTCCACAAGAGTCAAGTTTGCATCACTAACTGCTGCATTTTTACTTTGATGAAATATCTCTCTCGCCAGTTGGGGTACAATCTCGGCCACTACAGCTATAACGGACTTAGCAGGGGGCCCCTGCTCTTCTAACTGGGAATGATTCTTTAGATCATACAACTCTTGCTCATTTTCACACCCAATTAGATTATTCGTCAACTTTTCCTTATTTACTGCCTCGGCCAACTCACTCGGGTCAAGATATCTGGCAGATGTCCAGGCCTCCCCACTATAATCCACCTTATACTGAGTATTGCCCCCCCTGGGTGCTGGAGCATTATAATCAAGGGTCCTTATAGGAATGTCACTATGAAGCACATCCAGTTTTTGTATAAGGCTATCTTGGTCAATCATCGGGAGATTATGAAAGGCCGAGGAAACTGATAGTACCTCAGTCTTTCCTGTTTTATCAAGCAAGAAAGCTCCCAGCTTTTGAACGAGGAGATGCTGGCTTAATAAGGAGCCAGAGCTGACATCACAGCTTCCATCTAACTCAACAAGGTTCTCTTGACCAGAAGCTGCCTGGCAATCCCGAGGCTGCCGAAAAACATTGCCTGCAGGCCTATCATCTACTTGCATCAAAGTAGCCTCCTCTTTACTTTCCAAGTCCATTCCTTCTTTCTGTTCTACCCTCAGAGGGGTCTTTTGCATTGACACCTTTGCCCACAGTCCCTCATCATCTCGGGAGCTGCCCGCCGACACTGGAGGTTGCTCCTGAATGACCATATTATCAACATCTAATTTAGGGATCATGCTGCAACCAGTGACTTTACCTATTTCTAAATCTTGAGGGTCTAACAGCACCCTATTGAATGCAGAGAACTGAATGGGGGGAGCCTGGTTACCCAACAGTTCCACACTTCCCTCTGTCAGGTAACCTCTATCTATAGAAACCCCTCTAGTAAGAAGACTTTTCTGGACTTTAAACATTTGAATAGAGAGCCTTGGTGATCGAAATATTACTCGTCAGCACACATAATTACGTGAATCAAACAGCTGAATCACATCTACCACCTCTTTTGACTCAACTTTCATACATAGTAATTGCGCAAGATTTTGGGCAGCATCCATTGCGTCTTCCCATTTGGGGATAACCCCATTGGGAAGATGGTGGGCCTTAACCCACATAGCCATAGGAGAAAATTGCCTAGCCTGTGAAAATATTTTAGCTCCCTGGCCTAATGCCAACCTGGTCGTTCTTTCCCATCCTATAAGTATGTCAGCTGGAGGTTCAACCTCTACAAAGGGTTGACTTACCCAAGGGCAAGAGAATATAGAGTCCAGTTTAGATAATACCTCAGTCAACTGCTTTCTAACCCACAGCAAAGAACTGTTAACCTCTGACATATTAGAGAATAAGAGGCTAACAGTCTTACTAATCAGGTGGCACTGCATCCTCAAGGCCTCCCCTGCTGGCGTGTCACAAAGTACAGATGATAAGTCAGCTGGCTCCTGTCCAGAAGCATCCCCTGCTGGGGCAGCCCCCTCCTCCAAACACTGGTGGAGGGGCTCCACAGACTGACCCTCCTGATCCCCCAGTTGCTGTAAACACTGGAATTTATTAGCCAGCTTCAATGGGGTAGGTATAGACAGAAGCAGAGGCAACCTTTGGACATTTATGCCTAGGGGTGTCACAAAGGCTAACTGGCGAGTCCTCTGCCCTGCCCCTCTTTTCTGCCATGATGGTACTTGCAGTTACCAATTCCCCAAACCTCTCCCGACTAAAAGTCAAAAAGAATCAGGCGTGCATCACAGCCCGTGCCGCCAACACCCAAGGCTGATCTTTAGGATGCCCACATGCAGCTCCGGAAACAACTCCCAGGTGCTCGGGTTCGGCTCCAATCCTCCTGCTATCGCCTATACGTAGGCAGTCCACAGACCTGATCTCCCTCGGCTCGGCTGCTGCCATTTGTTACAGCTCTCCCTGGCTCTAGACCAGCTACATGCTCCCAGCAGACACGTTCCCCAACGAGACAGCACGCTCTCTGAGGAAACTCGCACGCACCGCTGCAGCCTGCTGCTGAGTCTTTCTCCCTCACACTGCTGCTGTTCAAACAATCCTGGTGCCATTGTCGCACACCACCACCTTCCTGCCCAGCGTGTCCATTCTGCTCCTCTGCTGTTGCTGCCGCCACCGTTCACTGCCTCAGCCTCCTCACGCGCTGGAAACTCCCCAGCTTAACTGACCAAAAGTTGCATCCCATGGAGAGACTTAATTGTACAGCCACTCCCACAGCTCTATAATTATATACTCTCACAGTGTAACCTTCACCTATGAAAGTCTATGGGAATTTTGTCTTTGTCATCATTGATGTAGGCTTGCAGTCTCGGTAGGATCTTGAGCTGCATCTCCTCTGCTGGAGGAGCGGATGAGGACTTAGGGAAAGCCTGATGGAAGAGGCATGTTTTCATGAGGGATTTGAAGGTTGAGAGGGAGGGAGTAAAATGAATGTATTCAGGGAGGGAATTCCAGGCATGAGGGGCAGCAAGGGAGAAGGGTCAGATACATTTTGAGGAGCAAGGGAGTTGTGAGCAGTCAAGGGCGATTGCAGAGGAGGAGCAGAGCTCCCAGATGGGAGTGTAGTGAGAGGGGGCATGGCAATGAAAAGTCTTGAAGTTAAGGACAAGGAACTTTGGTTGAATGTATTCAGGTAGAAAGAGCAAGTGGAGGGAGAGGAGGAGGGGCTAGGTACGATCAGTGGGTGTGGTGGATGACCTTGGCAGCAGAGTTTTGTGTGAGGGGGGGGCGAGAATAGAGAAGACCAACAAGGAGAAGGTTGCAATAGTCAATGCAAAAGATGGACTAGAGTCTTGGTAATGGAAACAGTAAGGAAGGGCCAGATTTTAACAATGTTTTGCAGTAAGAGGCAACAGAACTTGGCAACAAATTGGATCTAAGTTTTAAAGAAGATGAAGGAGTTGAAGATGAACCTCAAGCCTGAGGGACAAGCTGGATGGTGACCCCATCAATGGAAATTGAGAAGGAAGAAGAAGGAGAAGAAGGAACAAAAGAGATAAAGGTTTTGGGGGAAGGAAGATGTGGAGTTTAATTCTGGACATATTAAGTTTGAATTGATGGTGAGACATCCAGGCAAAGATCTTGGAAAGACAGTTTGTGATGCAAGACTGGAGGGAAGGAGAGAGAGTGGGGGTGGAGAGATAAGAGTTGAGTGTCATCAGCATAGAGGTGATATTGGAATCCATGAAATTCAATGAGTTTGTCCAGGGACTGAGAGTAAAGAGAGAAGAGAAATGGACCAAGGACAGAGTCTTGGGGAACTTCTAATGAGAGGAGAAGGAATGTGGAGGAAATGCCAGCAAGAGAGACACTGAAGAAGTGGTTAGAGAGAGAGGAAGAGAACCAGTCAAAGGCTGAGCCCTGAAAACCAAGGGAAAGAAATGGGTTAAGGGGGAAGGTGTGGTCACCAGCATCAAGGGCAGCAAAGAGATCAAGCAAGACAAGAATGGAGTAGGCTATTGGATCTGACTAAGACAAGGTAATTGCTGATTTTGACAAGAGCAGCCTCAGTCGAGCAGAGAGGATGGAAGTCAGATTGAAGGGGTTGAAGGAAGAACTGAGGGAAAGGAAGTTGAGACAATGGTCATAGACATTTCCAAGGAGCTTGGAAGTGAAGGTGAGAAGAGAGGTGGGGCAGTAGTTGGAGGGGTCAAGAGTGGCTTCTTAAGGATAGGGGAGACAGTAGCATGCATGAAAGCAGAGGGAAAGGAGCCAGTAGAGAGGGAGAAATTGATGATGTGCAGCAGAGAAGGGACGTTAACAAATGAGACAACAGCCCACACCAAGAGGATGTCCACATGCCCGTTTATTAAGTGTTCACCCCCACCTGCCATGTGACCACCAGACATGCAGCCTCCACTCATGGCAGGATCCTGGAGAATATGGGGCTTACTGTGCAGGCAAATGCGGGTTAATGTGTGTCCACATGTCCCATCAATTAAGTTGCATGCAACTTCCTTGCCTCCAGGTCCTCCTGCACCATAGAGTTGTGGGCAAAAAGCTTAGAGTAGGGATGGGCAAACGTGGTTTGGAAGTTCAGAGTTTGGTCTGAACTCGGCCTGTTTGGATGACCGAACCAAACTTCTGAACCGAACGCTCGAACTTCCGAACAGTTCGGATGAGTTTGGGGGTGGAAAAAACATGACTTTGGGTGGGAGAAACGTGACTGGAAGGGGGAGGCAGCTGGGGAGCAGACTTCCTGGCACCAGGGATGGTTTCAGGGCCAAAAATACTGATACCGAAAAAAAATCGGTTTCGGTTTCAGTACCTTTTTTGAATGTTCAGTTGAGTTCGGCCGAACCAAACAGCTGAACCCAAACTCAGGTTTCGAACCAAACATCCAAATGGCGTTCTGTTCGTCCATCCCTAGAGCGTTCTGAGGAGTGACCATTTCCTCCCCTCTTGGTCTTATTGCCGCATATGTAACGTCTGCCTTAAAAGCCCACCATGCTATTTTCAAACGTGTGTTCTCCTTGCTTGTCCTGGTTATCAGTATGTGCCCGATGCGTGCTCTTTCCCAGCTGCTGCATTCTCTGGGAACAACTTGTTGAAGGTTACCATTGCCCTGGCTCATACCAACAACCAGGCAAACAACCAGCACCGCTGCCTCCACTGTGAAGTCTCAGGCACTTGCTTCCTACATATCCACCCACCAATGCTGTATTCCCTGGACCAAGGAAGAGACCAAGTCCTTCATCGCACTATGGGGGGGAGCAGAAGGTACAATATGCCCTGGTGAAATGCTACAGGAATGAGGTGGTGTTCCAAGATATCTTGGCCCAAATGGCACTCCAGGGCTACAACTGGGATATGAACTTCCAGTGTCGAAAGTGGGCCAAAGATCTGAGGTGCAAATACAAGGAGATCCAGGACAATAATTTTGCCTCCTGCTGCGGTAGGCAAGCATTGCCATAGTACAAGTTCCTGGGCTGGTTCCTGCGTGTGGATGGAGCCATCATCACATCCCACCTGTATGGCTGTGTATTTGACAGTGGCCAGAATCAAGATGACATGGTTCCCTTATTGCCCATGCTTACCTAAGCCACTCCAGCTCCAACCCCTGTTGCCATCCCAGAGCCAGCTCAAGTTGACGCGGGCATGGACACTGTGACTTTCACGGTCTACCCCTCCATCTTGAGAGCCGCCCTTTTGGGGGGAACCACCTGAGATTCTGGTCAAGAACACAAGGGATCTGGATGCTACCTTTGTAGAGAAGGTGGTGGAGATGATGGAGAATGGTAAGTTAATGCACCTGGGGCGAGGGCAGGTGCGTGGTTGCATGTTTACAACTGCATGATAAAATGCTTCTGTTTATTATTTCATTATCTTTTCCATTGTTTATTGTGTTGACAGGTGGCCATGAGACCATGGGGGAGGAGCCGGAAAATCACTGGAACAGAGTCCCAGAGGGACTGTGAAGGGTAGGCACATGAGTCAGGGTGGCAGCAACTTGGCATCCCATTGTGGGGGCATAGCAACATTGCAGCATGGTATTGGGGCAGGGCAAGCTGGTGTACTGACAGTGTGGTGGGTTGATTTTTTTATGTTCTGTATGGCACGAATGCAGGGGTTGATTTCTGTATGTTCTTTGCTCCCTTGCATTGATCGCAGGAAGAGCCAAACCCTGCTGGGATTCTGCTGCTGCAGCAATAGCTCCAGCAGTTGCAGGTACTCACTTTCCCTCGCCTTTGGTGGCCCCCTGACTAGACAGTAGTAGTAACAAATTTATTGTGTGACCATTGGCCTTAGCAAACACATAAACCCCTGACTAAATAACTGGGTGGGTGGGGTGGCTGGTGAAAAAAATTCTGGCTGGGATGGTGTGTGGGGGTGATATGAACAAATGGCTTTGCTTGTTGCTTGCCTGCAGGTCCATTGAAATGGGTGTGCGCAGAACCTCCCACCACAAGTGCCCAAAGGAACCAGAACTTGTGAGTCTGAAATGGATGGAGCAGGGAGGACTTGGCCTGGGAGCTGCTCAAGGAGACCACCTTGAGCAGATCTGTGGCACCACATAGGACATGTCTAGGGGCTATAGGAAGCTACTGTGGCAGAACTCAGAAGACCACAAGGCTTTTGCTATCAAGGCTCGCCCGGACTGCCGGTAGGAGGATTGGAACTGGGTCCGCCTCTGGCAGCAGTTTAAGTGGTCTGACAGCATGCTCGAGTGAGTGAGTAAGGACATGCGTGAGATTTGGACACAAATGCAGAACAGCTTGTCCTATCCATTCAGGTCCAGACCTCCCTACTGGAGCACACCAATACTGTGAGCATTGCACCATTTCCCAACCCCTGTAGGTCATTCAGGCCCACGTATGGAGAAATGAATTTCCTGCCCTAGTAACCTCAGACTCCACCCCCTAGGGAAAGAATGTGAGCTCTCTCTGCATTGTGACCATGCCAGTGAACAGTGCCTGGCCTAGGCATGCTCCAGCCCCTCCCTGACAATCACTCCTGCATGCCTTCCATGAACACAGCACCTCAACTGCAGGAGGAGGAGGAGGATCAGGTAAATGTCCCCCTGCCCATTCTCCCACCCAAGCGAGTGAATCAAACAGTTGCCCCCAAGAGAAGCAGGAACAACTATAAAACAACAACACTAGCAATAACAATAAAACAAATAATAAATAATAATAATAATAATTTATGGTTCTTTTAAAACGTTTTTTGGTTTTTTTAATAAATCATAATTTCCATGGGGGAGAATAGGGATATTTGGGGAGGGTGGGTGCAGGCAGCGGGGGCTTTAGGCTTTGCGAGGGGAGGGGGTTGGCACTGGGGAGGTGCAAGGAATGGGGGCTTTGTGGTTTGGGCATTGGGAGGGGAGGGATGTGGGGCAAGGGAAAGGCCTTCATGGGGTCAGCCAACTGCACTACGCTACTGGCCATGCATTTCTAAAAGTTGCACTTTTATGACTTTTAATAAAGTTTGTTCACTTTTCATAAGCCTTGACTTGTGTGCTACCTTTTTAAAAAGAAGGGATGTTTTTAAGAGTGGAGGAGGGGATGTTTAGTGGGGACTAACAATGGAAAACATAAATGACAGTAAGAAATGCACAGTGAAAAGTTGCTGGCTGGATGCTAAAGGACGGGTGATATGAGCCACAGGGAAAGGCTACCACCTGGGTGATAAGGGAAGGGCAATCGGGAACTCACAGGGAAAGGCTGCCAGCTAGGCAATGGACAGTGGGGGTGGAACCCGGGGAGGGGGGGGAAGAGACAGCCAGACCAGTGCTAGAGGTATGGGGAGCTGTGAGCGACAGGTGCGGGAGAATGACCCAGGCAGCTGGAACTGAGCTGGAGCCTCTGCCTGCTGGAGCTGCCCCCCCCGCCCCCCCCGGGCTGTGAGCTGCTTTGCTTTTTATTTGTTTTTGTATTTTTAGCGTGGCTATTCCTAGAGTTGGGGCTGTACTGATTGGCCCTGCTGGGTTGTTGACTGGTTGCCCCAGAAACCACCACGAGATGCCACTATACATCCAGTCTCTGGCCCAATATTGAGGCTACTGCCTATGGCAGCTCCGTAGGCACATGCATTGTGCAGCGTGCCTAAGGGCTGTGCGCCTAAGGGCTGCACGTGCAAGGGTGCGTCCTTGTGCGCAAGGCCTTAGGCGTTAGTCGTGGCTCAGCCACCAAAGCAGGGGGCTTGTTTGCCAACATAGCCTCAAAATCCTGAAGAGAAGGACATGGTCTATTTTTTAGCTCTCTCTTGAACTATTGACACCACCAGTTTCCTGCAGTGGATTTGTCCCTCTGATTGCCTCTGGAAAAAACAGATGCTTATGTTTCCTTAGCTTTTTGAACTTTAACATCCTTGTCTCAAGAGTGCAGTGATCTATGTTCGAATGGTATTTCACTGGGCATTTTTAGACACATGTTAAAGTTCAGGATGTTTCAATCTTCTGGGTTTACAAGTCCACAAGTAAGTTCCGGATTCATTTTTCACACACATTGCCCTGAGGCAGTTCCTGGATGCATTCTTCACACAAACAGTGCCCTGAGGCAGCCTAAAGTAACCACAGCTGTAAACATGACAGGCTGCCATGGAAACCAAGTGACCACAGCTGCCTGGAGCAAAGCAGTTTACCAGGAGAACCTTTTACACGCAAAAGTTCTGGGAGAAGTTTCACGCAGAAGTTCAAAGATCCAGATGTTTATTTATTTATTATTTATTTATTTCATTAAATTTATCAACCACCCCCTCATGCCTACGCCATCTCGGGGCGGCTTACAATATCATAAAAACACAATAATACTAAAATCAACAACAATAAAAAAGACCAAACCCACAACAATTTATAAAACATCACTAAAACCCCAAACCGTCCTCCCTAGTCCACCCTCCTGCCCTCCCCTCCAAAGGCCCTCTCCATTGTTTTACATGGGGGACCTCCAGAAAGGTGCCCCTGGTGGACCGAAGGGATCGCTTTGAGATGCGGAGGGCGAGGCGGTCCCCGAGATATGAGGGGCCCAGACCATGCAGGGCTTTATAGATCAATACTAACACCTTGAATCTGGCTTGGTACGCTATAAGCAGCCAGCGCAGAGCGCGGAGCACCAGTGTTATGTGCTCACGCCAGCCCGTCCCAGTAAGGAGACGGGTCGCTGCATTCTGTACTAGCTGCAGCCTCTAAACCAGAAACAAGGGAAGCCCCATGTAGAGCGTGTTGCAGTAGTCTAGCCTCGAGGTGATGAAGGCGTGAATGAGAGTGGCCACGTCGGGCCCAGAGATGTTTGGCTGAAGCCTCCATACCAGATACAGCTGGCGAAAGGCGACTTTAGTCATCGCCTCCACCTGCCAATCCAGACAGAGGCCCGAATCCAAAACCACCCCCAGACTCTGAACCTGCTGAGCAACAGGAGGGTGAACCGCCCCCCATCAGAGGGGCCAGCACTTCCCTCACTCTTCCCACCACCATCACCTCCATCTTATCGGGATTGAGCTTCAGTCTGCTCTGCTGCATCCAATCCGCAACAGCCTCCAAACATTGGGAAAGTAACAAGACAGCGGGACCTGGGTCAGTTGAAAACGAGAGATACCGCTGAGTATCATCAGCATATTGATGACATCGCACTCCAAACCCTCTCATGGCATTAAGATCTGGATGAGTGATTTAGACACACAGAAAGTTCTGGATGTTACAGCAAACATCCAGGAGAAATGTGTGTCTAAAAACACCCACTCTTGGAACAGCAGTAACTGGAACTTTGTTTTTGTTTATGTGTACTGAGTTTTTGGAATATCAGGAGACAGGAATTGTCTCTACTGACTCCTATTATTATACAAAGATTACAGGTCTATGTGGTTCTGTCTGAGAGTAACTGTCAGCATATTATAGGTTGCCACAATTGGGTACCTTACTGCTGAATTGATAAAATAGTGTTGCTTTTATAGAATATTTAGGCTTTGCTGGCTATTAGATCATGTCAGGATATATAGAGGTAAGAGCTGTTTTCCTATTTGGTACGAATATATTTTTCTTTTAATCAGCATGTCTGCTAGAACAAAGAGAGCTAGGGCATTGACAACAGTTATATCTCCCCCTCTTAAACAAAGGAAAATGGATAGTTATATAGCTGGGTGTTAAGTAATTCATATGCTTCTTGGAGCCTTATGTTGAGGGAATGCCTGAATCATAGAAAAATGATGATGGGCTAAGCATACCCCTTTATCACCAGGTGCTAATGCATCTGCTCTAGAGGGCCACAAGCTGCCCACTTCCTCACTGGGTTATTTAGAGGATATTATGGCTGGGAATCAATTCACTGAACAAATTAAAGGCCCTCCTGCAATATTAGCGGAACATGTTTTGCTAATGGCCCAAACTGTGAAATATTTGTTTACACAATTTAATGTTCTCACTGTAAAGATTGATGATTTGGGCACTATGGTAACTATAGAACAGCATAAGACAAATCGTGGGCTGGCAAGTTCTCAGTATACTAGACAAATTATATAGGAAGGGGCAGAGTCCTGTACACTTATGTGATCTCTCACAGGAGGAAGATTGCTATATAGTGGATGAAGAAACTAGACAACATAGCCCCCTCCTATCGATTATTTTAGGATAAAATAGCTTTTACTGTATAACCTCTGGCTAACGGGTTTCTGCCTTACTGAAATACCCCCCTGGAGGTAGCAGAGCACTTAAGGGTTATTCTGAGTATACCTATAACCTGCTGACATATTAGGAAGATTGAACATCTTCGTATTATGTAGAGGGTTTATTGTTCAGTTAGAATCCCCTCACTTAGCTTCTTTAGTATTGGAAAAGGAAGAACAACTGAATGAGAAACTCGTATATCCAACCAAAGTCTATGTTAAATCTTTGATTAGTAGAGACAAAATATGTAGGAATAAGCTGAGGAATGTGGGTTCCTACGAGGCTAGTGGCCAAAAGACATCTAAGGCTGGGTTGAAATCGCAGGAAGCAGTTAAAAATGTGAGGTTTAAGGTGGATTATGATAATGAAGTTTTTGCCATTGGTATGTCACCTAATAAGTTTAAAGACGAAGTACCTGAGTTGATTGATTTTGCCTCTGTCAAAGAAATGGAGGTGCAGGGCTTAGATCCTGGAAGTCGTTCCACCAACCTATTACCAGAAGAAAAAGGAACACTGTATGCTTATGGTAACCTTCCAATAGAAGGGCAGAATAGAACACTTACTCAAATGTTCAAATTATATGATAGGCTGGTGAAGTTGGGGGGAGAACATCCCTCTTTGCCCAGGACTTTTCAGGATCAGAGAGCAGTCACTGGAAAAAAAGCCATGCGGAACACCACTGTCACTCAGATATGTATATCTGGAACAAGTGATATATTAGAACTGGGGCAAGAGGTTCTGCAGGAAGAGGGGGTTTTGAGAGTAGCTTTGAGGCAAGGGAATAGTCGAACTTTGGTCAATCCACTCGTAGGTTACATGAGAAGGCCACAGAACTCAGAGTTGACAAATGGAGCTCTTCAGATTGAAGATACCAAGGAGATTATTAGAAAGGGATGTTCCACATCTTTAAATGTTTTTCATATAGATTCTGTAATTACAAAGGACACAGCCTCTATTGGAGCTTCTCCCGCCTCGGTGGAGTACTGGAGCTCCTGACCCAAACTCTATGAAGCGATGTGTGAAACTCTCGATTTTTTCCTGGAATATTGCTGGATTGGGTAGTAAGATGGGCAGGCCTGGACTTAGGGGCAGGCTCCCTAGGTCTGGACCCTGGGCGGCATTTTCGGGGGGGTGGGCGGCAATTGCTGTCACTACCTCCTCCGTTTTTTCCCCCTCCCTGCATGACCGGAGGCTGCTGCCCACAGCCGAACCCTGCTGCCTGGGTCCCCATCCCTCACCTGCCTCTGCCTTCTTGCTGCCTGCTAGTAGTACAGCAGCAGCAGCAGCAGCAGCAACTCCTCCCCACGTGAGTTATCAGAAGGTTGTTGCCTTGTAAAGAAGGTTCTTCGAGATGGCGTCTAACATTCTCACAACTGGGTTGTGCACGCCCACCCTATTCAAATAGACAACGTGATGGTCTCGAGCTCCTCTAGTATGAAAAGCACTTTCCCTCTCAGAATGACAGTACCTTCAAACCCTTTCTAGGAATATAAGAAACAATTCCATGTGAGTCTGGAAGGGTGGTGGTTGTGAGCCATCTCGAAGAACCTTATTTACAAGGCAGCAACCTTCTGTTCTTCTTTGAGTGGCTCCTCACAGGCCCTTTTTACATGGCTCCTCTGGGTGGGGGGTCCATGGATGTGCAGATGCGTGGGTGGGGCATGCACACGTCCGCACACGCATCACCACTCACCCCCCACTCATCCGTGCCCACGGAGCAACCGTCGTTTACCCTGGTTGCTCTGTGCATGAGGACAAGTGGGGGGTGAGTGGGGATGCATTGGGTGGGCACACGCATGCACCCCCATTCACTGCGGGTGCCGTGTCGTTCACATGGGGCTCCCCTACCCATGAACATGCAGCATGGGGTTGGGGCTTGTCTTGTGGACGGGGCTTGTGGCAGGGCTTGGCTTGGGGGCAGCAGCCTGAGAAGGGTCTAGGGGCACAAAATTCCTAAGTCCAGCCCTGAAAATGGAAGACCCAGATCTGGGAGCTTTTTTCTGAATACTAATATAATCCTTCAGCAGGAAACTTGTGTAAGCAACCATTCTTTATGAATGGGTTTATGTGTTTCAACTTACTGGGTAGCCCATCACCACAGGTGGCCGCCCAAGAGCAGGTTTGCTCATTATGGTTTCCTTAACTTTAAAGATCGAGGCTCAGGAATTACCTGGATGTGTGAATATAGTTATGGCAGTTAGAATCAAATGGATAAACAGTTATTTCTGGATTTTCATTAACATATATATACCACCTCTCACAAAGAAGAGCTCTTTGGATGTCTGGGAATTACTATCTTCTTACACAGAAAATCTAACGACCGAATACCCCATGGATAAAATTATGCTACCAGGGGACATTAATGCTAGGATGGGAGGTCTCCAGTCCAAGGAGGCTGATTTTATACTTGTTAATAAGATATGGGGGATACCTGTCCCATGTTTTGTGGATTTAACTGTGAATGAATATGGGCACTGTTTTTAATGATTATTTGATAACTTTAAACTATAGATTTGTTAATAATGCTTTTAGATCATCCACTTCTAACAGAATGACATATCAGTCAGCAAGAGGGTTAAGTGTGCTGGATTACTTTTTGATTGAACCTAGTTCTTAGTTCAATGTTATGGCTATGGAAGTGTTAGATCAAGTTGAGAGTGATCACACCCTGCTACACGTGAGACTGGGCTGGGATATTTTAGTCCCTGAGGATCCTACTGGAGAACAGTTAGATGAGACTGCCTTTCCTGGACACCCGTATTTTCCACTTGTCATAAAGAATAAACAACTAAGATGGGATACAGATCTGGCTGCCAAGGTGGATAAAGCCCTAGTCATGGAGAATATGGGAAAATGAAGAGCTCTAATTTTAGAGGCAACCAGCACTCAGACTATCCTTGATGGTATGCAGGATGTAATAGCGGCTTTGAATCCTCTTTTTTACTAAGAATATCTTGGTTTATGCAAATAAGAAAGTTCCCAAAGGTGCATCTTGTTTTGATAGCAAATGATGGAAGCAGAAAAAAAGAGCTTAATGAGGAAGTAAAAAGATTAAGGTTAAATAGCATAGATGGGATGGATGGGATGGTTGAACTTAGGAGAGCTTACAAGCCAATGTTTAAAAATAAAAAAGAGCCCATGCAATGAGGCAATGGGAGAAGCTACAAACTGCTATTCTTGAGGGGGATAACAGAGACTTCTGGCAATGGTAGCAAAAGGAACAGTAGTTTATAGACTATAGAACAGGATTAAATGCACATATACCCGCTGAGGACTGGGTAGTGTTTTATACCAAGCAATATTGGTATAACGTCAGATGGAGATAATTGCTCAGGGTATTGTGTCAGATGGAGGTAATTGCTTTTTAGATTTCATACTACCATCTCCTGGTAACTTCCCATTCATGGTTACAGAACATGAAGTAGAAAGACTGATTATTTATTTTTATTACAAGTGCTTGTACCCTCCTGCACATCGGCAGCTCGGGGAGGTGAACAACACAGCACATAACAAAGCATCAATAAAAGATCCATTTAAGGTTGAAAGGAAAGGCAAAGTGCCTGGTATGGATGGACTTCCCCCAGAGCTAGTCCATGATCATTTAGAGTGGTGGGTCCCTCTCTTGACTCAATGGCTCAATGGCATAATTGTTACAGGAAGTATTCCTAATTCATGGAAGGGAAATTTAATCATACCCATATACAAGAGAGGTACACGTTATAACCCTGTGTCTTACAGACCAATATGTTTTATAAACATCGTGGCTAAGTTATTTGCCACTTTTTGCTCTGGAAGCTTGTTGAATGGGTCCAAGAGAAAGAAATAATTAGGAATGAACAGGCAGGCTTTAGATCTGGGTATAGTACATTAGATCTTATCTATACCTTACAATATATTATTCATAAATATATTAAAGTGGAGAAATCTAGACTCTATACTGCCTTTGTTGACCTATCATTCGTGTTTGACACGGTTGATAAGGACCTATTATGGACCAAGTTACACTTGCTGGGTATTAATCCTTACTTATTGAAACTGCTGATCTGTTACCATGACAGGACATGGGCTCGAGTTTGATTCGAGCCCTAGGAAAAACAACACCATCCTTCCCTATTAACAGAGGAGTTAGGCAGGGTTGTATAGTAGTCCCTCTGCTGTTTAATTTATACATAAATGATATCATCTCCAAAATGTATATTCATTTTTATCCTTCTAAGCTACTGTCTACCCATATCAATATGTTGCTATATGCAGATGATGCCATTATACTTTCTTGCACACCAATTGGGCTCCAGAGGCCTATGTCCAACTTAGCTAGACTATGCAAAACAAACAGATTGTCAATATTTATTTGTTACCAGAAAACAAAGATTCTTAAATGGGATAGATGATTGAAGGAATACTCTTGGTTTATTTCAGGTCGTAAGATTGAGGTAGTAAGATCGTCCAAATATTTAGTTATCTTTTCAGTTAATTCTGGGTGGAAGGAGCAGATAAGCAGCACTTAAATTAAAAGCTTTGCAATTGGCATTTGTTATCAAAAAGTTCCATGACAAGCATGGGGCCAGATCTATTCCTACAGCAATAAAGGCATTCAGGGCTAACGTAATTGCCCTGCTTGCATATGGGATTGAAATCTGGGGGCACGCTGATAAGGTGGCTATCGAAATACCACAAAATAAATTCCTGAGGTCTCTCCTTGGTCTCCCTGGTTCTATGCCTGCAGCCTTTTTAAGAGCTGAGGCTGGCTTGGTAGCAGTAAGAACAACAATGATAAAAAGGAGCTTGAGGTTCTGGTTCAAGCTCTTGACACTGAACCCTGGATGATTTGTCCAAATGTGTTACCTGGGAGACAAGATGATAATCCCTTCAGTCCAGTCTCCTTGGTTAATCTTCATTAAAAATGCTCTTATAAAAGCAGGTTTCTGCTATGCTGCCAACAAGGATGTTAGGTTTTTCTCGGCGATAGAGATGCAAGAGGTATACCAAAGAACTAGTGACATAGAACACCAGGAGGATTTTGCAACAATCTGCTTTCTGGATGCCTGAACTTGAAATGGCAAAATACCTCCGGCTTGATATGAAACCTAATTGCCGCATACATCTTACCAGATTGTGGCTGGGTCAGATGTTAACGGCTATTACTACAGGATGCCATCTGGGCATTGATAAAAATAAAAGGATCTGCCCCTGTGGACTGAATTCAATCAACGACACTGTGCACTATGTCCTAGAATGCCTCTATTCCCTTGATATTAGGATTTTAGGAAAGTATACCTTGCCTCTTTTTTGCAGGGGATATCCTCTTTTTCAAAAAGGGAGAAACTAATTTGGCTCTGTCAGCATCAAGACAGGGAGGTTATTGTTAAATTGGCTGCTTATGCTCACTAAGTGGCAGCAATAAGGAAATTGCATCCACTCTTGGTTCTTAAGTGAACCACTGTATTTCTTTATGTATGGTTAGATTCTGCTGATTTTGATTATTATTTAAAATGCTTATTTGTTTATGTTTATGTATATTTTTATTTGTTTGTGGATTGGCTATGGCGCAAGCTAATGCCTGAATAAACTTGACCTGACCTGACTAAAGGCAATGAACAAGGGGGGACAGGACACAAGAAGGGAAAGGAAGCCCTCCTGTTGCTGGGGGAGGAGGGGGGAGGATGGGGTAGAAGGAAACAGTCACAGAAAAGATACATTTTGAAATGCTTTATTGTTAGCAAAAAAATCATTAAAATTCCTACACTTTCAATCATGAAAATGTCACTGATGGTGTGTGTTGGGGTGAACATCCTGGTTGATGTGCCGGCACAACGCATCCCGGATCTCTCCGGATATGCGCTACTCCAGTCAGTTCAGTTAAACATGGAACAGGGGCACTGATATGCTGGAACTAATTGGTAGGGGAGGGGGTTCTTCAACGCAGGCCCGTCGGTCTCGCTGATGTTGTAAAGAACAAGGTGACAGTAGTTAAAAGTGGTACGGTCTCTAGCTGGAAATCAATTCCGGCCACAATTGATCTCTAGTGCTGCTTTAAAAGCCCGAAAGCTCTCTCCACAATAGAGAGTGAGGTGCTGAGCTGCTGGTTAAAGTATCTTTGCTCTAGGATGCGGACAACGCTGTATGTCTTCATGAGCCACAACTTCATTAGGGAGGTGGGGTCCCTGAGAACAACCGGCTGCATGAACCACCCCACCCCACCCCCAAATTCATGTTTCAGTGGAGGGTTCATAGTCTCCTGTGTACATGTGGCCAAATAAGGGAGACTGATAGAAGATGCAGGCATTGTGGTTCTTCCTGGACCACCTAGTCAGCACATCCATGAGACAGGCACGGTGGTCTACTAAAGCTTGACGAACCATGGAGAAAAACCCCTTCAGTTTGTTAGTCATCCTTGCTATGGGGCAGGCAGATGATGGCGATATGGTTCACATTGATTGCCACTATACAGTTCCCAAACCCCTCTCCATTACCTTCATGGGGTCAGCCAACTGCACTACACAATTCAGCAGCACATCCATGATTGCCGTGCAAACCTCCACTAGTATGGTGTCAACTGTGGAGGTTCCAACGCCAAATTGCTGGGTGACAGAGTGGAAGGAGTCAGGAGTGGTGAGGGCAACACACTTCTCAACGAGGATGACTATATTACCGTGCTCTGTTCCTCCAGTCGAGGACTGAGGATCTCAGCTATCTGCAGGACGAGGTGATGGGGAATCTTGAAGTTGGAGATCCACTCAGCATCTCCCCAGGAGCACAGCATGTTCTTCCAACAGTCGATGCCTTTCTCCTTCACTCAGACATTCCTCTTGGTGGGAACAGCCCTGTGCATGGTGTTGGTGACTGTGATAGTGTCTGCTGACAAATAACACTTAGCAAGCATCGGGTGCCCTTGTGTGTGTTTAATCTTCCCCAAAGTGATCAATTGACACTGGAGGTAGGCAAGTGCACAGCACTGAAACAGAACCTGCCAACGTGTTGTGGCATGCCCCACAATCATGGACACTGAGCAAGTGATTGCCTCTCTTTTCCATGTCAACACATCAAGCCAACGACAGCAATATTTCTCTCTCTGCAGCATCCCACCTCCCCATTGAAATGACTGCACAGGGGTCACAAGAGAGGAAACTGAGTTTCTTAGTTAAGTAGTTGTGTGACTTATCAGCGTTTTATATCACCTTTGTCATGGTCAGATCATTACCGCCTGAAGTTGTGTCCTCCAGGGCAATGCATGCTCTTGGCAGGGTGGTGGACCTATTCAGATGGTCCACCCTCAGAGACTTATGGAACCTGCAGGATTCCAGAATGCTCTCGGGGATTTACCCCTGGACCTTGACAGTCACACAACAAATGACCTCGAGGCCTTGTGGAACACACTCTTGGCTGAGGCCATTGATACGGTAGCTCCCAGGTGTCTGCTCCTTGCGCAGCAACAGTGCAGGTCCCTGTGGTTTACGGAGGGGCTGGGCCAGTTGAAGCGTGAGAGCAGGCGGTTAGAGCAGTGATGGCGTAGGACTCGTACTGAAGATGACCAATTGTGGCACAGAGCATATTTGAGGGTCTATACCGAGGCTGCGTGGGCTGCAAAGTAAAGGTTCTTTGCAACCATCATAGCATCCGCAAAGTCCCGTTCAGCGGACCTTTTCTGGGTGGTGAGATGTTTGGTCAGTCCAGCCTGTCTCCGCCTGGAACTGGAATAATTCAGTGCCCGCTATGACATGGTTATGGAATACTTTGCGGATAAAATCACCCACATTCACCACAACTTTGATGCTGCCGGTTTGCAGACAGCAGCAGAGTCAGAGGTTGTGAATGCCCCATCTGGTCTAGTTTTATGGGATCAGTTTCAAATTGATGTTGCCCGCTGATGCGAGGGATGTGCTTGGGGCTTTTAGAGCCACCACTTGCGAACTTGATCTTTGCCCGTTCTGTCTGGTAAAGGCCAACTGGGAGACTTTGGGGCTGATGCTGGCCGGGGTAATCAGTGCCTCCTTATGAGAGGGTAGGGTGCCGGACTGCCTTAAGGAGGCTTTGGTCCAGCCACAATTCAAGAAGCCATCACTTGACATTGGTTTCCCTGCCAGCTATCGGTCTGCCTCTAACCTTCCCTTAGGGAAGGTTATTGAACGGGAAGTGTCTCAGCAGCTCCAGCCACATCTGGTTTTCTAGACCCAGCGCAGTCTGGCTTTCATCCAGGATATGGCCAGGGCTGGGTTTGTGATTTGTGGATTTCCCACAGAATCACCCGCCTCACTTCTCCCAGTGCAGAATTTCTAGCCTGCGTTGGGGAGACACGAGGCAGGAGATTCCATGGGGGGAGTGGATGAAGAAAGCCTTGGTGTTTTGCTTCCCCCCCTCTCATCCCCTCCCCCAGGCTGCCAGGACTCGCCTCCCGCCCCCCCCTTCACCGCCTGGTAAATGAAACTACTTGTAGCAGCAGCAGCAGCTTCATTCAGCATGTTCCCCATGCAGCTCCTCCTAGCCACTTCCTGGCCCCTCCCAACGGGGCCTCCCAGAGTAATGCGGCCAGATGGTATCATCTGGCTGCATCAGTCTAGGAAGCCCCATTGGGAGGGGCCAGGAAGTGGCTACGAGGAGCCACATGGGGGGCATGTTGAATGAAGCTACTGCCATCACCACCGCTACAGGTCAATTCATTTATCAGGCTGTGAAGGGTGGGGGGAAGGCGAGCTCTGGCAGCCCCTCCCACCTGACATAACCTGGGGGAGAGGAGGGGAAGCTTGGGGGGTGGGGGAGGGGAAGTCTGCCCTGCGCTGCATCTGGGAGGTTGGGGAATCCGGTGCAGTGAGATGCAGAATCAGACCCCAAGCCTCCCAGACTCCTATGGAATTTAATTTTTTAAATTTTTTAAAAAAAATTAAATTCCACAGGAGAATCAGGACCCCAAGTATGGCACGGAGACTGCGCATGTGGCCTTGGTTGATGGCCTCCATCTTGAATTAGACAAAGGAAATTCAACTTTGCATCTTGGGGAGGCTAACAACATCATAAAAACACATACAATCACAAAATATAAAACATTAAAATAACCCAGGCGCAGAGAAAGAAACCCCAAGCCTAATCCAACCCCCCCCCTTTTCTGGACCCATCACCCGTCTCCCTCATCAAAGACCCGTCAGAACAACCAGGCCTACACTGTCTATGGAAAGAGGGAAGGTCTAAGGCCAGGCAGAGCTCCAATGAGGAGTTCCACAGCCACGGTGCGGCCTCTGAGAATGTTTTCCTCATAGTTGACACCCAGGAAACCCGGGGGACCACAATAAGGGCACTTCCAGTTGACCGAGGACCCGGGGGGTGAGGCGGTCCTGCAGATAAATGGGGGCTAGGGCATTCAGGGCTTTAAAGGTCAAAACCAACACCTTGAATTGCACCCAGAAGACTATTGGCAGCCAGTGCAGAGAATGGAGCACCGGAGTAATATGCTCGCGACAACTCATCCCCCTAAGGAGACGAGCTGCTGCATTCTGCACCAGCTGCAGTCTCCAGACTGTCACAAGGCTTGATTTTATTAGATTATTGATTTTATTAGATCTGTCAGTGGCATTTAATACCATTGATCACAAGGTGTTGGTGACCCATCTGCGGGACTTAGCAGGGGTGGTTGGGACAGTGCTTCAATGGTTCTATTCTTTCCTGGCTGGGAGAGCTCAGTGGGTGCTGCTGTGGAACTGTTCATTGTCTCCCCAGGACATCCCATGTGGGGTATTGCAGGGTTCTATTCTGTCCCCCCTCTTGTTCAACGTGTATATGCAGCCGCTGGGAGAGGTTGTGCAGGGGTTTGGTGCATGATGTCAGCAATATGTTGATGACACTCAGCTCCACCTCTAGTTTTCATTGGACCCAGGGCCAGCAGTCTCGGTGATTTCCTGATGTTTGGCAGCTGTGGGGGACTGGATGCGGGTGAGTTGACTGAAACTGAATCCTGAGACGGAGTTGATGGTGATAAGCAGCGTCAGTGACTTGGAGGCAGAGGGATCTCCCATCATAGATGGGGTCCCCCCCGGTCATTCAGGTTCAGAGCCTGTGGGTGGTCCTGGATCCACAGCTGCACCTGGATAGTGTCAGGGTTACCACAGCCGGCCGCAGACTCATGCCCTGAGG
Organism: Sphenodon punctatus; assembly: GCA_003113815.1. NCBI lineage: Eukaryota > Metazoa > Chordata > Lepidosauria > Sphenodontia > Sphenodontidae > Sphenodon > Sphenodon punctatus. The sequence continues at coordinate 1,443,240 of QEPC01010841.1, read as the reverse complement.
GCCATTGCTTAGCAACAACCCGACATACAGGCACTTGAGAGGAGCTGGGGGCGGCATGGCTGGGAGGCGGCGCTTCCCCCCTCTCCGGGAATGCTCCTGGCCCTGCCCACAGCATGCTGATGTTGGGAGGAGGCTCAGTGGCTGGTTGGGGCCCTGCCCTGAGTACACCTGGGGCTACTTATGATTTCTCTATAAGAGCTACCGGTAGGGCTTGGGATCCCCGCCGGTAATCATTTGTGAGAGGCTGGCCCCCTGCTGTTCCTTGGAGTTTCTTGTGTTCTGACCTTGATACATGATTCCTGTGAGTGAGCTTGAGAGATTGATCCCGATGTTCCCATCCTCGTGTCGTGTGATTCAGTGAGTGAGTGTCTTGTGTTTGTCCTGTCCCCTTTCTAGCCCTGGTAGAGATTGTTGTGTGGG
>QEPC01010841.1:1410657-1425467 GCA_003113815.1 Sphenodon punctatus | reverse complement strand
TGTCCCCCAAGCCCGTAGCTTGGGCTTCATCTTCGACTCGCACCTTACCTTCAAACCCTACATTGACTCCGTGGCCAAATCCTGCCACTTCTCCCTCCACAACATTGCTAAGCTCTGCCCTTTTCTGTCTGTCTCCTCTGCCAAAACACTCATACATGCCCTAGTCATCTCACGCCTCGACTATTGTAACCTCCTCCTTGCTGGCCTTCCCCACTCTCACCTTTCTTCCCTCATCTCTGTTCAAAACTCTGCTGCCAGGATCTTCCACCTAGCCCACCGCTTTGACCATGTACAGCCTCTCCTCTCCTCTCTCCACTGGCTCCCCCTTCTTGCGCGTATTCTGCACAAGCTCCTCATCTTCACCTACAAAGTCCTTCACAACCTTGCTCCCCCCTACCTCTTTGCCCTGATCTCCCTCCGAACCCCTGTTCGAGTATGCTGCTCCTCTTCCATCCCATCCCTCCCACGCCTCCCCTGCTCCCCCAACTGCCTTCGTCCTTCTCCCTCACTGCCCCACACGCCTGGAACTCCCTCCCTGCTCACATCCGCCTTGCCCCCTCCCTTCGTACCTTCAAATCCCTCCTCAAAACCCACCTCTTTCGTTCTGCCCTTCCTAACTCCTGCTAACCATCCCCACCCAGGATTACCCCCCACCTGTTATCTGCAAACTCCCAATGTACTGTAACCAAGCCAAGAACATGTACCTGAGTTCTCGCATCCTCATGATTGTTGCTTCCCTTGTCTCTCCCCCTGTTCCCCCTTCCCTGTCTCCCTTCCCCCTGGTCTTTAGATTGTAAGCTCTCGGGCAGGGACCATGTTTATCTTATTCTCTGTAAAGCACCAGGTACATCACTGGCGCTATATAAATGCTTATAATAAAATAAAATAATAATAATAATAATAATTTACACAAATGTCCTATACCTGTGGGTACCATGAGGATTTTGTGCTGGACAAGTCAATTGGCACTGATGATGTGGCAGCCCTATAGCAGGCCACAATCATTGGTGCATTGATTTGTCCAACATGTGCACTTGGCAACAAGATGGGCCAAGAGGGGAATCCCTCACCATTTGCTTCACATTCAGAGCAAGTGCCCTAAAGGCCACTGAGTCTTGCAAATTGAATCAGAATGACCCATGGTGCCATGAATTTCCTCAAGAATAGAAAGATAGACATAGCCTCAGGGTTACAAACATGGTTGTCTTTTTGGGAAAAACAAAATTGGGCTACTTATGACAACCAGCCTTTAAGTTATAGGGCCACATGGCGAGAAATAACCCTGCTTGTGAGAGCCCGATTTGCAACAACCATGGTTAGGCATGTTAAAGCTCACACAAAGGCACCAGCCACTGAAGGTGTCTGGAACAATAAGGCTGATTCCCTTGCAAAAGATGCAGCATTCTCCACACTGCCTATCCATGCTATTTCTGTTGTAACCCAAGCCCAAGCTAGGAAGGAACAGACATAAGACAACTACGCCCCCCCACCCCACCACCTTACACTACTTCACACAACTGGTAGGGCAAACTTTCAAACAACAAGGAACATTGAATTGTATGAGGATTGCCTAAGGGTGGTAAACCAGGAGGGTACAACATTGTGGCTTCTGCCTGAGTTAGCACAGGGCCCCATCATTCAGTATTGTCATGACCTCGCACACCAAGGCATGTCAGCTACACTCCAACGAATAGAAAGCTTTGCATGGTGGCCAGGTATCACTCATGTGGTGACATGCTGGGTGAGAAACTGCTTCCCATGTGCAGCTAACCAAGCAGACACTAGAATTCTTAAGGGCCCCTTCCAGCACCAGGGAACTATGGGACCATGGCACAGGGTTCAAATTGATTACATTGACAAATTGCCCCAGACAGCTAGAGGAAATCACTACCTTTTGGTCTTGGTGGATTCCTTCTCAGGGTAGGTTGAGGCCATCCCTATCAAAAATCACACTGCAGAAAGCACAGCAAAGGTTTTGTTCAATTATGTAATCTCTCAATTCGGAATACCAAAAATCATCATGATCGTGGCCCTAGCTTTGTGGGGGGAAGTGTTCAAACATTTATGCACTGCTTTAGGAATTGTGCACAAAACGCACATTCCTTACCACACCCTGTTTTCAGGACAGGTGGAGTGCATGAACAGAACTATTAGAACTGCTCTAAGATACACTAAGGGGAGAGGAAAGGCCCGACAAGATCATGGCTCACCTTGTCTCTGATCCAATGAGCAACTGCAGCATGGAAGCGCTATTTTCTTTGAGTGCGCTTTATTTGAGACTAAAAGGGGTTTTTGAACTGTTTAAGTATAATTGTAGTGTTCTGTGTTTTATAACAGCCAGAAAGGTTTCTGACTTAGCCTGGCACCCTATTTCTTGTATTCCTTCTTCTTTGCTTTATATTTTGTAATGTGTCCAGACCAACACCAGATTAGAAGTGATAAAAGTCCTAGAAAAGGAGCCTTGCCTTTGTATTCATTTCAAATTCACTGGTTGTGGTAATATTCTGTTTCATTCCTGATTGGGGTCTGGTCTGGAAACAGTGTGTGTGTTTTGTTCCCCATGCAGTCTGTCTCCATATTTGCATAATCATTGCTGGTGTCATCAGCATATCCAGCCCCTCAGACACAGGTATTTCAAATGTAATGCTACACCCATGAGTAATTTTAACTGCAGGCTCAGTTTGTGGGCAGCAAGTTCAGTTTACCAGACCTCTGAAATTAAAGGTGCAGGCACAGTAATTACTAAAGTAATACTGTTCATGCTCTCCCAGTATTAAGTGGGGGGGAGTAAGTGCAGGCTACATTCTTCTTATATGGAATTCCAGTGAATTGAGAAGCTATCCAAGGAAGCAAATCTAGGGAACTGTGAATAACCAACCAATTCCTTTTCAGGTAATTATAAAGGCCAGGTCTGTCTCTTTTTCTTTATAAAAGCAGGAAAGAAGTTTTGGATGTTCTAGAAGGCTCGGTTAACTGCAGTTTTGTTGTTTTTGTTTGTTTTTGTTTTGATTTTGTTTTAATTTTGTGTATGGGTGTATGTCGTGCCATGGCTGGTGGTCATTCAGTGTTGTGTGTCTGTCTATGTAATGTGAGATAAGGCACATAAATGACAGAATGAAAAAAATAAACAATACTCCAACGGCTGCCCACATTTACTCTGTATTGTCAGTGCACGGTAAGGGCAGAATAATGCATGCAGTCATATGGGTTTTCCCATAATCATTGGAAGGCAGGTTCTCAGTTAACCTCTTCATCGCCACTTGTGTTCCTATATGTTGTTTTTTGTTTACAGGGTTATTTTTCTGCTAAGCATTTTATGGAGTAACCGGGAAAAGAGAACAAGAAAGGAACGCAGGAAAGATATAACCTGACTTGTTGCAGATTTTGTTTTAATCCAGTGCTATCATGCTGCTAGTGATTTGGATCCTGTGCATGGTTGTTACAAAAGCCTATGGAATTTTGACTACAGATATGGATTTAAATAAAAGAAGCAAGGCCCCAGTCCTAGACGATTGGTACAGTAATACCAGAGGGAGACTGAGAGGATATTGAAATGTCAAGTTTGGATTTTCAAAAAAATAAAAATAAAATAAAAATGTTGCCTTCTCACCTCGACCTGCCCTAGCTGGAGTAAAAGTTTCATGGACATGGACTCCCTTACAGCATAATAAAGATAATGACACCTCCACTCCTAACTTGATGAACAGGAGCAAACAACTGAACACAGCTTGGTGGGGTGTACATTTAAATGGGGACACGCTCAAGGGACATTTGTATGTTGTTGGAAATGGAAAAAGGATTTATAATTGTGGTTGTTCAACTGAATCTACTACTTCAGCCTGTTGAGGCATCTGATTATGGTGGAAATGAGGAATGGAGTGGGGAGAAGGGATGCAAAGAATCCCAGGAAACAATATATTAAAGATTAAGGGGTAGCAATAAAACATCACACCATACACTTGGAACATAAAGGAAATCCCATTATGACACTGCATGGGTGGGTAGTTTGAATAATACAAGTGGGAAATGTACATATGGTGGTCCAGTTTAAGACAAGGAATTGAGAAGAATGGTTGGGAGGTGTTGGGGACCTCACTTGGGGTTCTAAATGGATTCGAGTTAGCAGGAAATTCAACAGTTAAGTGAACAACAGTCTTATGGGAATCTGAAGTGTTACATGAGAGGTTTGGTGCAGTGACTGCAGGAAAATAGTACAAGGTTACTCACAAACCTGCTCTATTTTGACTATACATATGCAGCCATGCACCTGGACCTCTGTGTGTTCTGAAATAGTGCTTTAAGGCAGGACACCTGAACTGGGCCTAATGGTGGTGGTGTTCTCATTGCATTGCTGCTGTGTTGGGCCTTATTCTTTTTTCTGTGTTACATATCACCCCGACAGGCCCATGCTCCCATTTAAACCACATTGGGATAAACAAGATTGCAGTGGGGCAAGCCTAATACCCCAGATTGCTTTAACTTCCACGCAACTCTTGTTAATTGGACTCATGAAGGTTGACTTGAGCTGGGGTATCACTGGTCATCTTCATGCCCGACAACATCTGGAGTGTAAATGGCCTGGCCCCTAGGATATACTCCTTTATTAAAAAGATGTTGTGTTGGAGGTCACACAAGGCAGGATGCGTGACTTGGCAAAAATATTGATCTGTCATGGAGGTAACACAGCCAGTATACAAAGAGGCTCACATGTAGTAACTTTTATATTTACTGGACACATATATACATTTATAACCAAACATACTTACAGAATTAAATTATATTTTTTAAATAAAACGATAGTACTAATAATCGTAACACTCAGTATTATACTTAGCTTATTGGAAATGTGATTTGTAATTTGATTTGAATTAGTATTAAGATTTACAATCATATGTAACAAACTTGGGTAGAACCTACTCCCTGCTACACCTTCACTGTCATATGTGTTATATGTGCTGCCATGTAAACTGGCAGGAAAGGGGGGACTATTATGTATTGATTAGGCAGTCTGGCCATGGACAGAGACATAAGAAGGATGAGGTCTGAACAAATTCAGTTCAGCTAATTTGATGCATAAGCCTCAGGTTGGCACAAATTAAGAAGGTCGATGAGAACAAAGCTGTAAATAACTCACAATCTAGCAGAAAAATGTATCTCAAAGGCCACAATAACAACCCCAGTCACTATCTCTGAGAAAACAAAGAAGGCCTGAAAGAAAAGGGAGGTAGCTTCAGCAGACCAGATTGGCAGCTGGGCAGTAGAGAAATACTCCCCAAAGAGCCAAAATAGCTTTGGTGGCTATCCTCCAAGTGATAGAGAAATGAACGGTCAGCTTATTTTCTGCACCTGGCAAAGGGGACCCTGCAATATGTATTCTTAATAAATAAAGCTATAAAAGGAAACGCTTAGGCCCTTATCACTTGCGGCTATTAGCATTGCAGTAATCTTGCGTGGGCCTCTGACCCTTACCATCGCTCTCAAAGATCTAGAGACTCCTGCCCAGCTATCTGCTGGGCCCTCTCCTCTTCTCCTCTGAACCAGCTTGCGTCTTGGACCGTGGCCTCTGACACGTAAGATATCCTAGGTTGGGTTACTGAGGTTCTTAACTGGTAACACTGCCATGTCCAGATGTTATGTGTCTATCCAGTAAAACTGAGTTGTACCCACATACTTTGGCTTGTTAACTGGCGACCTTCGATCCCATTTGGGGTAAACTGAGGTACAACAAACTCATTTATTTCCTAACAAAATGAATGATCAGCCGACAGTACCTGCTGTAAAGGGCTCTTTGGCAGCCTTCAGCACTGTAGTATCCAAAAGTCTTCCAATGAATTATCATCATCCATCACCAGGGTGGGAATTGTGCACCCTGCACAAAGCAGTGATTCCCAAAGCTTTGCCTGTGTGACTCCATTTCGAGACTTAAATTCTGTGACCCCCATACAGTAGTAAAATAAGGCAAAACATAAAGTGCTAAATAGAACTCAGCCCTGTCCTGGAAAACCCAGCTTTGAAGATGTCAAGGAAGCTCAGTTATGACAGAAGTCTGGGCTTAATGTAAAGATGTCCCCGAACCTTCCCTTTAGCAAACATCCATTGCATATTCTCACTAGTTTAGCCTGTTCAGAATTAATGTTTAAAAAGCAAACGTAGTCCTGTGCTGTCATCCTCACAAAACGCAGGCTACATCTTAAAAAACAGAAATCCTTCTTAAAAACATAATCAGAGAGTTTAACAAACAGATAAGAAAAACAGCTGAAAACAAGGTGCGTCACAAAACACTGCTTGACCTTGTGGAAAGATTTTATTTGTCATGTTCTACCAGCTGTACCAAAAACTGCACACTGAACTGAATACATTTTGACCAGTTACATCAGTGCCTGATTAGGGGGAAAAAAAAAAAAAAAGAGTAAACCATTGTTGCCCTTTTGTGTTTAATGCCAGGAACAGAATGATTAATTCTTCCTGCAGAACCCAATGGCTGTCTTGCTTTGCTCATGATCCATTATAATTCCAGGAATTTCTCTATACTAGTATACAATTTTCCAGTGCGTTGGCTGCTCACAGTTTTTTTCTTTGTCACCACAAAATCTGTTGTAAGTTGTTTTGGGATCAAATCCCAGAATCTCCCTTTCCTCATGAATTCGGAAGGAAAATGTGGAGACTGAGGTGCCTATGAAATATCTGTGAAGAAAAGCAGTACTGCTTACTGGAGGAAGGCTGGGTTTTAAAAGATATAATTAACAGTCGTATTTTGATCTAATCTAGCTGCTCTCAAACCGCACCACCCCATTCTCTTGTCTGTGGTGGTTGAGGCCACAGCACCACAGACGTGTGTACATGTTGCTCCCTCTCCCCCTTTTACTCTCGCTCATTATCCCTCTTGCTACCCCACCATTTTGAAATTCTCCCTAGGTCAGAGTGTAGCTAGGGGTCTGGCAACTATGCTCCTTCTCTCACACCTCAGAATACCTTCTGCACCACCCTTATTTGAGAACCACAGGTCTATTCTATCATCTGTAGCAAATACATTACTGCAGCCCGTTAAATGGCACTCTTTTGGTTTTCAGCATTCAAACAGTATGAAACCTGACTCCACATAATAGAATGCTACAGGAAAAAAACAACACCCTACAAAAATCACACTAATTACCTGGCATGTGCACATATCCATTGGTCAATAATTGCTATTCCCCCATCTTTGTAGATCTCCAGCTCTTCCCAAGTAGGTTCAAATCTCACCATCTCTGGAAGGATCTTCTTCAGCTCATCAGACTCTGAAAAGAGAGAACACAGAACATTTTGATTTTCTGTACACCCACACAAACATTTCATTGACCTGCTGGAACAAGCCTGCTGAATGGTCAAAGCTGTAGTTTCTCTTGAATTTGCAAAATATTCCTTGCTCTATGGCTAGGTGGACTGTGAGGATAGGAACTGATGAGTAAGATTATAGGCACATTACACAGTTGAGATGGCACATATTGATAGAGTGAGGAGATCTGGCATTGACACAAATGAGAAGCAGGCACTGTGCTCCTAAAACTACTATAAGAACTTTGGCCCTAACAAGTGAAATTCCAGTTTTTAGTGCATGACAGCACATCTAGATTAGATATGCACAATCTAAAGTCACACACTTGCGAGACAAATCCCTCACACAGTAACTAACAACTGCTAAGGCGACAAAAACAAGGATTTTTTTCCTTGCTTCTTACAAGAAATCCACTTGCTTCTTACAAGCAAACAGGCTTATCCCATCAAATGGCAAATCCTCTATCTGGCCCTGTTCTCTGGCATCAGTGCCATAGATGTCAGTCATGCACACCTGCACAAGCTGATTGTGGAGGTTATACGATGGGCCGCACAGTCCACAACATGCATTATGGTAGTCAGTTAGAATTTGGCTAGAAGAGTTCCTTCTTTCTGGTTGACCATCAACCTTCTTGCAGATCCTTTTTGCAGGGTGTTGATGTACTGGACCATCTGACTCCACACTAGATTTCAGTAGCAAAAATCGTTGCATGACCTCATTGTTAGGGCGGTGTATTCAAATGATTTCCAGCCCAAAATATTCAGCCCTTTTGGGTCCCGCAGGCAAGGTCTGGGATGTAACTGATCTTTGATTCTGAATTGATGCTCTGATGAATAAGGAATTGGCAGGAGAAAGTCTGAAGTAGGTGGCGGTTTCCTCTTGGGGAATGGGGTTGAGCATGTCCGTTTTTTAACCGTACCCCCTACAGTCCTTGCACAGACTCCATCAGTTCTCTGAAGGTGGAGATCATGGTGTGTCCTGTTTTAGAACCTCCCAATACTCTGAATACTGGCCCTGTTGGGGTCTTTCAGAGATCTGTGTTGGGACCTGGAGTATGGCTGATGTCAGAGAGCTTAGCATATCGTGAAATTGTCAAATATCTTCTGTTGATGGAGAAGGAGGTCATCTTAGAGACTAAAATCACTGGAAGAGGATTTGGCAGTGTCATGAAACTGTGGTAATGAGTGAGATGACTCTGATGGACTCCAGCTCTGTTGAAGGGTTCAGAATAGGTCCCTGTGTTCCCAAGTATGGGCCAGAGTAGCTGGCACCAGCTGAGATTGTTGACTGTGGGGCCTGTGGCAGGACTGTTTTCAGGGGAGGCCCTTGTAGAGTCAGTGCAGATGGGTTTGTTGTGGCACTGGAGTGGTGCCAGTTTGGTAGGTGGAGGATATCTACCTTCAAGGTCACAGGTTCAGGTTCATCCTCCTCCTCCAAGGGGTTTCAGATATTGTTGCTGTTTTAACAATGTTACCACATCTAGTAATGGATGAGACTATGCCAATATTAAGATTTCTATGGTTCTTAATATACTAAAAAACACCTTCTTATTGTCCTTAGGAAGCTTAAAGTATTGGGATTGCCTCATGGACAGCAGTGCTTTCTCACTTTTTTCCATCTCCTCTATTTTCTATTGATTTCTATCCACTTCTTTTGCACAACGACCTGTACTCCCCCATATCAACACATGTGTGTGCCTTTTACATGCAATCCATTCCCATGGAAACATTTGTTTAAAATGCTTGTGACAACTGAGAGTATCGAAGAAGGTGCTTGATCAATTGCCATTTATTATGAATTCCTGTTTGTTCACAGAGCAGGTCCAACCCAGGAAGCAAAAGTGAGTGCTTCCCTGCCAAGGTGTCTCAGCCCTGACCTGGAGGGAGCAGCACTATAACAGAGCTTTGGCCTCTCTGAATTTCAGAGTTGTCTGTTAGCTCCAACAACAATGGTGACTTCTCCCTGGCCGCAATACCACTGGACCAGGCCAGCAAACTCATTTCCCAGAGATCACTGGACAGTCTATGTGAAACAGCACATGATAGCATACTTTATTCACTGCCTACTTGATCTGGATTTGATCTGTTCAGTCTTCCAGGGAGGCCCTCATTATTCAGAAATCTATGACTATGGGATGCAATGTTTCCGTTGTGAACTGAAACAAAGAGGTAAGGATTTGAAAAGCTAAATACCTTACAAAATGGCATCAGTGGCTACAAAAACTCTTTCAAGATTATACATCTTCATGAGGCTGCGGATTTTCTTCACTGCTCCCTGAAGGCTGGGCACATCGTCCCTGTGACCCCAGATAAAATCTTTTCTTCTGAGGTGAACTCCAAGGTATGGACCACCAACAGTAGTGCCCAGTTTTACCTAACAAAGAAGAACCAGTACATGCAGAAACTGAAATGAAATGCCACTGACTCTGGATAAAAAAGGCTTTTGCACATGAAAACATGCTGTGCACTATATCTAAAGCATTTCAACATATGGATTTACATGATTTTATACAGTTTATTATAACTTGTTACTGTGTTTTGATATCTGGAAGGTTTTTTCTGGCAAGTGTCCTTCAATGACAGTTCTAAAGGTAACACTGCTCCCCCAGTCTGATACCTCAATCCTGCCCCTCCAAGATGTCTCTCTCTGTAGAAGTGTGAGAATTAGATGCCACGACCTGCAATTTTCTGCACACCCTGCAACCAGCACTAACTAAACCTCCCCTTACAAGTGCTGTAAGGATGATTAAGCAGAGAGCGACTGATACAGAACTTCAGGAAGATAAGGCCCGAGTAGACTCTCTTAACTTCGCTCCCTGGGACCGCTGGATCTAGTTATCTTTCTATATTGCAGATTCCCAGACAAAGAATTGCCTTTACACATTTGAGAATTCAGGTAATGGATACAGAGGTACTTCAAGGACGGTACAGGGGGACAGATTATTCAGCCAGTGTGCGCGCATGTGGTAAGGGACAAATAGAGAACCTTCCAAAGAGAGGACCTTCTGCATTATCTGTTATTTTTTTCCAATTTATAATGAAATTAGGAGGAAACTATACAGAGCCTTAAATGTTGACAGGGATTGGTCTACAGAGAAACAACTTGTTTATTTATTGAGCGATGTTGATGAGAAGGCTACACTGGCAGTAGCCAGTGTAGCTAAACTCCGTATACAATTTTGTCAACAGAATAGTAAATAAACTGAGTTAACCTCGGAATCAAGTTGTTATCAGCGTGCCCTGAGAAGAGGAAGGTGCATTAAATTTAGGGGTCAAGCTACTGCCCCCAGTAAGCTCTGAGAAGAGTTGGGTGCTAAACTTCAAGGGCCAAGCTGCTGCCGCCAGCAAACTCCAGGAAGAGCGAGGCAATAAAATCTAGACTGAGAGATTTGTCATCATGACTTCTGCTTAGATTATTTTATCTCTGTAAATTTTGTGTAATTTTATTTTTTATTGATGAGGCATGGGCTCATGGATTAGGGCTTGTAACGCTTCAAGGAATGTATTCATGCTGTGTTTTCCTTGTCTTTAAAGATAGCAATTTATTACCAAAATTAATTGCTGGATGAATGTGATACAGACTCCTCTATGGTGGGCTCGATGTTTTATTATGGTTTTATGTGATTTTTGGTATTTTTAAAATTGGTATATGTACTCTTTTTTATGCTAATACTAATTGATACGGCATTGGCTGAATCAATACATTTATTTATCCTTTATCCACTAACTAAACCAATTGTGTAAAGGTCGGGAGGACTGAGGAACTACAGGTTTTGACTCACTGAGACACAGAACCACATTGGAACCATGCCCATAGCTACTTCCAGTTTGTTTCTGAATCCCGACAAGACGGAGGTGATGGCTGTGGGTAAAGCAGGGGGTGGGAGGGCCATCACTGATGGGGTCCGTCCCCTCTTGGTGGCTCAAGTCCGCAGTCTGGGGGTGCTCCTGGACCCGCAGCTTCACCTGGATGCCCAGGTGATGGCTGTGGTGAAAGGAGCATTTAGCCAATTACATCTGGTGCATCGGCTGAAGCCATGTCTCGGATGTGGATCTTGCCACAATCATCCATGCTTTTATTACCTTGAGACTAGATTACTGCTACGCGCTCTACTTGGGGCTACCTTTGGTGATGGCCCGGTGGTTGCAGCTAGTGCAGAATGCGGCGGCCTGTCTCCTGACAGGGACAGGATGGCACGAGCACATAACACCTGTGCTCCGTTCTCTGCACTGGCTGCCAGTGACTTACCGGGCCCAATTCAAGGTGTTGGCGCTTACCTTTAAAGCCCTAAATGGCCTTGGCCCGACATATCTCAGAGATCACCTCAACCCCCTCCTGCGGGTCCCCCGAGTGTCTCAGGTGTCGACCATGTGGAGGGCATTCTCGGTGACTGTACCATGGCTGTGGAATGTCCTCCCATCGGAGGTCCGTCTGTCTGCAGACCTCCCCTCTTTTCGTAGACAATGTTCCACCTGGCCTTTGGGGAGGGGGAAGGAGAGGGTGGGGGGGCTGTTAGATGGGGTATTATTGCTGCTTTTATGTATTACTGTTTTAAATTGTTTTTAGAGGTTTTATGCGTTTTAATGTTGTACGCTGCACCGAGCTGCCTGTGGCAGGAGGAGGAGGCATAAAAGCTGAATAAATAAATAAATAAATAAAAAAACAAACAAACTACAGTTAAAACAATAACATTTTCTGAATACATTTCTGAAAGGTCAGACTACAAACTACTTTACCTTCATCTTTTCCCAGTCTTCGTTGTACTCTGTCTTGTCCATCTCATCAGTAGAGCCAAGATATTTCCCTCTAAACTCGTCCCCCACCACACGCAGGTGTTTAGCAAACACCATACTTCGACGGGTCTGTTAGAATGGAAAGTGCTTCTGAGTAACCATATGGGGGAAGTGAAAGGCTACACACACTTACAGATCAAAAGCAGTTTCTATAAATAGCTTCTGGAATGGATTTAATTTTTGCCATGTTCATGTGATTCTGTAAAGTGGCATCTTCCCAGCCCTTTCCAGTACTTTTTATCAATCTGTGTTTACAATACTTTTTACCGATCTGATTTACCAACCTAGGTGTACATCCCACACACAATAGCAGAAGTGGCTTTTAACAGCTAGATTTACAGAGATTGCACATAGCACACATTTATATTACTCCCAACTTTGAGTATAAAATAGTGCTTGTCATCTTGTACAAATCAACTACAAAGGCAGATGGATAGTATTTTACTAACTACAATATTTATTTGCGGGGAGAGGGTTAAACTATTATAACTTCAGAGAAGAATAAAAATTACAATCTGAGCCACAAAAGTTCTACATAACAATTCTTATATTAATATAAAAATATAGAATACCTTGGTTCTAACCTACTCATAGATAACATGTAGCACTACTATGGAGAGGGGGACAAATCTTCCATCTAAGACGATCTCTCTTTACCTTATAGCAGAATAAGGAAAGGGCTAGAGTAACTGGACCAAAATAATACTTTTTGGGGGCTCATTTTCCAACCTAACATAAGAACATAAGTAGTGCCACACTGTCTCAGACCACTGGTCCATCGAGTCCAGCATCCTGTCTCCAACAGTGGTCACATTCAATTGCTTACAGAAGTATACAACAGCTCAAATTAATTATCCAGAAGTTGGGGGCTTCCAGTTGGAAGGGGGCACACAAGATCCAGCATTGTGCATGACTGACGCTGTAAAAATCCACTTGCTTCTGCTGAGTAAAGTTTTACAGCAGGCAAGTGCTGTGTGGGTAGGAGGAGTAGGAAGGGGTCGGCTCCAGGCAAGTGCAGACTCAACATATCACAATGGGGCAACCTGTTCCCTGTTGTTCACTTCCAGCTCCGGACAGTACTTATTTATTTAAATTATTATCCCGCCCTTCCCTAAAAAAGGCTCAGAGAGTCTTACAGCATATAGAAAAAAAACATCCATAAGAACAGCAGAATACAAAGACAACCCCAAAACCACCCAAACCCTCCCACAATCCCCCCACAAAACCCACCCAATACCATTTCTCACATCCAACCCCCCCCCTCACAACCCTCTCCCACCCAGAAACCCAAGCATGCCCCACCTATTCCTGCCTGTCAAATGCTTTTTCAAATAAAAAAAGTTTTGCACGGCCTCCGAAGATAGCCAGGCTCGGGCTGAAATGAACCTCTGTGAGAAGGGAGTTCCACACAACATGGGGGCAGCAATCGAGAATACTTTCCTACACAACCCTGCCCCACAAACAAGGGTAACAGGTGGGATGTGCAGGAGGGTCCTCCTTAGAGGCCGCAAAGGGGCATGTTAGGACAGGCGGTCATTCAGATATATGGGACCCAGACTGTTTAGGGCTTTAAAGGTCAAAACCAGCACCTTGAATTGTGCCCAGAAAGCTATAGGCAGCCAGTGCAGTCTTCACTGCAGTGTATCAGTGCAGAGAGTACCACTGGTACTTCACTGCAGGGAGTACCAGTGTAATGTGCTCCCAGTGACATGTCCCTGAAAGGAGACAAGCCGCCCCATTCTGCACCAGCTGCAGCTTCCAAACAGTCATTGAGGGCAGCCCCACATACAGCGCATTGCAGTAATCTAGCCTCAAGGTGATGAGAGCATGGATGACAGTGGTCAGATCTGAATCAGAAAGAAAAGGCTGCAACCTCCTCACCAGATGGAGTTGTTGAAAAGTGCTGATGGCCATGGCCACCACCTGACAATTCAGACGCAACGATGGATCCAAAAGCACTCCAAGGCTGTGAACCTGAGTGACCAGACAGGGCTGGACCCCATCAATGACAGATGTCCCAATCCCCTACAAGTCACAAGAGCAGTCAACCATCATCACTTGGGTAAAAGTGTAAAACATTACAATCCCCCCAAACATATCCAGCTAATACCTGCAAATGGACCTATCCTCCAGAAACCTGCCCAATTCTTTTTTAAACCTAGCTATATGACTGACCTTGACCACATTTTAATAGTTTATTTTATTTGTTTTAAATCTGCTACTTGTTAGTTTCATGGGATGTCCAGGGGCGTCTGGTGGGTTTTGATGTTGGAGGGGCACTGGGGCAGTAAGGGCAGGCCTGCGGGCCTAGGGGCAGAGCCAGGGAGACGGTAGGTGGAGCTAGTGGGACGGTAGGCCAGTGGCATGGCATAACCCAGCAGCAAGGCGTTCCCAGGGTTAACATCGAATGGAAGAAAAAAACAGTCTACATGCACATCAAGCTTAAAATAAATAATTTATAAACCCCAAACACAGGGAAACACCCAAAACACTGGCAAAACACTGGCAAAACCTAGCAGCAAAGAGTTCCCAGGGTTAACATGGGATGGAAGAAAACACAGTCTACATGCACATCAAGCTTAAAATAAATAATTTATAAACCCAAAACACAGGGACCCATCCTTGTAAAGCACCCAAGTCACAGCCTGAGTCCAATTTTACCATGCACGTTCCATTTCCAGCATTTTGAACACAACTGAAAT
>QEPC01010841.1:1373951-1410003 GCA_003113815.1 Sphenodon punctatus | reverse complement strand
GGGGGGGGGGCTGGGAGCTGCACGTGTGGCAGGAGCTCCCAGGCACGCCCCCCCCTCCCTGCACAGGCGGGACGGGCAGTTCATACCAGGGCGCCTGTATATAGCGCCCTAGTACAGACTTTCCCCCTGCCCGGGCCCTGTAATGGAACAGTGTCCCCTGCGGCACTGTTCCATTGCAGGGTTCCTTTATGCGGAATGGACGGCACTTCTAGCCACCCATTCCGCATAAAGGGGGAAACGCCTCCCTTTTGTCCCTGAAAGGCTTTCTTAGGAAGCCTTTCGGGGGGTAGGGGGTGAGTCGGGGGGGTGAGTCACTGGGCGCGTGCACACAACCGGTGGGAATGCTCGGAGTCACCTCAAAGAACCTGGTTTAGAGAGCAGCAACCTTCTGAAGGTTGCTGCTCTAAGCGAGGTTCTAAAAGGTGACTCCAAACATAGGCGCAGCGTGCGCATCCACCTTTTTTTTTCCTTTTCTTGTTTGGACTCCAGCCGGCTGGCCGGGGGAGTCCTGGGAGGGGCATTGGCCCTCCCTCCCTAGGCAACCCACCGCCACTTAGGATGTCCCCTAGTTCTAGTATTATTTCTGAAGGTAAGTAACTCTCTTCTCCAACTTTCTCCAACTGGACGAGCCCTAACCTATCTAGTATCTCTTCATAGCAGTGTTGTCCAATATCCTTTATCATTTTTGTTGTCCTTTTCAATTTCTACTACATCTTTTTGAGATGGGTTGATCAGAACTGCACACAATATTCAAGGTGTGGTCGCACCATAGATTTATATAGAGGCATTATGATATTTTCAGTTTTATTCTCTATCCCTTTATGAATAATTCTGAACACTGTTTTTTTGATAGATGCCGCACACTGAGCTGAAGGTCTCAATGTATTGTCCACAATAACTCCAAGGTCCTTTTCCAGGGTGGTAACTCCTAATTTAGAACCCAGCACTGTGTACTGAATAGTTTGGGTTATTTTTTCTTATGTGCATCACTTTGCACTTGTGCACATTAAATTTCATCTGCCATTTAGATGGCCAGTCACCCAGTCTCACAAGATACTTCTGCAATTCTTCGCAGTCTGTTTTTGTTTAAACTACCTTGAATAACTTTGAGTCATCTGCAAACTTCATCAACTCACTCTTTATTTCCTTTTCCAGATAATTAATGAATACATTAAACACCATCAGGGGCACTCCACTATTTACTTCTCTCCATTGCGAAACTGACAATTTATTCCAACTCTGTTTCCTATCCTTCAACCAGTTACCGGTCCACAATAAGACACTGCCTCTTATCCCATGACCTCCTATTTGTCGCTCCCCCTCTCTGTGGGAGTTCCCCAAGGCTCTGTCTTGGGCCCCCTTCTCTTCTCCCTTTACACTCGTTCTCTGGTTAAACTCATTGAAACCCATGGCTTCCAGTATCACCTGTATGCTAATGACACGCAACTCTATCTCTCCACTCCCACATTCTCCCCCTCCATTCAGACTCGTATTGCTGACTGTCTTGCTGATATCTCTGCCTGGATGTCTCGTTGCCAACTCAAGCTTAATATGGCCAAGACTAAACTCCACATCTTTCCCCCCGAAACACTCCCCTCCTACTTCCCTCTCAATTTCCATTGAGGGAGTCACCATCCAGCTGGTCCCTCAGGCCCATAGCCTGGGATTCCTCTTCGACTCCTCCCTCTCCTTTAAGCCTCAGATCCAGGCTGTTGCTAAATCCTGTTGCTTTGCTCTATACAACATTGCTAAAATCCAGCCTTGCCTTACTGTTGCCACTGCAAAACCCTAGTCCATGCTCTAGTCATCTCTCACCTTGACTACTCCAGCGTCCTCCTTACTGGCCTCCCTTGCTCTGATCTGGCCCCCCTCAACACTCTGCATACAAAATCATCCACCTTGCCCGTTGCTTTGACCAAATCAAATCAAATACTTTATTATTAGCTTAGCCAAAGGCCATCACTAAAAAACATTTCCACAATCAATGTGACAATACATTCAGACCGGGTCAAACCAGGTCAAATCTTCACGGGAGAAACTTGATTAGTATAATAAACTTAAAACATGAAACATAAAACATAGAACAGTCTCAATTTCAATTCAAAGTCTTGGCAGTCATGGATCATGGTTAAAGGTTCAAATCCAAATTCAAATCCAAATTCCAAATTTACATCTGAGGGTGATTTCAGACGTTATGCTTCCCGGAGTCACCACAGTGAATTCCCAGCGGTGGTGAACCGAACCCCCTGTGGCCAATAAGGGTCCCAAACAGACGTGACGGGAGCAGAACCACGGCAGGGAATCGGGCCGTCAGATCACGGCCCGGGGCGGTGCCACAGACGTGATGCCGATCCACGGCCGTGGTCAAAACACCCAGAAGGAGCTGGGCGGGGAGGGACACAGACATGGCCGCCTGAGGGCAAACGAAGCCAAAAGGGAATGCCCACACAAAGGAAACGGGAAGGGAGGGGGTAAAGGGAGAAGAGCCGGCCAGGTACCACACACAACAGGCACACAGACAGCGAGGGCACAGTGGAACACACAGCACACACGCCTGGACAGGAAAGAGGGGGGGAGACAGCGGGACAGACAACACACAAGGAACAACGGGCAAGGGGGGAGGGGGGCGAGGGACAGGGAAGAGAAGGGGAAACGGCACAGCGCGACACAGGCCACAGCAACCAGAACCCCCAATACAGAACAGCCCGCACGGGCACCCCCACAGCAACACAGGCAGTCCCAGAATGGGGGGAACCCCAGGCAGTCCAGGCACAGTGGGAGCACACACATAACGGGCTGGGAACAGTCCAGGAGGCACACTCAGAACCCAAGCGCCAGTGAGGGGGCGATGGAGGGGAAACAGGAGGTTCAGGGCAGTGCAGCAGCTCCAAAGTCACACAACCCCCCCCCGGGAGGAAGCTGTGGGGGCCAGTCCGGGGGCCCCAGAACCCCAAGATCACACGGGCACCCAGGAGGGGGGGCGGCTGGGGCACAGAAGGGGGCACAGGTGAACGAGGATGGTCAGAAGCACCCCGGGGAGCTGGGGTGGACAATGGAGGTGGCAGCCACGGAGGGGAACACCAGGGGCAGAGACAGATGGGGGGGGCAGGAGCCACAGGCAGGCCAGCAACACCCCAGGAAGCAGGCAGCACAGCAGCACGGCTGGGACAGCATGGAGGGAGCAGCCAGCGGGCCATGGCAGCAGGGCGAACCTGGGAGTCCACACGGGGATCAGGAACCGGGGTCCAGGAGGCACAGGGGGGCTCACAGGCAGCTGCTGGGGGCCACGACGGGCCCAGGGGTCGGGTGCCCCGCCTGGTGAACGAGGTGGGGCCAACGAAGCATGCCCCGGCGGTACCCCTGCACGGACATGTGGTGGGCGATCAGATAGTAAGCCTTGAACGGATCCTGCATGGAGAGACCCAGCTACACATCGGAACGGGACCACACACCCGACAGCACCACCAGCTCCGCCGCGGTAGGCTCAGACACGCGGCAGTTGGCAGCAGGGGGCCATGGAAGCTGACCCAGCTCCAACAGATGGTGATACACTTCCCCACGGGAGCGCTGGTACCCACGGGCCCCATGAACGCAGCCAAAGTGGAACACGGCCAAGGCAGGGCCCCCCTCCGCCAGACAGACCAGGTAGGCGGTTAGGCTGCACACAGACAAGGCGGACATGGTCTACATCACATGCGAGCACCTCATCACTGGGATGCACCCATCAGGAAAGGGAACCAGCCCCAGCGTCTCAGCATGCAGCCGGCAATCCTGGGCACTCGCCTCAAAGCCGAAGTAACAAAGGCCAGAGCTCAGTCTTGCATAAGCACCCGACAGCCTGTCCGGGCAGCTCAGTAGCAACTGCACCGCCGGGGTATGCCACAGGTCGCACAGGGCCATGGTCTCGCGGAAGGACCACAGATGGGGGGTCCCATGGGGGCTGGGAGCCCGGTGGAAGCACAGCCAGACATAGTCCAGCACGCCAGGGAGAATAACACCACGGACAGGGGCCCCCACATTCCCGCCAGGGGTGGGAGGGGGCTCGGGGGGGGGCACCAAGGTCATCCAAGAAAGCGACAGGCTGCAACATTGTATGGCAACAGAGCGAGGCATGGGGCCGCACCCCGCACAGCTGCAGGAACTGAGAACACAGACAGGACAGTCGACACACTAATCAGGCTGGCAAGGACACGATGTTGCCAACTGGGAGAGGTGGGAGGAGACATGCAGCTGCAGGCTACACGTCCGGGTGCACACCGGCCCGTGCACACGGCTCCTGCCAGGGACAGCAGGTGCGCTCAGTACCGCGTACCCGCCGCCCAGGGACGCCCACCCTGCAGGAGCCGGCACTGGCAGCGCAGGGTGGGGGTTAGGGGACGCCCGCCCCAGCCTATATCAGGAGCGGGACAGGTTGGGTGCACGCTGGATGCTCCCTGCGCTCTGTGCCGAGTGGTACCACGCCAACACCGTTCAGCTGCGCATCCAGACCGCTGAGGTGCACCTGGGCGCCCGCCTGTGGGTTACTGCGGACTGGAGTGCTGCAGGGGCCGGCAGGGCTCACCAAGCCCGCAGGCGCTCCCTGGCCCAGCTCAGGGCGCAGCGGGTGTCCGGGGTGGACTTGCAAGCCGTGAGTCGCAGCTGGACCAGGCCTGCGGCAATCTGTGAGGTGGCCGGGCGCCTCCAATGGAGAAGGGAGACCATGCACTGGGCCGCCCTGCTCGCTATGGCCATTGCCTGGTGACTGTGGGTCACGGAATGGGCCCAGGGCTGGTGGTCCCGGGTGCTGGCTCAGTGGGAGGGCACACTTCCGGATAGACAAGCTCACCCTACTGCAGCTCGCGGAGCTGCTCACACCCTGGCTGGAGCAACAGCACACCCCCATGAGGAACCCCATCCCCATGGTCCAGCGGGTGGCCATCGAGGTCTGGGCCCTGGCAATGCCCGACCCCTGCCAGTCCGTCTCGCAGCACTTTGGTGTCGGGGTGAGCACCGTGGCCTGTATCCTCCAGGATGTCTGTGAGGCTGTGGAGGGCGTCCTCCTGGACCGGGCGATCCAGATGGTGGATCAGGGGATTGTGATGGATGGCTTCGTGGCTGGTGGGTTCCCCAACTGCATGGGCGCTGTGGACGGCACCCACATCGAGACCCTCTGCCCCTCCGCGGGGGAGGCTGCGGAGTATGTCAACAGGCACGAGTATCACTCCCTGCAGCTTCAGGTGGTCGTGGGTCACCGGGGGAGGTTCACAGACATCCTCATGGGCGACTCTGGGCGCAGCCATGATGCCCGGATCATGACCATCTCCCCCTTTTATGCCTGGATGTACCGGGGGGACTTTGCAGACATGAGGATGGCCCAGATAGAGGGGGTGCTGATGCCCCCTGTATCCTGGGGGACCCGGCCTACCCCCTCACCCGGTGGCTGATGAAGGTATACCCGGTTGCCAGAATCCCAGCGGAGGTGCTCTACAATACCCGCCTGTGTGCCAGCAGGACCATGGTCGAGCGGGCGTTCGGGGCCCTCAAGCAGTGCTGGAGGAGCCTCGCCGGCCGGCTCAACTCCACAGTGAAGACCTCGGCCCTGGTGATCAGTGCCTGCTGCGTGCTGCACAACGTGTGTGAGACCGATGGGGTCGCCCTTGAATACCCCATGCCTACCCGCCCTCCCGGCCCCGTGCCTCTGCACGTGAACGCGGACAACCCGAGGGAGTACCGTTACGCCAAATGCATCCGTGCCGCCCTAGCCAAGCACATCAACCGGGAGGCCCAGGCATGAGGGCACCCACCACCCAGTCCAACCCCACGGGGGGCCGGGGGCGTCCCAGGGAGAGGCCCCATATGGGCAGGATCCACCCCCCACCTCTGGGCCCCTGAACTGACCACCGGAGGCGACCGTGTCATCTGTGTGTTTATTTTAACACACGCTTACCCGTTCCCCCCACCATGCCCCCCCTCAGACCACCCTCCCCCTTCCCCCCCTGGCCCCCGCATTTCCTGGGGCGCCCCCTCGAGCACCCTGTGGGCGGCACAGAGGTCTGGGAGCTGCCCTCCCCCCCGCTGTCCGTGTCCCCAACAGTGTCCTGAGATGCCTCGGTGTCCGGAGGGGCAGGTGGTGGTGGGAGGGAGGATCTGGGAGGGCCCCTTGGGCGGCTGCTCCCTCTGGAGGCCTATAGGGACCGAGAGGTGGATGCGGGGCCCCTGCTGGCGTGGAGGCAGCTGCCGAGGGGTGCGGCATGGCTGCCATGACTTAGGCGCACATAGTGCCAGCGTGCAGGAGCAGGGAGGTCCCAATGTCATGGGACCTGTCCATCTTGGTTGAATGCTCCTGCACCATCCCCTCGATGGCCTGTTCCAGCTGCCCAAACGCCTCTACCTACCCGCCGCCGCTCCAGGAGCACATATGCCTGGAGCCTCTGGTCCCTTGCCTCTGCCTGCTCCAGGGAGCGCTCTATGGCCGCCTCCATGCGGTCCATGGCCGCGATCATCCGCTCCCCGTTTTGTTGTAGTCCGGACAATGTCCTCCACCTGGTCCTCCCTCTGGTGCCGTACCTGCACCTGGTCCGTCCTCCCGTCCCGTGTGCTTGCTTACCCTCGATGTCTGTCTCTGATCCCTCTGAGGTCAGCCCCTCTGTGTTGCTGTGCTCCCCCTGCGACCACTGGCTGAGGGTGATGAGGGTGCTGGCCTCGGAGTCCGGCTGAACAGCCAGGGGGTGGGGGCTCTCTGGGTTGCTGTCCGGGGGGGGCATGCTGGTCCCCGAGGTCCTGGGGCGTTCCTGCTGGGGGTCTGGAGCCCTGGAGTGGGTGCCTTCTTGTGAGGCGGCAAGGGGAGGGGGTACCTCGGCCCGTTCCCTGCCCTGGACCACAGCGCTCCCTACGAGCCATGGGGCGACTACTGAACCCTTCATTTGAAGGACGCGGTCCAGGGCATCGTAGAAGGGGGCGATCCGGAGTCTGTGTCCAGACTGCTGGTTGTTGCCCCTGATGGCCTTGTACCCCCTCTTCAGCTCTTTGGCCTTGGAGCGGCACTGTGCTACTGTCCGGTGATGCCCTACCGCCTCCATTTCCCACACTATCTCTCTGAACACGTGCTCATTCCTCTGATTGAGTGTGAGCTCCAGTTGATGCTCCAGGGTCCCCCAGATTTGGATGAAGTCCCGGGTTTCCCGAAACCCCTACTGCCCCCCTTGGTGGTAGGGTCTTCTCCCCCGTCTCCCCTCCGGTTCCTCCTCCTCTTCCTCTGCCTGGGCAGGGCCCATGTCCTCCGGGGGTTCCGGCTCCCAGGCCTGTTTGCGTGTCTGTGGAACAGAAGGGGGTGGTTGTTGTTGGGTGTTCGGGTGCGGTTCTGCCCCGTTCCCTGCCCCTTCTCCCCCACCTGCTGGCTAGCCAGCCAGCCCCCCACTCCCCCGGCCCCCCCTTTGTGCCTCTGTGCTGCCGGGTCTGCTCCCCTTCGTTTCCCTTACCCATTTCCGGTGTGCCTTCTCCCCCAGTCTGGTTGATGTCCCCGGGGTCCCAGCTGTTGCTGTTGCTGCTGGTGTTGCTGTCCCTCCACCTCTTGCATGTGGAGCTTGACCACCTCTTCCCCCGCCTGCGCTGCCACCTCCTCCACCACCACCACCTCCTCCCTCGCTCTCTTGCCCGCCGCCTCACTCCATCCCATCACGTTTCCATGCTGCTGTGTGCCCTTTAAATCTCCCTCTGCGGCCTGTGTTGTTGCTGGTTCCCTGGCAGTGACGCTGTGTGCTTTGTCCCTGGCTGGGAATCATTTTGATTGATTCCGGCCGGTGATTGCTGTCCAGACGTTACTTTTTATTGTTTCCCGCTGGGAAACTCTTTGACCATGCTTTCGTAGATGGTCCGGGCCACAGGTCCGGAAGCGTGGTTGATTTTGACCCCATGTGGGTATTGACTGTGGTGAACATCTGGTGGCCACCGAGCAGACGTTCAGGGCACTTTGGCCCCGCTGCGGGATTGACCATGGTTCACTGTGGTTGAGCGTGATCTTGTAACGTCTGAAAATACCCTGAGTTGAACTATGGTTATCAAAACAGAGTTTTCCCATAATCTAGAATCTAAGTTCATCCACCAACCACCAAGAAACTTGACTGCCAGAGTAAATAGGCCAAAGTCTCAAAAAATCCAAAATTGAGACCAAGTGTCATTAAACAAAACAGAAGCGACCAAAATCAAGGTCAACGGTTATTACATCTGGTAATCACCTGTTAGTCAGCCGGATAAGAGCTGCCATTATCGATGTAACTTTACAAGGCACCTATCAACAATTGTGTTCATAATTGAGCATTTATCAGATACAAATAAATGAGCCAGCACTGTTGGTTGCCATAAATAAGGTTGCAAAACTAAGTGGAAACAAATATGATTATGATTATGGTTAAGTACCATGATCCAATTCCATGTGGTGGAAGGTCAAAAATTCCCCGAAGGTGAAGGCGGCTTGCAGGAACCCCGCAACAGCATGCGTCAAGTTCACGTCAGTGTCTTCCAACATAATTCTGGTTAAAGTGTGACCAGACCTCCCCAGATAACGGTCCAAAAAAGGAGTTAAGTATCGAGCTCGTTTATCATAAAGGTGGCAACTAATCAGGATATGTTCGACTGATTCAACAGATTCTACAACCTGGTAGTCAAAAGGACACAGGCGGGATGCATACTCCAATTTAGATATTCGACCTTCTTGGACCCTAGAGGGCAGGGAATTCAGCCTGGCACATGCAGATAGATTATCTAGGCCTAAAAGTCTGCAATGTAGTTAGATAGGTTGCCATGACTCCCTTGGCAGGGGCTATACACAGACAGTCCCTTAAAAAAGAGGTCTCCTTTAGTCAGGAAACTGCCTGCTGCCTTTCAGAATCCCTAAATCTTTGGGTTAATCGGGCTTAAATTAAGCCCATCTCTTAGTTGATATATAATTCCCAGAAAATCCCATCTGGGCAAGATACAAATCCATTTGCTTCATCCAGGGGTTCACAAAGGAATCCCTCTGAATCAGACCCAATAAAGGGTTGGGGCATACTTCATTTTTAACCATAGATTCAGGGGTTCAAGTCTTGCAATGAATCCCCAGCTGGATTGGCCAAACTCCACTCTAATAGCCTCCGTTGGTATCCCTCACGGCATTTTTAATAGAAATCGAAAGTATTTATTTTGGGGGGAATTAAGGTCTTTTGGAGGTGGGATTGCCCATAATCCTGATCCATATAGGAACTTGGCTCTTACCTTGACATTACAGACTCTCATGGACCACCCTAGCTCAGATCACCCCAAATGCCCCCAAAGTCAGGCTATTGCTAAGGGAGCTCCCCCTATGGCCAATCTAGCTGTCTGCTAATGTCTAGTCCATTTAGTGTTTTGTTGGAAAGTAATGCCCAAACACCTAAATTCCTTGACCTGCTGAATCGCCTGCCCATTAAAGGACCAGGAATATACTTTCTTTTCTTTTGTAAAGATAAAAACCTTTGATCTGTCGTAATTTATTTGCAGTTTGTTTGCCTGACAGTACTGGGCAAATGTTTCCAACTGGCGTTGTTGTCCCACTCTTGTATGAGAGAGAATAGCCAAATTATCCGCATAGAGAAGACTGCCTATCAATCTTGATGCTCTTTTGGGGTGGTGGTGGTGAAATTTGGGTTCTACCAAAAGTGGAACCACATCGTTAATATACACATTGAAGAGAGCTGGGGCCAGAAGACAACCTTGTCTACCCTCCCTTGATAAATCTATTTTGTTAGATAAATGTCCCTGATCATCCACTTTGATTGCCATAGCAGAATGATTATTTAGATTTTGCATTAACATGAGTAAATGGCAGTCTATTACAAGGGCTCTCAGCTTTCCCCAAAGCATTTCTTTATTAACTGAGCCAAAAGTGGAGCGTAAATCCAGGAAGGCTACAAACAGTCTCCCATTAACTCTAAGATATTTGCAAGCTAGATGGTAAAGTACCACGCACTGATCTATAGTGGATCTCCTCTTTTGGAACCCTGCTTGTTTTGGGTGGATTATATTACAGGTAGTGAGCCATGTGGTCAACCTATTCAAAAGAATTTTAGAGTATAATTTACTAACCACACTTAAACTAATTGGCCTATAGTTGGCAGGATTTGACCTGCAACCTTTTTTATAGATTGGTATTAACTACTGCCTCTCCCCAACCCGCAGGAAAGATTCCTGTTTCGTTGATGGCAGTAAATAGTGCTGCTAAGTAAGGTATCCACCAGTTTCTGAATGCCTTTATGAATTCTATTCTTATGCCATCCGCACCAGGGGCCTTGTTATTATGGGTGGAATCTATTGCTTCCATGACCCCGAGGCCAGTAACTGGTGGCCAGGAACAGGAATGACTTTCTGGATCTATTTCCTGCCCTTGAGAATTCTGACTATCATGAAAGAGGCTTTTAAAGTGATCTTCCCAAGATCTAGATGTTATTGGATGGATTCCTATGGTCCTTCCTCGTTTTAATGTACCATTGACAATAAGTCAACATTTTCTTGAGTCACTGGTTTTCCCAGCTTCACGTGAGCGCCTGCCATGTTCTATCAACATACTCCCTTCTTTTGCGCTTTATTAAGGACCGATATTGTTTTTTAAGCTCAAAGTAAAGGGCTGGAAGTTTAATAGCCTTACTCATCCGGTAAGAATGGTAAACAGCTGTAAAAGTTTGCCTGGCTTGATGGCACTCTGCATCAAACCATTTCTGGCTCCTAGGATGGAATATTGGAGTTCTGGGTTCCTTAATTAAATAGGGCATCAGAAATTGCACCAGTTTCTCAAAGTCTCCTATTAGCAATGGCGATTGCTCAGAGTTCATAGAGAGTACCCTTGTTCCCATAGCTACAGCAGGCTCACTATTCAAAACGGTTTTCAAATACTGTTCCAATTTCTGGTCCCATTTTTTAGGTAAGTATCGAGCTTGGGAGTCAGGATGCCTCAACTGCTTATTATCAGGAGGGCCATTTTTAGCCAAGTCCAACTTCAAATCTAAGTATAATGTTAAAGGTAAGTGATCACTAATATGGAATCCTCCAACTTGAAAATCTTTACAGCCCCTCCTCTCCGCCCTGTACTGGCTCCCTCTACGGGAACACATTCAGCACAAGCTCCTGGTCTTCATTTTCAAGGCTCTTCATGGCCTCCTTCCCCATATCTCTTTGCTCTTGTATCCCGCCACACTCCTGCCCGGGAGCTTCGCTCCTCCACCCCCACACTCACCTGCTCGTAAATCCCTTGCTCCTCTAAACGTCTTTGTCCCTTCTTCCTTGCTGCCCCTCACGCCTGGAACTCCATCCCTGGACACATTCGCTCGGCTTCCTTCCTCCCAATTTTCAAATTCCTCCTGAAAACCCACCTCTTCTGTCAGGTCTTCCCTAGTCTGTCATGAATGATACTGCATCCTTTCCCCCTCACTCAGAACTTAATTCCCTGTAACTAAGCGAAGCACATAAGCCTGCAACTTCACAACCACATGAATGTACTATTGTCTTTCCTGATATTTACTTCTCCCTCATATCCCCCTCCCTTGTTCTCATATTGTAAGCCCAGATACCTGTCTCTGACTGTGGACAGGTACATTGCTGGTGCTATATAAATAATAAAATAATAATAGTAATAATAATAAATTTCCTCAAGAGTCTCCATAAGGGAACTTATCAAATGTTTTCTGAAAATCCAGATACACTATATCGATCAGCTCACCCTATCCACATGCTTATTTACACCTTCAAAAATTCCAACAGATGAGTAAAGCACAATTTCCCTTTGCTAAATCTACACTGACTCTACCTCATTAAGTCATGTTTATCGATATGTCCAGTAATTTTGTTCTTAATAATCGTTTCCACCATTTTGCCCAGCACAGACAGTGGGCTCACCAGTCTTTAGTTTACAGGATTGCCTCTGGAGCCCTTTATAAATATCAATGTTACATCCACTACCCTCCAGTCCTCAGGTACAGTGTAACCTGTCACTAAAATCTGCCAAATTACCAGTTTGGTCTGCAATTTCATATTTGAGTTCCTTCAGAATTTTGAGGTGAATACCATCTGGTCCTGGTGATTTGTTACTATTTAGTTTGTCAATTTGCTCTACAACCTCTTTTGGAGTCATGTTGATCTGTGACTATTCTTTTATTTGTTAGGGCTTGATATCCAGTTACTGGAATTTATTATTCTCTTGCATAACACCACCAATGCAAGAGTGAGGTATGGTTTTGATGGAAAGTTATCTGCTCCCTTTCCTATGGCTTTAGGTGTTCGGCAAGCCTGTGTCCTTGCACCCTAACTCTTCAATGTATATATTAATGATGTTGTACAGATAATGAATACAGTGGAGCATTTGCCACCAAATTGAAAAATCATCCTCTATATCCTTTTATATGTGGACAATATAGTTCTGCTCTCTCAAACACAAGAAGTACTGCAAGAGTTACTGTTTAGCTTTAGTAGATATTGTATAAATAATAACCTGGAGATTAACTATGAGAAATCTCAAATTATGGTAATGGGGAAGAAATCTCCCATTTTTAACTGGCACCTGGATGGTCACCAATTACAACACGTTAAATCTTATGTTTATCTGGGAATTACTTTTGCATGTACTGCCTTGTGGCAGAAACATAGGACACAAATATCATTGAAAGCTACCTGTTCAGCAAAGGAAATTCTTAAACTAGCTGCCACTTTGAAATAAAGTAAAGCTAGCCTCAATGTGAAAAATATATAGGGCCAAATTGCAAGCCCAGTTATTGTATGGGGCTGAGATTATGCCTTTTGGGTTTAGTAGTATTTTAGAAATGCCACAAAATAAATTTCTCAGATATTTGTTAGCAGTACCTGTGCCTGAGGCACTTGTTTGTGCTGAGACGGGGATGGATTCAGTACAGTTACTCATAACTACTGCAATTGTAAAATACTGGATAAAATTATGTGCCTTGGATCATTCTAGTTTACAATATTTGTGTTTATTGGAACAGCCTGAGTATACTGGTACTCCCAGATATTCCTCGATCATGTAGGTGGCTACTCTACTTATTAGAGCAGGCTTTTCTTTTATTGTATTTGCTAGATAAAACTCCGATGCAAGAAAATAGTTTGGTCGAGCAAAGGTTGACTGACATTGCACGGCAGGAGGATCTAGCTACTGTGGCAACATGGAAAGTAGCTCCCTGGTATTCTCGTTTTAAGTGCACTTTTAGCTTTGAGCCTTATCTTTATTTATTGTCACAAAAGGCATTGCGTAGAAGCTATACTATGTTAAGATTACCAAAACAAAAAACTTTACAGTTTAAAAAGACGTTAAATGCACAACAGTTTTTAAAACTAAAAACTTTCCTCTTCAAAAACATCACAAAATCATTTTCACTCTAGCTTGAACTCCAAAAAATATATAAATTAATTACACTTACAATTAAAAAAACATTCAACTCCATACATTGCAACAAGACATAAACACCAAAAAACATGGAAATTATATCAGAATTTGATGAATATTTAATATTTTATCCTCATCAACATAAATGTAATATATGTACTTAATTCCTTACCATACATACTTTTATTCATTTTTATAAATAACTAAACTTTCACATTTTTTCATTAAACTTTAATTTATTATCATAATTTGACAATGAACCATTTTTTCAGAGTGCATTAACTCTGTACAGAACTGCATTCTGTAGAACGAATTCTATAATGTTCTCTACACTGACATTGTTAACAGTTTATTGTATGAAGTGTATACAATTTGTATACATGTATAGGACATAGTTAATGCACTTTGAAAAAATTGTTCATTGTCAAATTATGATTTCGCAGATAGGTGCTCCAACAAGCAGCTGGTAATTAATTTTTTAAAAAATGAAAATCTTAATTATTGCAAAAAGATTCATAAAGTATGGGTGGTTAATCCAAGGTCAGAAGGTGGAACAGGTTCACTCTTATAAGTATTTAGGAGTCACGTTTGCTGCTAATGGGACCTGGCAGGCTCATATACAAGTAACCAAGGCTAGGGCTCAAATAGAAGCGATGGCAATCCAACGCTTCTATTATCGCTATGGCCAAAGTTCTATAAAGGCAGTACAGAAAATCATGTCAGCTAAGGTAGTGGCAGGGCTCATGTATGGGACACAAGTTTGGGGATATGATAAGATCGTAATGGACAAACTGCAACCGGTCATCAATACATTTTGGAAAAGGATTTTGAGGCTCCTGCCCTCTATAATTTTTGCCTCTATTCTATTAGAATTGGGGGAGCCCTCCTTGAAAGCCTTGGCAGAAAGGCGACTTTTGAAGTTTTGGGTAAAGATTAGGGAAAACCTAGATTCCTCTCTGATGCACCTGGTGCTGAAAGATAAACAAAATGACTGCATTGGCGGTAAGGATGCTTGGTGGGCAGCATTAGGAGCCAGCCTTGCTTCGCTGGGACTCTCGGAGGCTTTTCTATTGGACTATTCTTGTGCCCAAATTATTAGGATCATAAACCAACAAAGTCGTGACATTGACCAGCAAAAATTGAGATCTTTGGCAGGTGGATCCATTATTTCACCCCTCTATAATACTTGATTCCATCTCGGGGCGGGGTGTGTGTGTGTGTGTGTGTGTGTGTGTGCTTCATATATCCATTCGCTTGTGGACGTAAATCTCAGGCAAGCATTCACCAGGCTGAGATTTCAGTCCACGCCCTTGCAAGATATCTAGGCATTCCTTTTACAGAGCGCTTATGTCCATGTAGGGGTGGGATTGAGGATATAAGCCATTATTTAATTACTTGCCCTCTGTATGATGAGCACCATAGAAATCTAAGGATGCTAATTGGCTCAGATTCTGATAGGCACAAGATTCAGCAGCTGATTTATATCCTGGGGGATTCTGACCCAGCAAGAACTAAAATGGTGGCTATTTTCACAAGTAGATGTGAGACTATTCGCAGAAAGATTATACACAGTGTACCCGGGGAACCATGCAGTCTAGAGGGTGAGGCACCTCTGACTTAGATGAGGAGGTGGCCTCTGATGATATATGTCATGTCATATTTTATATTTTATTTCTTTATTGCTTTGACATCAGGGCTGTAATGATGAATATAGAAGGGGTAGATTATGGATGATTATGGCTATGTTTATTGCTAGATGATTTGTATGTTGTGATGTTGTATAAACACTGCACATTGTGATTTGATGTACTACGTATACAAACATTTTATGTTATGTTATATTTGTTGTTATAGCCATGGGGCTAAACAACGTTTAATAAAACTGAACTGAATAATTGTGATTTGGTTTTTTTTTTTAATATAAATTCTTTTTATCTACTGTTCCCCAAAATGCCCATCCTGGCCAAATCACATTGCCCTCTTTGAGACACAATGTGATTTGAACCAAATAAAAAAACAGAACATTTCTCTTGTCTTTAAAAATGCATTATATGTCCTGGCCAAGATGGGAGCTAGTTGATCAACAAAAGTCTGATAAAATTCTGTGGGGAAACAATCAGGGTCACAAAGTTTGTTTGGGGGCATTTCTTTTGTTGTGGTCTTAATATTTTGATAAAAAAGGGTTTATGTGGTTAATTGATCCCAATTTGTCAAAACTTCTGATTAATTCTGTTCTTCACACCATCTCCACCATTTTGCCTGGCACCAATATCAGGCTCACTGGTCTGTAGTTTCCAGGGTCACCTATGGAGCCTTTTTATAAAAATTCCCATTACATTCACTATCCTCGAGTCCTCAGGTAACAGAAGCAGATTTTAGTGACAGATTATAAATTACCAATAGTAATTCTGCAATTGCAAACCTGAGTTTCTTCAGAACTCTTGGGTGAATATCATCAGGTCTTGGTGACTTGTTACTAATACTATTAAATTTGTCCGTTTGCTCTAGTCTCCCTTCTAGAGTCACACTGATTTATGACAGTTCCTCAAATTCATCACCTACAAAGATTGCTCCAGCATAGGTATTTTCCCAACATCCTCTGCAGTGAAGACTGAAACAAAAAATTCATTTAGCTTCTCCGCAATTGCCTCACCCTCCCCAAGTGCCCCTTTCACCTCTGGCCATCTAACAGTCCAACTGACTCTCTGACCAACTCTCTCTGGGTCTCAAATGACCCTGGGGTGGGCCATGACTCAGGTGGCAGAGCGCATGCGTTGCATGTATAAGGTTCCAAATTCAACCTCCGATTCAGGATCTCTGGTACCACATCTGGGTGAGGCCTCTGCTGGGGATCCTGGAAGGTCTCGGGTAGCACACCTGGGAGAGGTCTCTGCCAGAGACCCTGGAGAGCTGGATTTGAAATCCTGCTGCCATGTCAGGTTGTGACAATACTGGGCCACTGGTCTGACTCAGGTAGGCAGCTTCTTATATCCTAGCAGACTTCCTGCTTCTGATATACCTGAAAAAATCTACCTTCCTGTAATTTGAGCCCATTGTTTCTAGACCAGTCCCCTGTAACAAGGAAGAACAGCTCCTTGCCATATTTCTGGTAGCAGTACTTTAGATATTTGAAGACTGCTACCATATATCTCCCAATCTTCCCTTTGCTAGACTAAACATACCCAGTTCCTTCAGCCTTTCCTCACAAGAGTTGTTTTCCAGAGAGTTATTCATGTTTGTTGCCCTCCTCCAAACCCACCCCCTTCCTAAAATGAGGCACCCAAAACTTGACACAATACTCCAGGTGAGGTCTGACCACTGCCAGTGTGATTAGAGCAGAATTACTACTTCTGCTGACTTGGAGAAAATGCTTCTGTTAATAAGCCTAAAAGTGCATTATCCCCTTTTTAAAAAAAACACTACATCACATTGCTCACTTGTGTTGAGTTTGTGATCAACCACAACCTCTAGCTCCTTTTCATATGTGCTCCTGCCAAGTCAGGTATTCCTCGTTTTATACTTGTGCATTTCATTTTTCTTCGCTAAATGCAAAACTTTACATTTATCTCAGCTAAACTTCATTTTGTTAATTTCAGTCTAAATAATGGAAGGAAGTATTTCTGATCACCTTACTCTAGAGACAGGGTTACCATAACTCCTCAAAGGACACTTATGAAAAATACATGTTGCAGCCCTGCACCAGAACCAATGTAGCCCTACACCATGTATTTTTCATAAATGTCCTCTTTTAAAGAGGAGGTATAGTAACCTTACACAGAGATTGGAAAGCAACACAGAATGTCCCTGGCTGGGGCCTCTCGATACCATTTTCCACCACATTCCAGAGGTTATATATGGGTGGAGTGTGGTCACTGGTGTGGTTTGCATCCACATCTAACTCTGGCTATGTGTTAGAGGCACATAGCTTGCAGCCCCACATTTTCAAGGAGCTGATAAACACATTATCCATGAGCGTTCAAACCTGTGGTAGGAGGTTTTATACATATAATAAGCAGGCAGTTTGGGTCGAGAGCTAAAAGAAAAATACAGTGTTTTAAAAGGCCTAAGATATCAGCAGAAATTCACAAAGCTAGACAACAACAGTTACTCCAAAAGCATAAGGAAAATCATATGTTTGGTAGTGGCTGCTAAATAGGAAGAACATCTTCCAGCAGATTATAATTCCTGGGAAAGCAAATTAGGGGGGGGGGGGAAAGGAGACAAGAGTGACTTTATCAGATGAGACAGATCATGAATCAAAAGGAATTTCATATCCTATTTTGGAGAATTCAGTGTTAGAAATCATGGTTCATCCAAGTTTCTTCAGGGGAAAGCTTTCCCTGGCAAGCAATTCATTGCTCTTATTTTTTTTAATTTCTGAATTACAGGAAAGCAACATTTGTTAGCTAATCCAACAAATGGGCTTTAAGAGCATGACCACGTTCACAGAATTGTGGCATAATATGGTTACTATCCTCAGCATGCTGAATCCCCTTGATAGTTAAAACCTAGTAAAGCTTTACTGAACCATTTTTATTTTGTCTTGTGTTCAAGTTCTAAGAAATAAATGCACTCAAGGTCAGATTTTGAGGGTTATTCTCTGATTTATATATGCAAATCTAGCTTAGCTTCACAAGGAGAAGGCATGCAGTACAGACAAGCCGAGTCATAATTTGCTACGGTTGCACCAAAGAGTGATGAAAGACTCTTTGCCTTCATGTCTGTGAAAGGTCTTCATGTCTGAGAAGTATAAAGGTAGTTTTCCAAAGTGCTCTTTGGGATAACTCCACTTCCAGTGAAAACGACTATTACCAACCAACTTTAGTGAAAAGGTCCCATCTGCGACGTTTAGTTTTTGGCCTGATCCAGCAAACTCCTCCGTGATGTGGGCCCTTCTGCAAATGGATTTCAACAGGGTTCCACACAGGGACACTTACACAGAACTACTTAAAGCAGGTGAGGCCAAGAGACAAATTATGATCCACTGGTGGATCGTAATCTCCAGTCAATCATGGTGCAAGGAGATGAACCCCAGCCAGCCCCCCAGAGGTCATGAATGGCACCCCAGGGATTGTTTCTGGGAAGGGGGAGGCTAGGAGAGTACCCCTTATGTGGCAGAGAAGGCTCTCTTTGACTCCCCTCAGAATGGAGAATGCTTCTCTCCATTCCTGAGACCAGTTGCTGAGGTGCCCTAGAGCTGGGAGTCATCAGGAGAGATCCCAGCCTCAAGAGCTGGAGCCAAAGTGAGGGGTCTTGGTAGTTTGCCTGAGGTAGATGCCTGGATGAAGTGGCTCACATGCATCATATGTTTGGCCAACCCTACCTTAAAACATTGGGGTCTTTGAGAGAATGGTCTGAACAAGGCTCTGTGCTAGCCAAATTCTCTCTCTCTCTCACACACACACACACACACACACACAATCTTTTTTCAAATAATCCTTTGTGGGAAATAGCAGCCTGTTCAGTTAGGTTGCAATAATCAAGGCATTGATGGCCTACATGACTGTTGTCAGCTCAGAAAAGCAGTCAAAAATCACACAACCAGTATAGATTTTCATTAAAACCAAAATCTGAAGCTAGCTAGAAAATACTCACATTCCAATAATCTCTGCCTCCGTAGTGATCATGAAGAAGGTTTTCAGCTCTGTCTAACATCACTGACCTATTAAAAATTGTAAAACTGAGTGTAATTCTCTTTGAAAAATAACTTCCATTATTATCTTTCCTTATACGACAAGGAGACAGCACAAAAAGCAAGTTGTGGGCGTAATGAATATGAGCCAAACATTTCTCTTCACATACTGTACTTACAGTATGCTTCATGTTATTCTGGTTTACAAATTTCATTAAAAGGCAGCTAATTATATTTCTATAATAAAAAAAAAAACCTTCTGTTTAAGAAAGGAGTTAAGGCCCTTGCAAATTCAGTTCTGTGCCGGCAATTGCAAGTTAAGGCCATGGCTTTAACTTGCATGCCATGAAAGCAGCAAAGATGATATTGTTTTCAAATCTATACTGGTTAGGCTCCATACATCCACAGCTAGCCTTGCTCTTTTAGTCCCAATCCTTTTCCTTTTGCAGGTTGGCAGCAACACTGAAGCTGGAAAACAGAAGAGGGTCAAGGGACAACTTTTATATGGGTTCAGGAGAACAGGACAGCATTACCTTCCATGCCATGTAAGCAGTAAAGACATTGTACAGACATTGCATATTGTACTCACTTACAGCTTACGTGCACTCACATTTTGCCTCGGTCTTTCAGCCCCAATCTTCTTCCTCTGCAGGCTGGGGGAACACTGAAGCTGGGGACAGAAGGGGGTGAGAGGGCAGCCTCCTGCCCCCTCACCCCTGCCTTTCCCTATACCCTTTAATTTGGGTTGGGGAGAATGGAACAGCGTACTGGAAGGCTTGTATTGGGGGGGGGGGGGAGGTTGATGGATGCAGGATGTGTACATGTAGACAAGAATGGAGGCAGCTGGGCAGTGGCAGAAGTGCTTGTATTGATAGGGGCAAACCAGGTATTGGGGGAATGTTTATGGTGGACAATGCAGAGAAATGGGTGATGTGTATGCACAACATGGCTGGGGAGCAGGCAAGAATAGGAGGGAAGTGGATGTATTGAAAAAGGGCAGAGTGGTGTTGAGAGAGGTGTATATTCAGGGCAAAGTCCAGTCCCCACCTATTCTAACCCACTAGCCCCCATTCTCACAGAGAACCCATGAGTCGTGGCTCCCAGCCACCCTGCTCAATCCTACTATCCCGCGCTCCCCTCTCAGAAACTCACAAGTCCCAGACCCACCCCCATCCTGCTGTAACTCACTAGCCCTCACTCCCCTCCCAGAGAACCCAGGAATCCTGGTTCCCAGCCCACTGCTCTAACCCACTAGTCCCCACTCCCCACCCAGGAGTTCCGACTTCCAGACCCCCTGTTCAACCACATTAGCGTCCCCCTCCCCACCCAGAGAACCCAGGATTCCTGGCTCTCAGCCCCCTGCTGCTCAACCACACTAGCTCCCACTCCCCTCCCAGAGAAACCCCCACCTCAGTTTTGAAGACACTGTCTGGAACTCCTTTAATATTTCAGCTTCCACAGGGGCTAGACACTCAGTTCTTTCTGGCACCATTTTTTGGGATCCCCCTGGATCAGACTGCACCATCAGTTCCTCCCCTGGACACCTTTTTGAGGGTGTGATGTGATCAACATTAACTGCTAATAACTTTTCTTTCTGGGAGGGGGCTTAGTGTGGCCACTGATGGATCACCAGAATAGATGCCAATAATTTTCATAAAATGTACATATGCTAATTTATATTCATTTATGCAAATTTACTATAATTAAAACAAATTACTGTATAACTCACCATAGTGGGGGAAGACTGTGCGCCTGCTCAGTCCACTGTCCATTATATGGTGCTGTTGAACAATGTCAACAGGACAGCCTCATGGGGAGATGTGGGGGCACAGGGAAAAAGTGGAAAGGGGGAACAGCCATGTGAGGGAGGAGGGGGGCATGGGGCGGGAGAGGGAACTCTCTCTCTCTCTCTCTCACACACACACACACACACACACACACACATACATACAAGCTTTCACCTCTCTCTTTCTCCTTCATTCGCACTGTCACACCCATTCAAAACACACACACAGAGTTACTCTCTCACATGCTTCTTTGGCTTGGCCAGTCAGCAGCAGGTTCTTCTTTGAGTGGCTCCTCCCAATCTTGCAACACACAGGGATGAGAATGGTTAGAGCTATCTCGAAGAAGAGAAGGTTGCAACCTTGTAAATAAGGTTCTTCAGATGGCTCTAAATGAAAGAATGGTCAGAGCCATCCTGAAGAATCTTGTTTACAAGGTAGCAACCTTCTGATCTACGAGGTCAGGTGATGAGCAGTGCTGTGGTCATTGGAGGTAGGTATGTTGGAAATACATTCTTTAGTTACATCTCCCCTAAGCACCTTATCCTGTTTGATTGCTAGAAACAGCAGGAGTAGAGACAGTCAGATCAGGGAACCCCTCCCCCATCCACTTAGTTCTACTCCTGCTGTGACCTGATTGGTTAGCCTCCTCTCCTCAGGATGTTTCTTATCTCTTTGTGTCCGAGAGATATTCAGAGAGCTTCTCCTATTTCCCTCCTGAACACACCTAGTCTTAGAACTTAGTATAGATGTAGGCTTTTCCTATCCTACATGTATTTCTTAATAAAGCTACTTAAACTTAAGTATGTTTGCTGCCTGCTTATTGATGATTAGCTACTCACGCTCCTCTGTAAACTCTGTATTGAGCTAATCAAGGCAATGATCTCACAGTCCTTGCATTCCAACAGGGTTATGGGCCCAGGCAACCGAAAAGGCAGTGCAGAGTGAGTATGAGTGCTAGTATTAATCTCAAAGGCAGAAAAGAAAAGAAAGATTTTAGTCTTTGTGACCATGGATTCTGTGCTGAAGATCTCTGTTCCTGAGAAGCTCACTGGAGCTACAAACTATGAAGCTTGGAGCTACAATGCAAAGATGGCGCTTGGAGGACTAGGCCTAAAGAAAATGCTGGAGTCCACAAGGCCTGCAGAAGCAGGAGCAGCACAACAACTCTGGGATGAGAAAAATGATAAAGCCATGGCAATCCTCTCAATGTCGGTGAGTCAGCGTTTGCATGTGCATATTCGTGACAAGTTAACTGCAAAGGATATATGGGAGGCTTTACAGAGATTGTATCAAGGGAAATCAAATATATCAAAAATACAAATGCTTAAAAGACGTTGCAATATGAGAATGGATGAGTGTGGAAATTTCTCAGCTCATGTTAATGGCCTGCTTGAACTAGTCAGGAGATTGGAAAATCAAAAGCTGAAATTACCAGTTGAATTGATAGTGGCATTTCGGCTGAACTCTTTACCACTAACTTTTCAAACAGTCTGTCAGATAATAGAAATACAGGATAACCTATCTTTGGATGTTGTTATTCAGAAACTTGAGGAATTTAATATGCCTCAAACTAATGCACAGCCAGACATCCCCTCAGAGTTTGCTTGCAAGGCTGCTGAAAATAAGAAGTCTTTTGCAAAATTGCAACGATCTGCAAGAGTAAAATGTTGCTTCACATGCAGAGAAACTACGCATCTTGCATATCAATGCACAAAGCAAGAAACTGCAGAAAAGCCAGTTAAGCAAGTTTCCAGCTTCTCTGCAAAGAACAAAGGCAGCATGCCTAAGAAAAATGAGGGAGCTTTTATCTTGATTGAGGAAAAAGCCTCTCAGCTTGAAAGCGTGAAAGGACAAGAAAATAAGACTGCATCACATGATTTTTTGTTGATTCTGGAGCAACTAAAAATCTGATAAGGGACAAAGACAGATTTATTGATCTAGATAGGACCTATAGAACTCCTATACGACTGGCTAATGGAGAGAAAGTTTATTGCCAAGGAAAAGGAAGGGCTGAACTTCTATGCAATCTGGGAGGTAGAAAGCAAATAAAAATTTCCATTGAAGAAGCTCTATGTGTCCCAGAATTGGATCATAATTTTATAAGTGTCAAGTATGCTTTACAGAAAGGTTTTGCAGTGCATTTTGAAGGGAAATATTGCAGAATTTCAACAGAAAAGAAGCTTTTTATGTGAGGAAAACTGGAATCAAATGGCTTGTTTAAAGTGGATTGCCTGCAACAGAATGAGAGTACAAATGCTGCAAGAGATTTCAGACATAAGAACTGTGAAAGCAAATGGTACAGAAGGTTAGGCCATCGTGACGCAAATGTGTTGCATGCACTTCCAGACCTAGTTAAACATTTTAAAATGAACTCATGTGCAACTAAAGATGAGAGATGTGTTTGCTGTATAAAAGGAAAGGGAGTTAGGCCCTCCCTTCCTCAGAGCAAGGAGGAAGCCACACAGCACCCCCTACAGCTCATTCATAGTGATATCTGTGGTCCTATGAAGACAAAAACAATTGCAGGAAACCAGTATGCATTGACTTTCATAGATGACTTTTCCAAATTCACGTTCACTTACTTAATTAAAGAGAAAAGTCAGGTGCTGGAGAAATTTAAGGAATATGTTGCAAGAGCCAGCAATAAATTTGGAAGATCACCTCAGACCCTAAGGTCAGATAATGGAGGTGAATATGTTTCAAAACAGATGAAAGATTTTTTGAAGCAAAAAGGAATTGAACACCAGACAACCATCCCGCATACACCAGAACAAAATGGAGTAGCAGAAAGAAAAAATCGCTCTCTCATAGAGATGGCGAGATGTATGCTTTTGGATGCGAATCTGCCAAACAAATACTGGGGGGAAGCAGTAATGACTGCCACATACCTGCAGAACAGGCTCCCAACCAAAGGTGCAAAAGCAACACCTTATGAACTATGGCATGGGAACAAGCCCAGTGTGGGGCACATTAGAGTGTTTGGCTCTAAAGCCTATGCTTATATCCCAAAGGCCAAAAGGACCAAACTTAACACCAGATGTGAAGAAGGGATACTTGTTGGCTATGCACAAGGATGCAAGGGATACAGAGTAATGGACACTGACACTGGAAATGTGAAGATAAGCAGTGTGGTCTATTTTGATGAAAATGAAAAGGGAAGCACTGATCAAATGCCAGACCTAATGAGGCCAAGTTCATCAAGACAGAAAAAGACTGCAGAACTGCAGATAAAAGAGGAAGCTGAAGTTTCATTTGATTTGACCATGTTCAATCAACCTGAACCAGAAGGGGGCACTGACACCAACACTGATGCTGATGCTGAAACTGAAGCAGAACCAGAACTGGAACCAGAAGATAACACTGATGCTGATACTGAAACTGAAGCCGAAGCAGAACCAGAACCAGAAGTGAGACGTTCTGAAAGACACAACAAAGGAGTGCCAGCAGCGAGATTCTCCTACGCGGCAAAAGTGGAGAAACCACAGGAGCCCTCAACATGGCAAGACATTCAAAAAATGCAAACCAGTGAGGCGCGCAAATGGAGAGATGCTGCCAAGGAAGAAATTGAGTCTCTTAATGAAAATAAAACATGGACACTCACAAAGCTACCTGAAAA
Source organism: Sphenodon punctatus (assembly GCA_003113815.1). Taxonomy (NCBI): domain Eukaryota; kingdom Metazoa; phylum Chordata; class Lepidosauria; order Sphenodontia; family Sphenodontidae; genus Sphenodon; species Sphenodon punctatus. The sequence continues at coordinate 1,385,587 of QEPC01010841.1, read as the reverse complement.
CAAAAAGGCCATTGGATGCAAATGGGTCTTCAAGACCAAGCATAATGCAGAAGGGGAAATCACGCGCCACAAAGCGAGATTAGTGGCCAAGGGATATTCCCAAAAATACGGCGAAGACTACGACGAAACCTTTGCTCCAGTAGTAAGGCACACCACAATAAGAACACTCCTCAGCATAGCAGCTGCAAGAAAAATGGAAGTGCAGCACTTAGACGTGAAGACTGCATTCCTACATGGTGATATCAAAGAGGATATCTACATGCAGCAGCCGCCGGGATTTAAAGAACCTGGGAAGGAGGAACTTGTGTGCAAACTTCAAAAGAGTATCTATGGTTTAAAGCAAGCAGCGAAAGCCTGGAACGAAAAATTGAATCAATTGCTCCTTAAGGAGGGGTTCATACAGGGAGAAGCTGACCCCTGCCTATACTCAAGGTTCAGAAATAAAAGGAGGACATACATTCTAACTTATGTGGATGATCTGATTGTATGCCATGAAAACAAACGAGATTGTGATGAAATCGTCAGGAATCTGAACAAAGAAATAGAGGTGAAAGACTTGGGAGGTATCACTTACTATCTTGGAATACAAATAGAACGAGAAAAAGATGGAAGTTTCCTTCTCAATCAAAAACAAAAGATAAAGGACATTTTAGAATGCCTAGGCATGACAGAGGCTAATGAAGTGGGGACACCTATGGAAACAAATTTCCTAAGCCAGGAAGGCAACGACGAGCCCCTACCACAGGACAACCAGTACAGAACTGCAATTGGCAAAATGTTGTATGTAGCCACCGTCACAAGGCCAGACATTGCCGCTGCTGTAGGAATACTAAGCAGAAAAGTAAGTGCACCAACCCAAAGGGACTGGATAGCAGTCAAGAGAATAGCACGGTACCTGAAGGGCACAATGCATTTAAACTTAAAACTACCAGCAAGCGAGAACCCCAGATTGATGGGATATATGGATGCGGACTGGGCCGGAGACAAGACTGACTGCAAATCTGTGAGTGGAAATGTATTTCTGTATGGAGGCGGAGCAATCAGTTGGACTAGCCAGAAGCAGTCATTAATTGCCCTTTCATCCACAGAAGCAGAATTTATTTCAGTCACTCAAGCATGTCAAGAGGTAGTATGGATACACAGACTACTAAAGGACTTTGGAATAGACGAACCAAAGCCAACTAAGATGTAGGAGGACAATCAAAACTGCATTCAGCTTACGAAAATGGAAAGGACAAAGCCAAAGTTGAAGCACATGTGCGAGAAGCATCACTATGTGCGAGAAGTGCAAGAAGAAGGACTTGTTGAAGTGATTTATTGTCCTACAGAGGAAATGATAGTGGATGTGCTAACCAAACCGCTACCCAGAGACAATTTCCAGAGGCTACAAGAAGCATTGGGAATTGTCAGCAGTGCATATAAGTGATTCGGTGCACGGGACAATGAGACGGGGTGTTGGAAAAACATTCCTTAATTACATCACCCCATAGCACCTTATCCTGCTTGTTTGCTAGAAAAAGCAGGAGTAGAGACAGTCAGATCAGGGAGCCTCTCCCCCATCCACTTAGTTCTACTCCTGCTGTGACCTGATTGGTTAGTCTCCTCAGGATGTTTCTTATCTCTTTGTGTCTGAGAGATATTCAGAGAGCTTCTCCTACTTCCCTCCTGAACACACCTAGTCTTAGGACTTAGTATAGATGTAGGTTTTTCCTATCCTACATGTATTTCTTAATAAAGCTACTTAAACTTAAGTATGCTTGCTGCCTGCTTATTGATGATTAGCTACTTACACTCCTCTGTAAATTCTGCATTGGGTTAATCAATGCAGTGATCTCACAGTCCTTGCATTCCAACAGGTATCAGGGCCCAAGGCACCCTGGCAGGCAAACGGAGGGGGCAGTGGAAGTTCCTCCCCATCCACCCTCCTCCCAAGCTGCTTCCGAGGGCGGGGGCAGGGAGGCAATTGATTTTTTTAGACTTACAGCAGAGCTCAGCTACTGTCTGAGGAGGCAGCACGAGTGCAGTTGGGGACAGAGAACAAATTCCGGACAGCACATGGTCAAATTCCTGCCCCATCCCTGTTAGCTTGGACCCCTGGTCCCCCCCAGAACAGAGGTCTTATACACATCTAGATGTGTATAAGAGACAGGTCTGAGGAGGCAGCACATGAGTGCAGTTGGGGACAGAGAACAAATTCCGGACAGCACATGGTCAAATTCCTGCCCCATCCCTGTTAGCTTGGACCCCTGGTCCCCCCCAGAACAGAGGTCCTTTGTGATAGCCAACTGTCTTGAACCCGGGGGTCAGCAAAGCCCACAGGGGTAACCAAGGGCAAGAAGACTTGGGGAAAAACCCCACACTGGATGCAAGAGGAAGGGGGGCCGGAACATGGAAAATAAGGATCGGGCCCAGCCACCCTAGCTCCTAGCAAAAAGGGACCGCTGATGGAAAAATACCAGTCTAAGGCTGAGAAAAAGACTAGAAGGGAGAGCTCTCTGAATCTTTATTCAGAGTCGTTAAGGATAGAGACTCACCCTGTTATAACAAAGGACTGGTAGTTAGGACTCAGTGCAGCAGCATCCTTTCTTTGCATTCCCCAAAAGAAACCAGACACACACTCATTGTATCCTGAAGCCTGTCGTTAAGCCCTTCCTTCCCTCCCTTCACTTTTTGTTTAACCTTACCTCCTGTGTAAAACGTATCTGGTGCATCTAGTATAGCCCTTTTTGTCATGGAAGTAACCTCCCCTCATTAGCTCATTGTACACCCCAAACGACCCTTCGTAGCCTCCCCAAACTCCTTTGTCCAGCACCCTTTAACTGCCCCGGTTTTCCCATCAACATTTGAGAAGTCTTGGGACCCAGATACGTGCAGGTTGCTCTGTGTGTGTCTGAGTTGAGAATTCTCCAAGACTCTGGTCTGCCCCTTCTTCTTCCTCCATCCCCCGAACTCCGCTGGATCCGTGGGCCGCCTGTCCCGTCTCAACAGGCAAGGAAAGGTAACCACAGGTCCAGACTTTCCCAGCCAACTGGGGAAGCCCTTTTTCTCCCTGTCTCTCACTCTCTCCCCTTCGCGTTCTCTCGCTCCCCATCGCTGGGCCAACACCGGACACACACACCCTCTTCTCCTACAACCCCCACAAGCTGCTTGTGTTTTCCCCTTGTTATATCCCGCCAGCCAGACCGGGGCTGTTTCTCTCTGTTTTATGTAACAATAAACTGGTTGTTTTTGGATACTTCTCTCTCTCTTTCTTTCTATTTGGGGAGGGTACATAAACTGCCTGTAGCGTGTACTGTCCTCAGTTTGATCCTTTTGAACACGTGGAGACCCCAGTTTAAGTCAATTAAGCTCATTCCCCTCAAAGTTTAAGGAACGGTGGATATTGGGATACCCCCCCCCAATAGTCACGAGTGGGAGCGGGTCTCCTGTTAACAGATTGGTGGAGAATGTGGGCAAGCACGTGGTAATCCACGCAGGATTGTCCACGGAGGCACATGTAGCTACAGTCAGCCAAAACGCCCATATTTCTATCTCTTTCCTGTGTCATTTTCTATCTCCGTTCTCCTCTCTGGACCTGTAGATTTAAGGATTCGGGGTCTGGGTTGTTGGGAAGGAATTGTATTGGGGTTGGGAGTTGTGGATCTCGGGACTGTATAAAGCAGCCCAGGGATCGGTGTTTAGGAAAAGCGGACTGAGGTTCAGTTTAACTTGTGAAAGTTTCCAACGTGCAGTCGCACGTGTGGAGCAACTTGGAAAAGCGGACTTAGGTCCAGTTTAACTGTGAAAGTCTCGAGCGTGCAGTGGCACATGTGGAGTAATTTGAAAAAGTGGACTGAGGTCCAGATTATTGAAGCAAACATAGTCCAGTTAACTTGAATTTTGGTCTTGAACTTGTGGGTGCAAATTTGGGAGTGGTTTGGATATGTTTGGATTTTTGAGTCAGGAGGCACAGAGCCAGTACTGGGAGGATTGGGGTATCTCATCCATAATGTTAGGTGGGGGATCGTTGGAATCTATTGGGATGAGGGTTGCGCTTGGGCAGCCTTGTGTCTGTGGATCCTAGTGTGGGTGCCCCGATTGATAAGGATGTGTTGGGGTGGGACCGTGTCAGTCGCCCGTGGAAAGTACTATTGGAATGTGGAAGTTGTGCAAGGGGTAGGTATTAGGATGGGCTCTGGGGAAGCAAGCAACTCACGGGAAGTAGACGAGATGCTTCGCCAGGAGCCAGGGAGAGCTAACTTAGAGAAATGGGCAACAGAGAAGGGGGAGTGCCCATGGAAGCCAGGATGCTTTAAGACCCAGGACCTGGTGGCATCAGTTAGCAAGGCATATGATGGATATTGCTAGAAGTTTAAACCCAAAGGCAATGGAAGGGATGTGTGTGCCGCATGGGCACTGTGGCGTGCTTGTGGGGATTTGAGGGATTTGTTGGGAGAAACTAGGCAGAAATGCAAAGCAGAAGGGAAAAGGGTAGAGAAGTTGGAAGCTAAATGTACAGAACTGGAAAAAATTAGGGGCGAACTGGTAGCGGAGAAGTGGAATTTAACCTCATTTCTGAGGAAAGCTCAGGAAGAATCCACTGGGGCATTGGCCAGGGTGGAACAGGCAGAGAGGGAGTATGAGGGAATGAGGGAGCAATTAGGGCAAGCCCAGATGGCAGCTCGCTTCCTGGCAGAGCAAACCCAGACTGCAAAGGTCGCGGTGAGCCATGACGCTTGTGAGGCAGCAATAGAGAAGCTAAAGGGAGAATTGGACTTGCATAAAGGCTCAGTGGCTACCGTGTGAGTCCAAGATATTCCTGGAGTGGGGTCCCTAAGAAAGAGCACAGTCTGCCTAGCGATGCTATTCCTGAGGCCCCGTATAATCCCGCATGGCTAGCCTCGGAGCCAGTGGCCCCGATGGTAAGCCAGGATGTGGATCGTACGGGGGCAGGAGGAAGGACTACCCATGAGGTCTGGGAAATGATTTGATGGACCCCTTCGCAGGCAAAAGCAGTTGCGGAGCAGTTGGGTCCACTGAATTCAGAGACCGTGATTTCCTCGATGGCTAGAGCGTGGCAGATGTACCCCATGGCGGATGGGGTGGATCTAACCCAGTTGGCCCGGGCTGCCACATTCCCCGCAGATATGCCTGTCCTGGAGGCAGGGCTGAGTATGACCGACCCCCGCGACGTCACATGTGGCGAGTGGATGACGGCGGTACTACAGGTCCTGCTCCCAGGGCAGAGCCTGCAAAGGCTGTTTCTTCTAGAGTCTCAGGTTCCAGGAGAACAACCCAAGGCATACATAGTGCGAAAGAAACTGTTGGGGGCTTTAGCAAAGGTGGTAACTCCGGTCCAGAAAGATGGGAAGCAGGTCATGCAATATGACAACCGGGAATTTGTCAAGGCGGTATATGCAAGACTTGCCACTCCAATCCAGATGGCGTGGGAAGAACAGACTTATCCCAGATAACCTGGGATGAGCTATTGCTAGGCATCAGGCAAGTAGCAAATCTGATGAGGAAGGGGGGAGGAACTAAGCGAATCACTCGCAAACAGCAGCTCGAGCAGGTCCAGGCGGTCACTCTCACAAATAATGGCCTCCACTCCTCAGCCCCCACTGCTCCCACTGGAAGCCTTCCACCCAACCCCTACCCACAAAAAGGGGTCCAGGGAAATTATGGTAATAATTTCCCTCCCAGAGCCAACCCCAACTGAGAGCCCAGGAACACTCTTCGGGCATATGTATGGGGAGAGTTAAAATCATATGGGGTGGATATGGGACAGTTCCATCTCCAGCCCCTGCCGGTCTTAATGAGTGCCGCAGCTGAGTTGAGGAAACAGCGAGGGCAGAGGTTTAGTCAAGCTCCCTCCCAGCCGGTAGTGGCCATGGGGTCTGAGGACCCAGACAATAGAAATAGGACCCCAGAGCAGGAGCAAGTGTTGCGGGAGGTCCATGCTATCTGCTAGGGCTGCCTGATTCCCAAGGGTCCCCCCGAAGTAGTTGCAAAACTACACCCTGATAGATGAGGGAGACCCAATGTAAAAGCCAGCATTGGGAATCCGGGAACTCTGGCCCAGCTTTTGGTAGACATGGGGGCCTCCGTAAACATACTGGACCCAGACTTGGTCAATGCAAGGGAACCCTCTGGTAAAACCGTGGCGCTCAGCGGGTATGGTGGGGAAACTCAGGAAGCCCCGGTATGGAAAAAGGTTCCCTTTGAATTAGGCAAACTGAAAGGAACAATTGAAAGTTGTGTCCATAAGGGGGGAAAAAGGGGGATTATTGGGGTTCCATTTTTGAAGGAGTCCCAGCTAACAGTAGACCTAGATAACGGGCTACTGTGGCAAGTCCCAGGGGGTCCTTCTGAGGTTTCCGCCATACACCGCTGCACAGCCCTTAAGGCACCTCTTTCCATTCTCCCTTTGACCAATGATCCATGGACCCAGGAATTTCCCCGGGTGTGGATTAAAAACAAGGCGGAGTGTGGGAAGGTAGAGGAGGAGGTGCTCATCGAGGGGAAAGATCCCCCCCCCTCAAAAGCAATACAAGTATCCAGCAGAGGCTGAGGAGGGAATTCAAGCCACAATAGATAGCCTGCTGGGGCAGGGAGTCATTGTAAAGATGCAGTCTGTCTGTAACTCCCCCATCTGGCCAGTTATTAAAGCAGATGGGACGACTTACCGGATGACTGTAGACTATCGGGCTTTGAATACAGTGACTCCTCCCTTTGCTCCAGTGGTAGCTAAGAATAACAAGATAGTAGCAGCGATATCCGCGGGGTCCCGCTGGTACTCTGTTATTGATTTGGCAAACGCTTTCTTTGCGATCCCTCTCCATCCAGCCTGTTGGTACAAGTTTGCATTTACATACAGGAATCAACAGTACAGTTTTACCAGAACTCCCCAAGGTTCCATTCATCCCCCAGCATTTGCCACTCGGTGGTGTCAAGGATGTGGGATAAATTGAAGCTGGAGTCAAGAGAGTGTGTCTTGTCATATGTAGATGATGTCCTGGTGCATTAACCAGACAGGAACAGGACTGCAGAGGTAACTAGGGAGGTACTTGCCATAATTCAAGAGACCGGGTTCAAGGTTAGTAGAGACAAAGCACAGCTTGTGCAAAAGGAGGTGAAATACTTGGGGATCAGTCTGGGAGAAGAGGGAAGGTCCCCAGACACCCAGAGGGTGGAAGTGATTGCTAAATTACATGCACCCACAGACCTGCATTCCCTCAGAGCCATACTGGGCACCCTGAACTTTTCTAGGGACTTTATAGAGTTCTTCGCAGACAAGGCAAGACCTCTGTACAAGCTCCTGAAAAAGGGACGGGCATGGGATTGGGGCCCTGATCAACAAGAAGCATTGGCAACTCTAAAAAAGGATTTGGCACAAGCCCCAGCACTGGCTCACCCTGATCCCAAACTTCCCTTCTTCATACAATTGGCAGCAACAGAGACTTGCATAGGGGCCACTCTCAATCAGCAGCAAATGGGGAGGCAGCGTGTAGTAGCCTACGCCTCTAGGCTGCTTGATGAGGTGGAACAAAGGTTTCTCCCCTGCGAAAAGGCATGTCTAACCTTGGTCTGGTCTTTACAGCAGTGGGAATACATAATTGGGGGGTCTAAGGTAATAGTTCAAACCCCCCATTCACCCCTGAAATACATCATCTCCGGCAAGATTCAGGATGGGCAGGTTAGTAGCCCCAGAATAGCACGGTGGACCCTGGCATTGGCGGGAAGGGGAGTAGGGTTCAGTAAGGAACAGAAAGAAACCCCCGCTCCCTATGGTTTGCTTATAGAAGGGGAAGAGCACGTTTGTCCACTCCCCGAGCCCCAGCACATAGAATGGCCTGTACAGTGGGGTAGAAATCAGGAGGCGGCAACAGAAAAGGGGCTGACAGTGTGGTACACCAATGGGTCATCTTTTTATGACCAGGGGAGGCCAAAATCAGGCTGGGCAGTGGTTCGGGTGCTAGATGAACGGGTGTTGAAGGAATCTGCACACCCTCACTCCGCCCAGGCAGCTGAAGTCCAGGCTGTATTGGCTGTCTTTGAGTTCGAGCCCCTAGACATATCCCTAGCCATCTATACGGATTCAGACTGGACGGCGCGAGCCACCACAGCTTGGCTCCCAATTTGGCTAGGGAGAAACATGACTGCCTCAAATGGGAGACCAGTAGCCCATTCAGACAAATTGATAAAAATAGCAGAGCTGGTTAAAAACAGAACCGGATTGACTTGGGTCACGCATGTCGCCAGGCATTCTATAAAACCTACAGACGCGGCTTTTTGGAATAGCCAAGCAGACATGCTAGCAAAAGAAACTGCCACCCAGAGTGAGCCCCCCGACTTTGCAGAGGACATACCCTTCCCTGAAACACCCATAGCCCCAGTCACCACTAGAACCAACATACTACGATCAGGGATAACCACCCTAGACCTATGCACTCTACAGGAAGGGGACAAAGAAGTAGAGGATTTGGCAAAATGGGGAAAAGACAGCACAGGGAAATACACCATCACTAAAGACAACGAGATATGTTGAGCAATCGATCCTGGGTGCAATAAATACTGGATCGTCCCGGGGAATGTACCGGGGGGTGCTAATACAGTTTGTCCATGAGCAAGGGCATAGAGGTAAGCAGGATATTTTAATCAGGGTAAAAGACACAGGATGGTGGCCCCAGATAAAAACAGATGTAAACCAATGGTGTGATAATCGTCTGTCATGTGCCATGGTCAATGCAGACCACCAGACTCTTAAGGTTCCAATTCAGCACCAAAGAATTGAGGGTCCCTGGGCCAGGATTCAAATAGACTACATAGGCCCACTCCCCACTACAGCCAGAGGCAATAAATATTGTCTTGTTATAGTGGATACATTCAGTAAATGGCCAGAAGCCCTTCCTTGTAAAAACAATACCGCCTCAACCACTGCCAAAATGCTTTTCAACATTGTCCTCTCCAGATGGGGTATCCCCCGGTGCATAGATTCAGAAATGAGACTCCATTTTGTAGGAGACGTGATGCAGGAACTTGTAAGGTCCTGCTTGGGACAGAGGCGTTGGGGGCTCCACGGAAGGCAGAAGCGCCGCCGGCCGCCCCCGCAGTGCAGTCGGTGGAGGGGGAAGCCCGGAGGGAGGAGCAGTACACAGCGGCGCCACGCCGTGCACGTAGGGGACTCCCCAGCACAGCAGCAGCGCAAGGAGGCGGGGCCCTGGGACTCCGTGCGCCGCTCCGCTCACATCCAGGCACTGTGAGGGGGCGGAGTCAGGACTTTAAAGGGAGGACACAGTCATCACAGCAGCGCCGGTGATCAGCGCAGCTGTCAGACTGGCCCCTTGCGAAGGAGTTTGGAGGAGAGTACTGTGTTCAAGTGTGGAGAGCATCGAGCGTAGCTGCGGAGTGGTGTGTGGAGGGTGCGAGGTGTGCTTTTTGTAGCAAGGAGAGTGTAATTATCTTGTGCGTGGGCGCGTGACTGGGGTGAGTGTTACCTACGCCTTCCCTTCTTTCCTCCCCTGTTGCCTCAGACCCATCTTAGTGATTTGTGCAGTCTTTTGGAGTTTCTCACACACACTTTGCAGGAGGCGCATGAACGGATTGCAGAAGTGTGCAACATTACATGGATCTATTTTTCAGGATAGCAGCACACCCAGCAATGAATCCAAAAGTTTGCATGCTGTGCAGTCATGGCCTCAACGGAATGACCAATAGGCAAACTGGACTAGGACTCAGTTGGGATGGAATTGCATTGGGGGGGGGGCATGTGCATACATAGCATAGGAATGCATTGTCTTAGTGATTTGTGCAGTCTTTTGGAGTATGCAACATGGATCTTTTTTTTCATGGATGCTGTGTACACATAATTGTACACATACAGCTAGCATACATTTATACAATATGTGACTAATTGTGTTTTTTTAAATGTTGTTTTTCAGGAACATGGATAAATTAATGACATGAACACGGAACAGCTAGACAGTCAATTTGTAGCCACTGCCAGTATTCTTCTGGGATCGAGTACTGATCCGATTGCCATTTTCATATGGCGTCATGAAGGAATTTTCCCAGCACAATCAAATTCTTTCCCCACAAACCAGTAGTGGGTTTTTTATAAGATGTGCATTCCGGGTTTCGCCTTCATCTGGAGAATAAAACAAATTGCCTTTCCAAACAAATTGATTGCCAGTGTTACAGCTACCAACCTGTATTACATTAATTCCTACATTTAATAAGAATAATTTGGTCTTCATTTCTAAATTTGCTTTATCATCTTTTAATCATTGGACATACACTGGACACATGGTATATATTAATAAAATAAATCTGAACACAGATGTGGGTGGGGGGTGGTAATGGTGGTGGGTAGGGTGGACTGGCAAAGGCCTATGGAAAAGGTAATACAATCATAATGCAGCTGTGATAACAGTGCATTCTGTAGCTTCTATTGCTACACTTTAAAAAGTAGGCATGCATATAGTTTGCAAGAGAAACTCATTTAGTTTGGACTCTTTGCATTTGGGAAGAGATTGAGGCACACATCTGAGAGGGGAGGGGGATATGATAGAAGTTTATAAAATCATGAGTGTTGTTGAAACAAAAAAATAAGGAAACAGATATTCACTCTCCCAAAAAGGTCTCTTGAGAGTAACTATCATGTATGGGAGGTGACACTAAATCCAACTAATTTTCATGGGGTACTAACTTTTTTTATTGTTCACAAGGGTAGCTCAATAGCACAGTATTTACATTAAAATTAAATTTCTCAACTCTCAACGCTGGATGCGCACCTCTTCTAAAACTTCAGCAAGCATAATTCTTAGGGCTGCAGTGTCCTCCCTCAATGTAGCCAGCTGTTCTGTAAAAATGGAATTCAGTTAGTGTATGCATTCTTGAACAGTAGCAAAGGTATTTATTTTATGTGATCACTATTCACTGGGTAATAGTAACTAACAATGGAGCTTTGAGAAATACTTACCAATTTTCTCCTGTTTTGTTAATAGGGAGTGGACCGCATCGGCGGTATCCCAAACAGTGGCCCATATGGCTGACGCTATATCCACCACAATTTCCCCTGTAATGTGATTGTAAAATAAAACATATCAATGCACTATTAATGACAGTAGCCCCACTAATGTAAAGCATGGAATAGAGTGAGTGTTCCCATTAAAAAAAAAAAAAAAATTACTTACCAATTTGGAGAAGTTCATTCAGAAGTGCAGCAAACCCCTGGAAAGCTATTCTTTGCAGTTTTGAATTGAAATCGATTTGACATGAAAACACGCAGCACATGGCCAACGTGAAATAAAGCCCGCCTCCCTGTGTTAAATGCCTGTGGCTGTCAGCTGTCAGTCTCAGAGAAGGACTGTTCTTATTGGTGTGCGTCAGTTGCTAAGTAAATGACCCGTGCGGGTGAGGTGAGGTGGGTCTGTCCAGGTAGAGACTAGAGAGCTTCAATAAGGCGAAGCACGGTGTCTCTCGGGCACAGGCAGCGCCGGTCCGGACCCTCAGTCACTACAATCATTAGACACGAAGAGTTTTCATTCTTGTTTAAAGTTAACTTAACAACTTTGGAGTTGTGTGTGGAAAGGGTAAGGGGAATTTAAAGTTTTACAACTTCAGTTTAAGTTCCAAAGCTAACAACTTAAAGTCGC
>QEPC01010841.1:1293042-1325771 GCA_003113815.1 Sphenodon punctatus | reverse complement strand
CCCCCCCCCAGGGATCGGGTCTATACTTACCGGCGCCTGCGGGGACGCCGCGGCCACTGGTGCGGGTGGGTGGGGGGTGTCCCCCCTTCCACCCGCGCAGCCTGGATTCGGGGAGGGTTGGTTTTTTTAAACTTTTTTGGTGGGGCTTTTTTTTTACATTGCAGCCATTTTTAAATGGCTGCAATGTAAAAAAATCCGGTACCCGGAATCCGGTAACCGGACCGGATTTACCGGGTTGAATCCGATAATACCGGTACGCCCAGTACCGGTATTATCGGATTCCGGATTTACCGGTTTTCCCGTGCCTAGTATTTAGATTGAAAAAACCAATAACTTTGGTTTAAGAGAGGAGTTAAGGCTCTTACAAATTCAGTCATGCTTCAAAAGTCATGGGAATTGTAAATTAAGGCTCCTCTCTTAAGGTCCATGCCATATAAGCAGTAAAGACGTACAGTCTCACATATTGTGCTTGTTTACAACTTTGGCTCCATGCACCCCCTGATTTTTAATCTAAGATTTTCCCTATTTTTCAGTGGGGAATGCCCTAAATTTATTTTATTTTATTTATTTATTTTATAGATTTCTATCCCGCCCCCTCCTGCAATGCAGCTCGGGGCGGCTAACAACAGTAAAAACAATTAAAATCAATTAAAATACAAATATAAAACACATCAGTAAAACAGGGCAAAGGACAATAATAAATAAATACATAGGTGGGGGATTAAAAGTCACCCCCTCCACCCTCCCTCCCAAAGGCCTGGGCAAACAACCAGGTCTTACAGTTCCGCCGGAATGTCAAAAGGCTTGACATTCCCCCTGCTGCTGCAGAACCAACTTGAGTTTGATTGGCACCCATGCAGTCAGCCAACCAGCGAGTTTCCCTTTCAGCCCAAACTTCGTCAGTTTCACCAGCAGGATTTTTTTGTTGTTACACCAAGGAGTAACCTCATCAATTTCACCAACAGAGAGAGGAGGAAGTGGAGGGGGATATTGGCTCTTTTCACACAGACACACTAACACTGATAAAATGGGTGTTACATTTTATTATACATGTTGCAGGGCACCCATAGAGCACAGCTGCAGCCCTGCGACATGTATAATAAAATGCAACACATCAGTGTTAAAGTGTCTGTGTGAAAAGAGCCATAGTTTTGCAGATCCCCCCGTACCAGAGTGTTTTGCTTCCAGCTCTGAGCTCTTTCAGTTACACGCCTGAAGGAATTCTATCCAACGCATGTACAATTCCTCAATGCACATAACCACATGCAGTCTCTCTCCTGATTCCATATCTTCTGCCAGGAAGTTTCCCTTTCAGCTCCGGCTTTGACAGTTTCACCAGGGTTGAGGGGGGAGCGGTGGATTGCTTTGAAGACCTCTCCTTTTGGAGACTTTCCTTTGCAGCCTGGAGCATTGTCACTTTCACCAGAAGTTAAACTGGGAGCAGTAGCCGTGTCAGTTTCACCTGCTGGGACATTTACTTGGTAACCAGGGCAGTCAGCTAGTGAGTTTCATTTTCAGTCCCAGCTCTGTCACTTTCACCAGCAAAGAGGGTTTTTTCCACCTTGGAGCAGCCTCCTCAATTTCATGAGAAGGGAGATTGGGTATTTTCAGACGTTACGGGCGGCCGGTTCACCACAGCGAACCACCAGGGGGGGTGAGCAGCGCAACCATGCCCGGGGGTGGGAAAACGACCCAAACAGACGTGCCGGGAACGGGACCACGGGCCGGAACCGGGCCGCACCATCGCGGGCCGCGGCAGCACAACAGACGTGCAGTTGAACCCCCGCCGGGCGCTAAACCCCCACAAGGGGCCCGGCATGGGGACATGGCCGCCTGAGGGCAAACGAAGCCACAAGGCACACAAGGGAACGCCCACACAAGGGAAACGGGAAGGGAGGGGGGAAGAGCGAGAACAGGCTGACAGCCGGCTCACACAGCGGTCCCGCAGCGGGGCACAATGCACGGCCACACGCCCGGGCACACACACACACACACACACACACACACACACACCAGGGAAAGGCCGGGAAGGGGGGAAGGGGCGCCCGGAACACCCCACCCGGAACACCGGCAGGGAGGGGGGGGCACCACCACGGGGCAAGGCACAGACAGCAGCAACCCCCACCCCCACACCACCCCAGTCCAGTCCAGTCCAAGGAGGTGCCCCCACAGGAACAGAGGCAGTCTCGGGGGGGGGGGGCGGACCCCCGGAGCAAGGCACGTTGGGGGCCCCCAAAGCACAGCGAGGCCGGCGGAGGGGCGCCAGGAGGAGGAGGAAGGGGGCCCCACAGTCAAAGGCTGGCACAGGCAGGGCAGCCGGGTCCAGCGGTGCTCCTCCGCAGCACCAGCGACGCTCAGGCAGCACCCACGGAGTCACGGGGATGGAGGGGGCCCAGGACCACGGCCAGGGGCAGCAGCAAGCAGCGAGGCGGGCGGGAGCTCACCGAGGTGGGGTCCGCAGGTCGGGAGCGGCCAGCGGGGACCAGGCCCCCCCCCGGGCCGGGGCGGGAGCCCACACGGGGGCACCACGCGGGGGGGGGCAGGCCAGCGACGCGGGGCTCACGGGCCGCTGCCGGGGGCCCCGCTGGCCCCAGGGCCCGGGTGGCCCGCCCGGTGGACCAGGTGGGGCCAGTGCAGCATGCCCCGGCGGTACCCCTGCAAGGACATGTAGTGGGCGATCAGGTAGTAGGCCTCGAAGGGATCGGGCATGGTGAGGGCCAGCTGCACATCCACACGCGCCCACACCGCCAACAGGGATGACATCTCCACCGCGGAGGGCTCCGGCACACAGCAGGCAGCAGAAGGGGGCCACGGAAGATGCCCCAGCTCCAGAAGCCGCTGGAACGCCGCCCCACGGGTGCGCTGGTACCCACGGGCCCCGTGAACACAGGAGAAGTAGCTCACGGCCAAGGCAGGGCCACCCTCGGCCAGGCACTCCGAGTAGGCGCCCAGACCACACACCACCAGCGCTGACACGGTCTCCGAGGCGCTCCAGGGCACATGGGCGCACAGCACCTCCGGGATGCGCCCCTCGGGGAAACGAGCCAGCCCCAGGGCCTCCGCATGCAGCCGGCAATCACGGGCGCTCACCACATGGCCAAAGTAACGGAGCCCGGAGCTCAGGCTCTCGTAGGCACCTGCACGGCTCCCCGGCCCGGCCAGGAGCAGCTGCACGGCAGGGGTGTGCCACAGGTCGCACAGAGACATGGTCTCGCGGAAGGCCCAGATATGGGGGGCCCCTTGGGGGCCGGACAGCGGGAGCCCCATGGATGGGCAGCCAGCCATGGTCCAGCACAACAGGGAATGGGACACGGAGCCCGGAGGGCACACAGACTGCCCAGGGCCGGGAGAGGCTCGGCCCGGCCCCCGGGACAGGGAACACGGGCCCGCACCGCAACATTGTAGCACAACAGAGCGAGGCGTGGGGTGCGGGCCCGGCACAGCTGCAGAGAACAACAGCGAGCTCTCTGTCTGCCTAATCGCACCTTCAAGGCCATCCCGCTACAAACAGCGAGGGGAGGGGGCCCGGGGTGCTGGGGGCGGGAGCAGCCGGAACGCACCGGCACAGGGCGCGCGCAGGCCCGCGAGGCCGACCCCCGGGCGGAGCCACCAGCACCGGGCCGCCATAAGCGCTCCCAGCCCCCACCGGGGCCCCAGCACCATGGAGCGCGATAGGGCAGGTGGGAACTGGATGTTCCTCGCGCTCGCGGCTGAGTGGCACCGTGACCACACTGAGCAGCTGTGCCTCCTGACCGAGAGGGTGCACCTGGCCGTCCGCCTGCGCTATGTCCTGGCCCTGCGGGCTGGCGTGCGCCTCCGGGGCCAGCAGGCCCGCAGGAGAGTCCGTGCCCGGCTCAGGGCTCGGCGCCGGGCCTGGGGGGCGTGGCTGGCCGCCTGCCGGAGCCTCACCCGGCCCGCTGCGCTCCGAGGGGCCGCGAGGCGGTTCCGCTGGGCAACGCAGACCCTCCGCCGGGCAGCGCTGCTGGCTATGCCCATAGCGCGGAGCCTATGGGTCACGGAGCGGCCCCAGGCCTGGTGGGAGCGGGCCCAGGCCCACTGGGGGGAGGCCGAGTGGGGGTCCCACTTCCGGATGGGCAAGGCCACCCTGCTGCGCCTAGCGGAGCTCCTCACGCCCTGGCTGGAGCGGCAGCACACCTCCATGCGGGAGCCCATCCCCATGGTCCAGCGGGTGGCCATAGGGGTCTGGGCCCTCGCAACGCCCGACTCCTGCCGCTCCGTGTCCCAGCACTTCGGGGTGGGGCTCAGCACGGTCGCCTGCATCGTGCGGGATGTGTGCGAGGCTGTGGAGGGCGTGCTCCTCGACAGGACCATCCAGCTCCTGGACCAGGGCGCTGTGATGGCTGGCTTCGCGGCCGGGGGCTTCCCGAACTGCATCGGAGCCGTGGACGGCACACACATCGAGATCCTGCGCCCGGCCGCGGGGGAGGCCCTGGAGTATGTGAACCGGCACGGATACTACTCCCTGCACCTGCAGGGGGTGGTGGACCACCGGGCCCGCTTCATAGACATCTACACGGGCAACTCCGGCCGGAGTCACGACGCCAGGATCATGACCATCTCCCCCTTCTATGCCCGCATGTACCGGGGGGACTTCGCGGACATGGGCATGAGGTGGATCGAGGGTGTTCCCATGCCCCCCTGCATCCTGGGGGACCCCGCCTACCCCCTGACCCGCTGGCTGATGAAGGTCTACCCTGTCCCGAGCACCCCTGCGGAGCAGGTATACAATACCCGCCTGTGTGCGAGCCGGACCGTGGTGGAGCGTGCCTTCGGGGCCCTGAAGCAGCGCTGGAGGAGTATAGCTGGCCGCCTGGACTTCACCGTCCCCACCTCCGCCCTGGTGATCGGTGCCTGCTGCGTTCTGCACAATGTGTGCGAGACCGAGGGGGCGGCCCTGGAGTACCCCGAGCCCCACCGGCCCCCCGGTCCTGTTCCCCTGTACGTGAACGCAGGGAACCCCCGGGAGTACCGGTATGCCAAAAGGATCCGGAACGCCCTTGCAACCCACATCGCCCGGGGGGGCCCGCTGTGAGGGCCTTCCCGCCCCTGGGGGCCCCACCCCCCGTTCCGTGCCCATGCCCCTGTACACGCGGTCCCACAGCCCTGTCCCCCCCACAAACGGGCCGGGGACAACTGTCTCTTTACAACACTTTATTGCCCACACAGTTCACACAATCACCCTGTGCCCCCTCCCCACCCCCGTGCCCGTGACCCCGTCCACCACCCGCCCTCATGTGGCCCTCCCCCTCCCCCCCCTTCCCACCATCCCCCCGCGTTTCCTGGGCCGACCCCTCGTGCGGCCGCTTGGGCCCACCGAGCTCTGGGAGCTCCCCTCCCCCCCACTGTCCGTGTCCCCTGCCGTGTCCTGGGCCGGTCCCGGCCCCGGCAGGGGGCCGGGCGGCGGATGGGCAGCTGTGCCCGGTGCCCCGGTCGCGCCCCGGGGGGGCTGGACCCTCCGGAGGCCCGGGGGCACTGGGAGGCGCATGCGAGGGCCCTGGGGCCGGGGGGGCGCCAGGGGCGGCAGGGCTGGGCCCGGGGGCGCCGAGGGGCCCGGCATGGGGACCTGGGCGGGCAGGGCGCCCGGAGGTGCGCCGGCCATCACGTAGGCACACATGGTGCCCGCATGCAGGAGCAGGGAGGTCCCAATGTCGTGGGACCTGTCCATCTTTGCACTGTGCTCCCGCACCATGCCCTGTATGTCCTGCCGGAGGCCCCTGAGCAGCCCCTGCTGCCGCTGGTGCTCCCGGCGCTCCCGCCTCCGCTCCAGGCGCACCTCCGCCTCCAGCCGGCGGTCTGTCTCCAGGGCCTTCTCCATGGACCGCTCTATGGCCGCCTCCATGCGGTCCACGGAGGCGATCATGCGCTCCCCCTGTTCCTCCGCCCTGCGGACGATGTCCTCCGCTTGCTCCTCCCTGCGCCTGCGGACCCGCGCCCGGTACTCCCGCATCCGCTGGGCTGGGGCCGCGGCCGGCGGAGGCGCCGCGCGCGGGGGCTGCCCTGTGGAAATGGGCGGGTGGGTCAGTGCAGGGCCCTGTCCCCTAGCGGGGTCGGGTCCCGGGGCCCCCTGCCCCCCCTCCCCCACTGAGGCCAGAGGCCCCCCTGGGCTGGCGCCCGGGGGGCCCTCCCGCAATCCCAGCCCTCCCGCCTTACCTGGGTCCGGCACCTGCTCTCCTGTGCCCTCCGCGGGGGCCTGCACCGTCTCGCTGGCCCGGTCCTGGGGCTCCCCATGTCCTGCGGGCGGGAGAGGGGGGAGCGGGTGAAGGGGGCTGGTTGTGGCCCCTGCAGCAGGGCCCCCACCCCCGCCCCTGCCACCGGCCCCCTGGTCCGGCCCCCCCCCTGCCCTGGGGGCCCGCATACCCTCTATGTCGGTCTCGGAGCCCTGGGAGCCCGGCGCCTCACCCTGGGAGTGCTCCCCCAGGGACCACTGGCTGAGGGTGGTGAGGGTGCCGACCTCCGACTCCGCCTGGCCGGCTCGGCGTTGGGATGTCTCCGGGCTGCTGCTGGGGGGGGGCCTTGGGGCTTCTGCGGGTCCCGGGTGGTCCTCCTGGGGGTGGGGGTCCCCTGAGCTCGTGTCTACCGGGCGGGCGGCGAGGGGAGGGGGTACCTCGGCCCGCTCCCTGCCCTGGACCACAGCGCTGCCCACGAGGCGTGGGGCAACTATGGAGCCCTTCATGTGAAGGATGCGGTCCAGGGCATCGTAGTAGGGGGCGGTGCGGGCCCCGTGCCCGGAGCGGCTGTTGTTGTCCTTGATGGCCTTGTACCCCCTCTTGAGTTCCTTGGCCTTGGAGCGACACTGGTTGACTGTGCGCTCGTGCCCCGCCGCCTCCATGTCGCGCACGATGTCCCGGTAGACGTGCTCGTTCCGCTGGTTGATTGCGAGCTCCAGCTGGTACTCGAGGGTCCCCCATATCCGGATGAAGTCCCGGGTCTCCTGGAGGCCCCACTGGCCCCCTCTGTGGTAGGCCTTCCTCCGGCTGGGCCCCTGCTCTTCCTCCTCCTGGTCCAGCTCTTGCTGCACCTGCACCTGCTCCTCCTCCACCTCCTCCTGGGGGTGCGCCTCCGGGCGCGTGGGGCCAGCCTCGTCCTGGAGCTCGTCCGCCCGGGCCGTGTTTCGTGTCGGGGGGGGGGAGGGGGTGAGTGGTTGCTGGGTGCGGGTGTGGCCCCTCTCGGGGGCCCCCTGCCCCCCTGCCTTGCGCCCGGGGTCCCCCCGGCCCCCCCATGGGGGGTTCACCCGTGCCCCCTGTTCCCCTCCCGTTGGGTGCCCTTACCCTTTTCCTGGGTGCCTCCTGTGGGCCCGTTCCGGCCGCTGTCCCCGGGGCGGCGCGACCCGGCTGCAGCTGTGGGTGTTGTTCCCGGGCCGCCTCCCTGGTCGGGTGCTCCCGTGTGCCCCCTTCCTGCGCCTGTGCCCCCTCCGCCTGCATCGCTGGGCCTGCCTGCACCTCCTCCGCCTCCTGTCCCGCCGCTGTCGCTGTCTCTGCCTCCGCTCTCTTCCGCTTCCCTCCTCGCTCCATCCCGCCACGCTTGCTTGCTGCTGCTCTCGCTTTAAATCTCCCTCCGGTGGTTGTGTTGTTGCTGGTTGCCCGGCAGCGACGCTGCGTGCCTTGTCCCCGGCTGGGGCTCGTTTCGTTTGGTTCCGCGCGGGGATTGGCGTCCAGACGTTACTTTTCCTTGGTTCCCGGTGGGGGTTCGTTTGACCACGCTTCCCGGGACCTTCCCCCGGCTAGCCCGGGAAGCGTGGTTGAAACTGACCCCATGTGGGTATTGGGCGTGGTGAACATCTGGCGCGCGCCGTTCAGACGTTCAGGGCCCTTTGGCCCCACGGGGGGGTTGAGCGTGGTTCAGTGTGGTTGAGCGTGATCTCGTAATGTCTGAAGACACCCATTGTTTGCAGACCTCTCTTACTGAAGCATTTATCTTGCAGCCCTGATCTCTGTTACGTGCCTAAAGGAATTCTGTCCAACTCATGTCAAACTCCTCAATGCACATAACTTCATACAGTCTCTCTCCTGACTCTATTCCTTCACAAGGAGGTAGGTGGGGGAAGTGAGGAAGCCATGGAGAGAAAATGGTAAAATGGTGAGGGGTGTGTGTGTCAGATCCTTGTATCCATCATTCCACCCAGCTTCCCATCATTTCAGCTGCTCCTGGTATCCTCTTACCAGACACAGTGTGCACCGTAGGACATCCCAGGTGTTGCCCCTCCTGCCCTGTTGGCCCCCTAACCTTTTATTAGGCAGTTCTGACTCTTCTGAGTCAGTGTTGCAGCGGTGTGGCTTTGTGCCACACTTCTGAGCAGGGGGGGAGCGAGCGCTGGCAGTGCACATGGATGAGCTCATATGAGCTTCTGCACATGTGCAGCATCTGTGAAGGCTGGGGGGCAAGGCAGGCAGACCCTAGTGCGTGTGCCGCTGCACTGCTGTTATCATCACACTGATGCCGCATCTCAGAGGAGCTGGAGGGGGAGAAAGGTGGAGAGCACCTCTGAGCTTCACTTTACGAGTCCTAGGAGGGACAACTGAAAACGTTATGTGGTGTGGGTGGCAGGCTTTGCTGTCCATACTGCAAGCATTGGGGGCCACAGTTCTCCTCTTAGCCCTGTTGGGGGCAGTGTTGTAAAGTATTCCTTTTACAGAAGTAATGCATCTCAAGTTTCAAATGGATTTGAAAAACAAAACAAAACCCCCACCTATTGGGTACTGCGTTACAAATAAGAGCTTATACTTATAATTTAACTATATGTGTTGACAAATAGTGCTTTAGGATATTACTTGAGAATCTCTGACTTTAAGATTTAAAATTTTACAAAAACGTGGGTTTTTGTTAAACTTGGTTTCCTTTTCAGATTCATTTGAATCATGAGATGCATTACCTCTATAAAGAAATACTTTACAACTGCTTTTAGAAGGTGGTGCAGATATATCTATTACTTTTTTTAGCCCCAAGGTGCACATCATAAATAATGTTTTTAGTTTTTGTATTTATAAAATAGTGTCATGCTTAATAGAACATAAACTTGGAAAGCTTATTTATTTATTTATTTATTTAATTTCTTTATATTTATTAGCCGCCCCCTCATGTCTACGGCATCTCGGTTGTCCTGGTTCCATGTATGGTTTCCCTCCTGAAGAAGCTGTGTTCACAGTGAAATGTTGAGATCGAAGATAAACAGAGGATTATACCATTGGAAATAATTAGAGGATAACAGAAGATAATATAATAGAAGTATTCAAGACGTGGACTATTCCATCAGCTGTTCCATTCTGACTGAAGCTTATTTAGAAAATAATTCCTTCAAACTACTGCAACACCCGTGTTTGGCTAAGACTTTATCTATTTATAGCCTTGGAATAGGGACCAATCAGGCATTTTGGCATTTAAAGCTATTCCTCTCAGAGTGCTGCTCTTTTTATTTCTACTTCGAGCTGCTTTTTCTACAGACATAATAAATTGTATGCAATATATTTTATATGAGATGTTCTTTTTCTTGTTTGTTTGCTATTAGATTAACACACTTCTTTACTTGTGTTTTGCCTTCGTAAGAGTATTTGTGGGAGGCATGCAGAAATTATTGGTGGGCTAGGGGCATGCCTAGGATCTAGCTGTGGCAGGTTGGGCAGTGGTGCTGGATGTTGCCTGCCTGTCAGTTTGAGCCATAGCCCTGGTGATGGTAATTCTTGACAAGTCGTTGTGGAGAATGCAAAAGCTGAGAAAGAGCAAGCATTGGGTACATACTGCCAACCAGGAAGTGATAGGAGAACACAGATTTGAAAATGGTGTGTTGGGCTTTTAAGATAGACGTTACATGCATCCCAGTGAAAGTGAGAGGGGCCTAAAGTGATACCTCTGTGGAACGCTCTAAGCTTTTTCACCTACAACTCAATGGTGCTGGCTGACCTGGACGTGAGGAGGCTGTATGCAACTGATGGAACACAGACATGTGGGCGCACCGCACATTAGCCTGCATTTGCCTGCATGGTAGGCTCTGCATGCTCTGGGACCCTGCTGTGAGTGGGGGCTGCGTGTTCAGTGGGTGGTGGCCATGTGGCAGGTGGGAGCGAACAATTAATAAACGGGCAGGTGGACACAGACCTTGTGTCGGCTATCAAGTTTTGCTCATGGAGATTTAGGGTGTTAACAAGGTCTCAGCCTCTGCGAGCACCCTAAGTCTCCATGAGCAAAAAAGTTGCATAGGGGAGAAAATGTCATTCTGCCTCCAAATTCAAACGTTGGTAACTTCCTTGTTTTTCATCCCATTTGCCTGAAATTTGGACAGATTCTACCCAACCAAATATCAGTGATAGGGGAAATCATCCTGATTTTATAATTAATAGAACATTCATGATTTTAATGCAGTAATGCAGCTACGTTAACTATAGAGCCGCTCCTGCGACTCTATAAAAACCGATCAACCCTAAATGGATGCAGATTCTGGCCCTCAGCATGGGCCATACAGTAAAGTAAGGATGCCCTCAGTAAGGGCATGCAGACCTTACTGATCTGTTGGGAAGCTAATTAAGCGATTAAAAAGTTAATAAAATAAGTGAATATAAATCTTAGCTGAGCGCACATGGGTAGAGGGAGGAAGTGCAGAGCACTACTAGGGCCTGGTGAGGATCCAAGGCTGGGAGACTGTTAAGGGTTTCATTTTTATTTATTTTAGCATTTCTACCCTGCACCTCTTGCCAACGGTGACTTGGGGCGGCTCACAAAGTACAAGTATAATTTTAAAAAACCAATATTAAAATATAAAAATATATAAATATAAAATACACAACACATACATAAAAGCTGGTCTGTGCATAAAACAATCCCCACCCCATCCACCCAACCCAACCCACCTCCTTCCCTACCAAACGCCTGATGGAAGAGCCAGGTCTTACAGTTTTGTTGGAAGGCAAGTAGATCCGGGCTGAGGTAAACCTCCGCCGAGGTTCTGCTTAGGAGATGGAGACCAGAAGATTAGGAGCCTAGCAAGGGCCTTCTCTTCATACAAAGGACTGTAAATATTGTGTACATAGGATAGCCGAGTACTGTGTATTACTAAACACACACTGGGATGAAGAAAAACTTACTGTGTGCATTTAGGGCTGGATCCTAAGAAAACAGGCTGCTTTCTTACACTCAAAAAGTCTTATAACATTTTCTTTAAACTTAAACTTGGAATGTCCTCCTAAGAATAATTACTTTGCATTTGAAACTTGCATGAAATTTAGCTAGGTTTTCATTAAACAAGAAACTGAAATTTGATCTTCCAGGTGGCTTCTGTGTTTGTGCAATTAAAAACTGGTCTTGTTTGCAGAAATCAGTTTGATAGAACTGGCCTCCAACTGCTTTTGAAATTAGTCAAGTTTGAACATCAAGAATCTATTCTATAGCAACTACTTCAGACAAGGAATCAAAATATTCATACTTTTACATACAGCTACAGTAACTAATTAAAATAATTTTTATTAAGCCACTCAATTAACTCACAACCTAAAACATGATTTGCCTAAAGGCCATTTTAGGATGGCAAGGTGTATACTATATCAAAGGAGGGCAAATGGAGGCTTGGGAACTGGCTATGGCTCTAAGGCACTTGAGCTGTGGCTCTTGTCAGAAGTGTTTACCTAGGGGTATGTTCATATGGCTCCGAGCTGCCACTTCCACTGCTGGAGCCTCCTGGAGGCTGTGGGAGCAGGGGCAGTGTGCCCGAGTCGCTATTGCCATTGCCTGAACCTGCTGAACTGTATGGGAGCAAGAGCTTTGATGTCAGGGGAGTTGGGTGAAACCATGCTGCCCTGTCCCACTGGTAGAGTGTCTTGTGATTCTTCAAAATATGAAAATGTTTGGATACGGCTCTTGGGAACTTTTGCCACCTCTGACCTACATATTAAATGAGACCCACAACTGCCACAGGGTGTGACATTTGCAGGCACCTGGGAACCATTGGCATCCAGAAAACTGAGACTGGCAACTGGTTCAGGGGTGTAGTGGGGCAAGAATGGTTTAATATCAGGATAAAGTCTGACAATTTTTATTTTAGCTTTTGGCTCCCAGAGTTCGATCTGAAATTTCATCCCCTGAACTGCCAATTGCTACTGAATTGCCTTTTGGCTATGATCTAATGTACTGATCTTTTACATTCAATATGCCTCATGGGGCAGGTTTGGGGCAAGACAGACAACTGCACCCTGCTCCAACAGAGCCATAGACTTGATCTAACAGGGCAGTCCCAGCCCGGTTTACAGAAATTTCCTGCTTCATGTTAATTGTTTTAGCTTTGCTGAAGAGAAAGTCATGAGCAGAGATAGTGCAGCAGGTAGAACATGGGACTTGGAGCTGTAAGGTCTGGGATGACCAAATCACTATTATTCAGCTTTGATTCTCCCTCTGTAAAATGGGAATACCTACATAGCAGGGACGTTGTGAGGATTAACAAGAAATTACTATAAACTACTGTGCTATTATTGTAGTAGGATGAGCACAAAGCAAGGTCTTAACCCAGAATCATTAAGACCTAGATAAAGCCAACACATAGGATGTCCATCTTGGAAATACCTACATGTACTTTTATACAATACAGGTACAAAATAAAAAAGCCTTTAAGCACGGTTAACCTAGTTTGAACAACAACAAAAACCCTAACATGTAAGGGAGTTCAGAAAAACATAAAGAAATTAAAAGGAAACATGAACAGATTGAAGAACCCTGCTATACTTCATGACATGGAAAAAAGCTTCACCAGTTCTTTTATTCAGGCAATGCTTACATCAGGGATGGGAGACCTTTGGCCTGGGGGCTAAATGTGGGCAATGACTAGTTTTTACGTGGCCCCTTTTCAGTTCCTGGATCTGACCCCTGGATCCAGTTCCTACCAAGGTTGAGCTCAGGGTAAGGGAACAGGAATGAGGGCATACATACAAGGACAGGGGACAGATTGATGACCTAGACCCTCCTTTTCCTAAGTGCACCCCTTAAGCACCCTGCCCCAACTTCTACAGAGCCCTCAGAGCTTGTACTAATTTTCAAAGTCACCCCTTGTTACCTGAAGATCAAGTCCCACAGCTGTGGAACAGTCCTCACCTGAAATTATACTAAAGCCTAAGCGTGAACATCTTCCAGAGGGAGCCCAACCCAATGGATCAAGCAGGACTTGAACCCACAACACTCAGGGATATAGTCAAGTACCTTGACCGTTCGGGGACTAAGGCTGCTTGCCCACGTTACAAAATTTCACATTACTTTGTATCTAACATATTTTGTAACTTGTGCATGTGCGTTTACTCATTCGTCAGGGAAATTAACGCGAGTTTCTTCATAGATGTCAAGGGCACGGAAATCCAGCTCTGACACTTACATGAGTTCTCAAGTCTATTTTGTGATATTTGAACGTGTGCATGGGATGAATTCTGTATTACAGGAGATAAAAATGTGTGCATGGGGTGAATTAAACATGAATTTAACTTGCATGAAAGTTACAACATGTACATGGATCCTCTAATCCAACATGTGCATGGTCTCAAGTTATGCGACTTCATGAGGGAGAAAAAATTGAAAGAAAATAACGTGGGCATGCAGTCCAGCAGGAATCTTACATGACTGCTAATTTTGTGGGGGCTAGAATCCCATGTGAAAATCAGCACGTGGGCAAGCAGCCTAACTCCATGAAAGATTTTTGGGGGGGGGGGGGGAATTTCCTCTCATGAAGTCACGTGACCTTAAGGGATCCATTAGAGGATTCATGCACACGTTGTAACTTTCATGCAAGTTAAATTCAAATACTTGTTCTAGCGTTGCAGCAATTGTTCTAGCTGTTGCAACTGAATAATCTTGCAACAGTTAAGGCTGTAGTTCTAGTTCTAACTATAGTTCTGAATTCTAACCGGTTATTCTAACTAATCAACTCGAACAGTTGCTCTAGCTGTTCTTTATCCTTGCAGCATACTTGTTTTAGCCTTGCAACAGTTACAAAACTAATAACCAACCCTCTCAATAACACAATCAATAGTATTATGCTTAGATGAAGATACTCCTGCCACAGAAAGCCATCCTTCATCGCAATAACAGTACACACACAGTACCATTCTCCTGGGGCTAATTTTAGGTACAACAACCCCAAACACAAACAGTGACATTTTCTGATCTAATTATCTGTAGTTCTACTGTCCCTACCCCATGTCACCAACAAAATAGTCGCACTTATTTAATAGCTGTGTTGGCAGTTTTCTTCCTTCTCACCCTGACTACTATACATTAAATTATGTTTATTGTTCATAGAATCATAAATCTGGGGAGTTTGAGGGTACTTCAGGGTCATCTAGTCCAATTTCCTGCTTGGGGGCCCCCGTCTATAACTAGTGACATTGTAGCATAGTGTAACATAACTTTCATAGTGACTAGCTTGGGGATATAATTAAACGAATGAAAGTGAAGGTATAACAGCGTTCATGTTTTGCAATGTCACAAATGCTAATTTATAAGTAGACTCTCCTGATGTAAAATAAGACTGGGAGAATAAATGTATAGTTTAATTTGTTCAATGATTTCAAAATTCAAATTGGAAACACTTCCATATCACCTAAGCATATCTTGCTTAAGCACATATAAAAAAGGAAAGTTTGAGATGGAACTGCTTTAAGACTTAACTCACAAATTGTATTGTACTAGGTTTTACCTGCAAGAAACTGCTCATACTCAATGACAGGGATGTTTTTACTGAGACTTGGAAGATCAAAGAAATCAGACCAAGGGATTCGGACCTGATCAATGTCAGGACTTTGCCAGTGATAGAGACGTCCCCATGGAGGTAGAACCAACACCCAAGCTTCATTTTTCAACAATGTCTTCAGAAGAGAGGCAATGCGAATGTAGACATCTCTGCGTAGGTTGAACCCTTCAGGAGGGTTTACATCGTACAAAAGATACCTAGAAAAAGCAGGGAGACAAAGTTAAAACTTGGGGAGGCTTTAAGCATCTACAAAGAGGGCTTCTTTCCAATTTGACTTCACTTTATTACATTGCCAATTTCTCTCTCACTTTGACTCCATCTCTCTATAGGAAGTGGGTTTAAAGCAGAACCTGTAGCAAACTGCAGACAAGGTAACAAGACCCAATAAAGTTTAATTAGCACACTTGATGAAGAAACTCTGTCATTTGTATATACCTAGACCACTTGCTGGGCAAGTCCTGAATTGTTTCATCACTGAGGTAACTACCAATACATGCTATGTATAATCTTTAAATGGTTATCTAGCACAAAGCTGGGCTACACCAGCTATTTTCATAGGAAATTTTGCTGCCCTAGTCTCCTTTTAATAGTAGGTGTGTTGAAGGACAGAGTGATGAAAAGGAAAACTGCAGGGAGTCCCATTTCTCCAACTAAGGTAAAAGAATCTCAAAACTACAGATTTCCTGTAGTTCAAACAGTTATAGCCTTTATAAATAAAATAGACATTTTGTAAACCATTTTACATTTAGTGCTATCACTGGACAATGATAAACAATTCAAGCATTTTAGCTAAACCAGCAATATACAAGAAAATCAACAATTGTGTGGATGTATTATTACTGTTAGACAAGACAAACAGATAAGGAACACATAGTGAGTTTGCAAGGGAGAGAGATGTGCGAGTTTTTGGGGATTTAAGCTTTCTTTTGGTTAATCAAATCACACACCATTGCTACTTGATGGATTTGAACCGTTTGCATAGGGTGGCAGAAAATACAAGGTTTATCAGGAAGCACAGGAAGAGATAAGCACTTCACAAAATACTCAGAAGATGGGACTGTCCATTTTCTACCCTAGAACTGAGTCCTGACTCTTCAGCGTTTCAAAAAGATTAACAGGAGACTCCGCCAGCAGATAAAGCCACAGATGGAGTTAGTATCCTCAACTTCCATTCACTTCAAGGGGATTCGCATGTAGACTATCTGCCGAAAAATTAACCATTCAAAAGCATCTCTCCTCAGACAAGAGCTTAATTAGTAAAGCCAAGATCTCCACTAGAAGGGTCCATAGCTCCCTTCTCCACTCACCGTCTGCTGCGGGCGGCGGCGGCGGGTAAAGACGCAGGGCCGTGCCCAGCCCCGAAGGCTCCAGCGAGCGGCTCTATAGCAGCAGTAGCCCGGGAGAGACAGAGGGCGGCGGCGGCGGCGACACAGAGCAGGAATAAACTACCCGGACCCTCCCAAGCCGCCATCTCCGGGTAGCGTTACACGCACGTCCGGGACTGGGAGCGTGCAAGATCCGCCCCCTCCAGCCCACGGAATCTTGGCGCGAGGCGGCCTGGGCGGAGTGGAGGGAAGGGGTTCAGGATGATGGGTAGTCCTAGTGCGGAGCGCGATCTAACAGGTCCGGACCCCGGAACGGAACGGGGCGGGGAGGGGCGCATGGGAAAGAGTAAGAAAAGGCAGGCAATCGGTGGTTCCAAGTTAATTCCAGTCAGAAAGGAAACGTATGCTAATTTATAATAGCTTTGGTGGGCAAATGAGCGCTAGTCAGTTAGTACTGTAAAGGGATTTCTGTGACACCCCTTGAAATGTAGGGAGACGTCAATTTGTGATTTTATTTATTTATTTATTTGATTGGTATAATCAAGTGTTATAGGTTGTTTCAAGCTACTGACAGCCAACTCGGAGTCAGGACAGTCCTCTGTTGGACCACCACCAGAACAGTGTGGTTTGTTTCCAAGGCTGAAAAAATAATACTGTATTCGGACCAGCCAGTAGGACCATAAGAATTGCCATACTGGCTGCACTAATGGTTCGTTGAGCCTACCATCCTGTCTTGGGCAGTGGCCACTCTCCTTAAAGAAAATCATGCTGTTCCAGATTATAACTTTAGCAGGAGATTCCTACAATAGAGACTTAAGGAATAAACTCTTAGCCTGGAGGAAAATATTGAACAATTTTTAAGTACTGTAATTTTTAGATATAATATGATTATTTCTTTAAAAAATTGTTAGTGATGGGCAGGGCAGGCTAGTCCGCTGGACATGAACAGAAAAAAAGGATCTCTCCCCCACCCCCTTCTTCTCAAACTTTCCTGCCCAGCAGGCTTTCCATGCATTGTGTAAAGTTGAATTTACCCTCTGGAGAAAAGAATCCAAGTACTTACTGATCCCTGGTCAAGCAGAATATTCTGTAGAACATTTGTCTGAGGAAGGAAGGTTGCCTGTCTATCTAGTAATGTGTATACAGAGGTATTGGATTTCTCTCTTGGATTTAGGAACAAGTCACACAACAAATGTTTAATCAGATTAATATTTATTCAAAGGCCAATAGGTTACAATTATTAAAACAGAACAACTAGGAACATATTTTAGAACACTTCTCCATAAGCAGTTGGGAACATAGATAAAAGCACTTGCTTACAACAGTCATGACTGTGAGGTCCTAGGGGCGTGTTAAGTATGATTGTTTAGGATCGCACGTTTAACATCAGAATTGAAGAACAAAACCACTTCCTCAAATCTGTGTAAACAGTTTATCTTTAGGATAATCAAACTATCCAGCTGAAGTAGTCTTTCTGTGTAGTATGTACAGTTACAGTTCTGAGTGTTCCTAACTCTGAAATACTACTACCAGATGTGATCGCTACTAAAGAGGGAGAAAGGAAGAGACAGGAACTGACAGGACATTCCACTGTTATTAAAGTCAATGAGAATTTTGCCATTGACTTTAACGGTGGAGGATTCTGCTCTGAGTGTATTTTGTAAATTACCCTTCCCCAGAGACTTGGCAGTTTTCAACATAATTATGTAAATATTGTATAAAGTATGCAAAAATAAAAGGCTTTAAACAAACAAACAAACCCAAACCCTTATAAGATTCCCATAAAAAACACTCCTTGAAACTTATCCATGCCTTCTAAAGGCCTGCTGGCCAGATAAGTAGGTCTTACGTTATCTCTAAATAATACTCAGGCTTTGGCCAATCTCCAGAGCTCCAAAGCTGTAGAGCAGCCACTGACAACCTCTCTCTGCGTGCCCTTGCTGTACAGGCTTGGTGAAGTGTTTATTTATTTATTCAGATTTTTATGCTGCCCTTCCCATAGACTCAGGGTGGCTCACAAACCATAACATAAAAAAAACAAAACAAATCACAAACCTTTCCACAAATCCCACCAAGTACCATTTCCCCATTCCCCACATCCAACCCCTACCCTAAACCCACCATCCCCTATCCTTGCCTGCCAAATGCCTTTACAAACAGTAAGTCCTTACACTGCCTCCAGAAGACACTTGGGCTCAGATGAACCTGAGGGAAGGGAGTTCAATAGGGACAGCAACCAAGAACACCTCCCCATGAGCCCTTGTTGTATAGACAATACTAACAGATGGTACCTGCAGGGAGGCACTTCCAGCCGATTGCAGGGGCTGCAATGGGACGTGGAAGGACAGGCAGTCTCAGATATGCGGGGCCCAAACTGTTTAGGGCTTTAAAGGTCAAAACCAGCACCTTGAATTGTGCCTGGAAAGCTATAGAAAGCCAGTGCAGACTTCGGAGCATCAGTATAATGTGCCCCCAGCACCTCGCCCCCGAAAGGAGGTGAACCACTGCGTTCTGCACCAGCTGTAGCTTCCAAACAGTCGTCAAGGGTAGCCCCACGCAGAGTGCATTGCAGTAATCTAGCCTTGAGGTGATGAAAGTATGGATGACAGTGGCCAGATCTAAATCAGAAAGAAAAGGCTGCAGCCTACTTACCAGATGGAGTTGGTAAAAAGTGCTCCTGGCCACTGCTGCAACCTAACAATCCAGGTACAGTAAGAGATCTAGAAGCACTCCAAGGCTGCAAACCTGATTGACCAGAGGGGGTCAGTCTCCATCAATAACAAGAGTTCCAATCTCCTCCAGGTCACAAGGCTGACCAACCATCATCACCTCGGTCTTCTCTGGATTCAGCTTCAATTGGCTTATCCTCATGAAGTCCCCGACAGCAGTCTGGAATTAGGTAAGCTCCGAGACTGCACGCCAGACACTAGATGACTCCATTTCTGGGCAGAGAAAGAGCAGATTAACCAGGCCCCTCACCACAGCTCGAGACTTTGCAGATGCTATGATAATGGAAAAGAAAGCCTTCTTTGCCACTATCACAGCCATGGCATAATCCTTCAAAAACAATCTGCAGCAATTGGTTGGCTTCAGTGTGAGACAAGTGCCACCTGTGCTCTAAGTGCCTACCCTCCCGCTTTAGCTGCCTCGGGTCCCCTGTAAGCCAGCGGGACCTGTGCTGTCACAGTGGAGGGAACGGACATCTGGGTACAACCGTGTCAATGGCCATGGTCAAGATGTCATTACATAAAACGACCAGGTCATCGACAGAGTAACCACCAAGGTCAGTAGGTATATCCCTCAGGGAGTTCTGGTAACCAATTGGATCCATTAGCCTCTGAGGGTGGACCGTTCTAATGGGTCCACCACCCTTAGAAGGGCATGGATCTGTGTCTTCAGAAGGTAAAATGATTTGACCATGACAACAGTATCATAACACCCCCCAATAATTGGAGCCTGTTTCCAGGCTGGTGCAAAACATCAAATTCAGTGCGTATGTATAAGGCCAGTTATTACCTCAAATAGGCCTGTGGTTGTCATGGTGGCCATGAACTCCTCCATCACCGCTGAAAGGCTGACCACAGTGTGCATTTTGAAACTTGCAAGAGGGTGCTCATGGCTTACCTTAGGGTAAAGGGCGTGTTAGGGGGCAGGGGGTGAGAGTGGAAAAGGGTTGGGGGGATGATTTGGGGTTGGAGGAGTTTTATGTTTTTTGTATTTGTTTTTATGTGTATTATTTTTATTTTATCATTTGTAAGCCGCCCTGAGCCACCTTTGGTGGGAAGGATGGGATAAGAAGGGTAAGTAAATAAAATGAGGTGGAACATCGGGTGTTAACAAACAAGACGGTAACTCACACCAAGTGAGTGTCCACCTGTCTGTTTATTAGGTGTTTCACCTCAATTGGCCATTCTCATGGTCAGGTCCCGGACCATGTGGAGCCCACCGTGTGGGTGAATGCAACCAATGTGGACCCATGTGTCCGCATCCTGTCAGGTTGCATGCAGTACCTCCACGCGTACAAGTCTGCCACCACCAGAGAATCACGGTCAAAGTGCCTAGAGCGTTCGAAGGAGTGACCGTTTCTGGCCCCTCCACTCTAGCTTTCACTGGCGGGCACATAATGTCCATCTTAAAAGCCCAATGTGACATTTTCAAACATGCGTTCACCCAGCTCATCCTGGTTGGCAGTACATGCCCAATGCTTTCTGTTTCTCAGCTGCTGAATTCTCATGAATTACTTGTGGAGGATTACCATTGCTGGGGCCAACAGCCAGGCAATAACCAGCACCACTATCTCAACTGAAAGCCAGTGTGGTGTGGTGGATAAGGTGCTGGACTTGGGTCTGGGAAGCCACGATTCCAATCCTGCCCCAGCCATGAACTTACTGAGTGGCCTTGGGCAAATCACAACCTTTCAGACATGACAAAAAAAACCCACATGTTAAAGTATGTGTTTTTTATTACATGCACACTGAAATTGATCTCAGCATTCACACATTTCAATTTTTTGTAGTTTTGGTTAGATATGCATATTGTGTGCATACTGACCATTCAGATATTAGAGTAATGTGAAGGTTCAGATAGAATTGCATGCATAATTCCTTTGATCCCTCACCCCTGCGACACCAGAAGTGAAGGAGGAAGCAGTTGTGGTTGCTAGACTGACAGAAGCTGTCAGTTTCCTCAGTTCATTAGGTGATGGGCAGCTAGCTACTGTGGTTTCTTCTGTTTTGTTTCCCTCAGATATTGGTTAACCCTCCCTAGAGCTCAGGAAACCTGTCAGCAGCTTTTCCGTCTGTGCTCAGCCTCTGAGAAGATCGGAGATTTCAGGCACGGCTCCTTAGAGCTCTGGAAAGCTGTCGGCAGCTTCTCCCTCTGTGCTCAGCCCCTGAGCAGATCGGTGTGATATGTGAGTACACTCAAACATTCCATAAATGTGAATTATTAAGGATATGCGGTTGAAAGAGCAGCATTTTCTGCCCTAGTAATTTGCAAATCAGTTAGCCACATGTACTTTTAAATATGCGGATGACATCATTCACACACACAGGAAAAAAGTGCATTAATCATGTGCAGAATAATGTCATGTCTGAAAGTGGTCTTGGTCTCAGTTTCCCATCTGTAAAAATGGGAGCGTGTATGTGTGTGTGTCTGTCTCTCCCTGTGTTCCCCTCATCTTTGTCCACCTTAGATCGTCCACCTAGTCCAACAGCACTTTTAGAATTGCTGTGCAAACCTCCGCTAGTATGATGCCCACCTTGGAGGTTCCAACAGCAAATTGCTGGGTGGCAGGAGCCTGCAGTGGTAAGCTTACAGATGGCAATGGCAACATGCTACTCCATGGGGATGGGCAACCGCATCACCATGCTCTGTTTCTCTGAATCTTGGTTATCTGCAGGATGAGGTGATGGGGCACCCTGAAGGTTGCAACCCACTCAGCATCTCCCCAGGAGGACAGTATATGTTCTCCCACCACTCTGTGCTTTTGACAGGGCCAGACTTAGGAATTTTGTGCCCTATGGCCTTTCTCAGGCTGCTGCCCCCAAGCCCCGCCCCCAAGCTGTGTGTTCATGGATGAGGGAGCCCCGTGTGAACGACGTGGCGCGTGCCCCCGCAGTGAGTGTGGATGCATCCACGTGCCCGCCTAACACACACACCCACTCACCCCCCACTCGTACCCACGCACGGAGCAACCGGGAAAACGGCAGTTGCTCCATGGATGCGGATGAGTGGGGGGTGAGTGGGGATGCGTGTGCAGCCGTGTGCACGCCCCACCCATGTCCTGGCGCACCCATGGATGCCCCACCCGGCGGAGCCATGTAAAAATGGTCTGTGAGGAGCCACTCGAAGAAGAACAGAAGGGTGCTGCCTTGTAAACAAAGTTCTTTGAGATGGTTCAGAAGATTCTCACAACAGCCCCGTATGGAATTTTTTCTTATATTCCTAGAAAGGGTTGGAAGGAACTGTCGTTCTGAGGGGAGAGTGCTTTTTATACTAGAGGAGCTTGAGACCATTATGTGGTCTATTATTTGAATATGATGAGCGTGCACAATCCAGTTGTGAGAATGTTTGGAGCCATTCTTTACAAGCTTGTTGCCAGGTTCTTCCAGCCCCGCAAGGTTCTTCCAGCCCTGCATGGAATTTTTTTCTTTTATTCCTAGAAAGGGTTGGGAGGAACTGTCATTCTGAGGGGGGAGTGCTTTTTATACTAGAGGAGCTTGAGACCGTCATGTGGCCTATTATTTTAATATGGTGAGCATGCACAACCCAGTTGTGAGAATGTTTGGAGCCACTTTTGACAAGGTTGTTGCCTTTTTTACAAGACAACAACCTTCTGATCACTCACACGGGGAGGAGTTGATTGTAAACAAACAACTTTATCTCCCAGTTCCATCGGCGGCGGCTGCAGCGCTACTAGCAGGCAGACCACAGACAGGTGAGGGATGGGGACCCTGCACCCAGGCCGGGTCTGCCCCCACAGGGCCTCCCAGGTAGGAAACTTCTGCTGCAGGCGGCATGCAGGGGGAAGGGGGGGAAAACGAAGTGGGGAGGCACTGGCACCAGGATTGCTGCCCCACAGAAAATGCTGTCCAAGGCCTGGGCCTAGGGGGCCTGCCCCTAAGTCTGGGCCTGGCCTTTGATCCTTCACCCAGACAAGCCTCTTGGTTTGTATAGCCTGGTGCATGACCTCAGTGGTGTCTCCCAACAGTTACCTCTCTGCCCCCATCAGCTGTCCTTGCATGGTTTTGATCCTCCCCAGCATAGTCCGTTGTTGCCCGAGGTAGGCAAATGCACAGTGCAGAAGCAGGAGCCACCTCCGCGACTGCATTGCTGCAATTTGCAGTGATTTTTGCAGAATCAGCCCATTCTCACAGTGCGAGGCTGAAATTGCAGTGGAACTGCAGTGGGAGATGTGGTGAAACGCCATTAGGGGGTGCTATACAGCTGAGACACCCACCTCACTGTGTTTCTCCGAATCTCTGACCAGGGGTTCCCACAGCTGGCAAACCCCCAAAAACCCTTAGTATTCCACTGCCACCACCTGAGGGTAATTCAGAGGGTGTTCACACCCCTCAGGACATGTGAACCCCACAAGGTATAAACCCCACAGCTCCCCAAGAGCACTCCCCTTTCCTGGTACTTTGTTCCTGGGATTTCCTCCTCTGCATTGGAGGCAGATCCCCAGAGCTACCCACAGGAGGCTTCCCTTGGTTCCAAAGCTGTTGGCCCCTAGCCAAATAGGTAGATTTTCCCCTCTTTCCTTGTCTTAGTAACGAGGCTTGGCTACCCGGCCCAAAGGAGGCGTATAATGGTCAGCCAATAACACACACACACACCCATTAGGGTAAAAAGAAAACTTAGACTTTACTGGTACATATAACAAAAAGGAATAAAAGCATAGAACTAGGGGTGATAACCCTTTGAGCAATCAGAGTCAGTCCTGTGGGCATAGTAGCCTGTTTAGAAAGCGTCTTCCTATAACTGTAACTAGCAAGTACTCACAGTGGTGCTGATCAGTTCTCCATAGGGGATGGTTTTCTTATGGGGTTCGAGTTCTTCTTCTGGCAAGGCCAGAGTTACTGTTAAGCCATATAGTCCATGCGTGCCTCCAGACAGAGAGGTCACCAGCTTAGCAGCAGTTCAGTGAGTCCAGAGAGAGAGAGCCAAAATGCCTGTGTTGGTCCTTTTAAGGCATCCTTGACCTTCGTTCTCATTTGTCCAGGAGGGTCAGCTGGCTGTAGCCCAGCAGCCCCTCTCCTTCTAGGATTCGATCATCCCACGTCACCTGTCTTAGGTGTAGAGTCCTCCCCGCTTTAGGAATTC
Source organism: Sphenodon punctatus (assembly GCA_003113815.1). Taxonomy (NCBI): domain Eukaryota; kingdom Metazoa; phylum Chordata; class Lepidosauria; order Sphenodontia; family Sphenodontidae; genus Sphenodon; species Sphenodon punctatus. Next base: position 1,301,888 of record QEPC01010841.1, on the reverse strand, counting down.
CAGGAATGAGGAAGTCCTGAACAGGTGCTTGTTGAGGCCTGAGCTTTGGCTGAGCCAGGCTTTCAGTTTCAGTGAAGAGGGGGTCGGGTGGGGTCTTTGTCAGGGCAAGGGCATTTTGCCACAGGAGATGTCTACAGGATCTTTCAATTCTGGCTCAGGCATAAACATGTCGCCTGACCCCGAACTAAAACTGCTGCTGCAGCCGCCGTCTGTCAGGGAGGTGTGACCATGCCCCCTGAGGGTGAATAGGCCCCTGGGAGGTGAATTGTGGATGTGGGGGTCTTAGGTCCCTATGTTTTGGTGACGGACATCTGGGGCTTTAACATGAGGTGGGAGTTCTGGGGTGCTGAAATTCCAGAGGATTTGAGTGGTGTTTGATTAACAAAGTTGTGATTCTGTGTCAACCTTGTTGAAAAAGCATGCTGGTAAGCAAATTTGCATGTATAAATTGTTGCATAATTATGCAAATAAAGTTGATTGTGCAAATGTTAATACTCGCAGTGAATTTGCAGAATTTGGCTTCACTGGTTGCAGAATTTAAGTTTTTTTGGTGCAGTGAACTCTGGCCAGAGATCAAATGAGAGCCTTTCTTTGCCTTGACATCACATCACACCAACAAGAGCAAAAGGCTTGGATCTGTTGCATCGCTCACAGGTTCTGTTCAGCAGTGGAATGGAAAGCCTGGACAAGGAAGTTCTTGGCTTGCATCTCCATGACTATCTCCAGTGTCTGTGAACTCGGCAGTCCGCATGCCAAACGTTTTGAGCAGCTTAAGGAGCTGGGCAGCTGCCTAGCTAGGATTGGCTGCACACTGCATGTTAGCAGCTACTGGCCATTATTGGTCAAGTGTCCATACAGGTCTGGATGCACACCGAGTGTGAGCTGCTATTAGCTAAAGGTCGGCTATTGGCTGAAAACGTTTTTGCAAAACTTATGCTGGGCATGTATGTATTGCTAGACCAGCACTGCCAGTCCAGGTGACTATAAACGGCAAGACATTTCAGTCACAAGCACGTCGATGCACAGGCTAACCCATCTAAAAATGTCACAGATGTTAACAGCACAGAAACATGCAATTTTAAAATTGAGGTGGTGGGAACCACTGTATGTTGAGAAATGGCAGGTGGGGGGATCTGCAAGGCAGTGAAGATCACTGTGCTCAGAATGTATGTGGGAGCAGAGCTGCCCATTGGTTAAACGTTACTCTTATAATTTCTTATCTTTTGAAAGTAACAGTTTTTGCTAGCAACAGACATGAGTGGTCATAATAGAAAGCTATTCGTGCAGGTTGTTTGCCTGGGAAAGCAAAATGGCTTTGGCTTTTGTCTGTGGGTGCTGTGGCCACCAGGGTTATGGGGCCCAGAGAAATTAGAGGGTGATGGATATTGTGGCCTTTGCTAATATTTGAGTCAGTGGCGGTGGGCTGCCTAGGGCAGGAGGGGCAATGCTACATATCATGATATGTATATACAGTGTGTGTGTGTATATATATATATATATATACACACAGCATATCATGTTGTAGCAGGGAGCAGTCCTGTGGGGCTGCTGTTCCTTAAAGAAGGGGGCTGTGTGGGTGTCAGCCGTCACGGCCGCTTCTCAGCCCGGTGGCTGTCTCGGACCCTGAGAGGCCCCGCCCCCCTTGCCTCCAAGGAAGCCGAAGGGACGCCGACGCAGCCTCCCCCCTCTCGGAGCACCGAGGACAATGGAAACACGTCGGGCGGCCCTAGAGCCTCCCAGAACGTCGCGGAGCCCCGCGGAGCTAGTACCTTAAATGCCGGCACTGGAGAACAAGCAGTGCCGGTGAAGAGAGAAAGAACGCCAGGAGAGACTGGCCCCCTTTGAGAGATAAGTGTCTGCTTTTGTGCCTGTTTGACTTTGGATCACTCGCGTGTGTTGTCCTTCCCTGCCCTATCCGGACCCTTCCTCCTTTGTGTATTTGTGAGCTCCCAGTGTGTTTGTTTACTGTGTGGACTCCCTGCCTCCTGTGACTCCTTCTGGTGAGTGGGCAATTGAGGGAGCCTGCGGGCTCGTGTGGGTGCTGCCCCCCCTTCCCCCTGGGGTCCATACCTCTCCTTTCCCCCCGAGTGTGTAAGCCCGCAAACCTCCCCCCTCTGCACCTGGTCTCCTTCCCTGTGGATCCTGCACCCCCCTCACAGATCTTCCTTGCCTCCCCTTCCGTGTGTACGAAGCAAGAGTGAGAGCACCCTTCCCTACAGTTCAGCTCTGCGCCCTATGATGATAGGGGTCCTTACTCCTAGTGCGTGAGCACATGGATAGACCCACATACTATCCTGATGGGCTTCTTTCCTCCACAGCATGTGAGCAGAGCTTCCTGGTGTGCTAGAAGTGTGTGTGTGTGGCGGTTTTTCCCCTTCCTATCCCTTCCCACTGACAGAGGGCCAGCCAGAGGGCTGAGTGCACACAGGGGTGTGGCAGAACCAGCCCCAGAGTTGGGGATCAGCCTATGGGGAGCACAGGCTAAGAACCCCCTGGGACAGAGTGGGCAGGTTAGTAGCCCTTTGAGGCTGAGTAGAGGAAGCCTGGCCACACCCACTCTGCCTGTATAAAAGGAGAGACAAGGTAGAGAGGAGAGAGTCTCTGCCAGGGAGCCGAAGGAGCAACATCTTCCTGAACAAGCCTGCCTGCTCTAAGCTATCCAGGGTGCTGAAGGCTTAAGAACCAGCGGGACCCAGGCAAGTGAGGAGAGGCTGTGCCCAGGAGGGAGCCTCTTGCCTGGGAAAGGTTTGGCCAGAGCCTGGGGGTATAAGGCCTGGCTGGATGGACTTTGGGGGTTGAGATTGTGGTGCTCCTGTGCTTGAGAAAAATGGACCTGGGCCTGAAGGGTGGAGGCGACTGAACTGGCAGCCCCAGGTATGCAGGACGGGTTGTGTCCAATAAAGAACTTGGACTAATACCCTCTGGACTGTGTGGTGTGTCCTGAGAGGATACCCCCTTCCTGGAAGAGGGGGTTTCAGCCGAGGCTCAAGGCTGAAATGGCATGGCAGGGGGTGAGCTAATTCCCCAGAGTGCGATCCCCAACGGCCCTGTGTGACCCTGGGAGACCCCTTGCTACACATGTCCCTCCACAAGCTTAACACACCTGCCAATTCTTAGAAAGATTGAATGAAGTGTCCTGATGGTATAAGACCTTAACTTGAAAATACATTTCCAGTTATAACATTTGTATATTCTATCCTGTTTACAAGATATTTGGCAGGGATGTATCCCACACCTTCCCTGTCATCTCTGCAAAACTACAGGACAATTTGATAAAGGGACCCAATTTCATAAGCAATTGAAGTTAATCCCTTGAAAACCATTATTCAGATAAATAGCAGCACATGCAATGCCAGTCAGAGGCAGGCACCTGGCATGGCAGGGGGAGGGAGGATGTGGAGCAACCCCAAAGACTGACAGACACATTCACTGGCCAATTACTGCATGCTTCTAGCTTTACAAGACCAATTCGTAGTGGCTTCGAGGTGGGCATAGGGGGCGGCCCTCATAACTGGGACTTTGGGGATAGCATCCCAGCAATCAGGAGACATAGGGCATTTTTACGCACACGTTAAAATTCCGGAGTTTTCAATCTTCGGGGTTTACAACTCCACAAGTAAGTTCAGGATTCATTCTTCACACAAACACTGCCCTCAGGCACTTCCTGGATGCATTCTTCACACAAACACTGCCCTGAGGCAGCCTAAAGTTGCTGCAGCTGTAGATGTGACAGACTACCATGGAAACCAAGTGACCATAGCTGCCTGGAGCAAAACAGTTTAACAGGAGAACCTTTTACACACACAAGTTCTGGGAGAAGTTCTACACAGAAGTTCAAAGATCTGGATGTTTAAGATCTGGGTGAGTGATTTAGACACACAGAAAGTTCATGATGTAACAGCAAAGTTTCTATTGGCTCTTTCCTAAACAGATGCCTCTGACTTCCCAGTAACAAGTGGGGGAGAGATTTTGGGATGGTCACAGCACAGAATGAGGATATTTGGTTGACATTTCTGCTGGCCAATTGGCATCACAAACCGATCTTGTACCACAGTGACACGTAAGAGAATCTCTGGCATAGGCTCCTTCTCTGCATATGCTGTGCAGGCATATAAAATTGGGACCCTTTATTACATCTTTCTGATATTTGGCAGAGATGATCAGGAATGTGTNAGTTAATTGCTTATATCACCAGGACCCTTTATCCAATCCTTCTGAACATTGGCAGAGATAGTAAATATGGAAAGGGGTTTAAACTTGCCCAGTTTCATCTACATTAGATGTGAGGCAAAGAAGTTACACCTAAGAATGTATATGACAATTTTTGCAAAATAAATTAATGCAACTGCTTCTAAAATTGGATTCCTTTATCCAATCTTTTTGGAATTTGGTACACATAATGCCTTCCATTGGAGATATAATCACTTCATGTTTCAGCCAAATATAGTGGAAAAACAAAAACGTTAGAGCTGGAAATATGTTTTCCATTGAAACCAATTGTCTAGTTCAGGGGAAGGGAAGTGGAAGGGTAACCACTCACTCCTTCAGCGCCAAGGGGCGTTAACTGAGAAAAGTTCTCCCTTAGGGTCTTATAAAGGCAATGGAGGACACCTCCTAACATCATCACAGGGAGGAGGTGATACGCCTAGAGCTAGCAAATATCACGCACTTCATACAACCAGGTTTAGGGAAGGGGAGGTGCAGAAGGGTGCAGAGGATGGGGGTTATATATCCTACAGGGTAAGGAAGGTGAAGGCTGGGGCACACAGACAGGGAGAACATCCAGTGGGGAACAGGGATACTCAGACAGCACAATATACCCACACCACCCACACACGCACTCACACCCTTGCTTGCCTTCATACACCCACTACTCACGCAATCCAGACAAACTCCAAGGAATCTCTCTGTCTTTCAGGGGCAAGTCTCATGGGAATGCTCCGATTACCAGCAACAAGCTATGCAGCCAGCTGCTCTTTATGGCTGCTCAGACGCTGGCGAAAGCGCTATGAGCGCCTGGGAGCGGCGTCTCCCTGTGAGCCCCAGTGCATGCACCCAGCGCGTGCATTCAGGGCCACGCTGGAAGTGTTCCGCTCTGTTGGGGCCGGCCCCCCGACGCCTCACGTCAGTGCAAGAAGGTGGTGTCGTCTTTCCCCTGGCCGTGCGTTTCAGGTTGACGTTCCTGGTGTTTGTCCCCGCTTCCCCTGGGACAGGGGCAACCACAACTGTCCCCCTTTGATGTCTGCCGGGCATGGAGTGCCTGGTTCCCCACCTCCCAGACAAGCCCCCTGCCCGTTGGTCCCCCACCTGCCACCGCAAGTACCTGACACCAATGAAAAACGAAAGCAAATATGAAAACGACAATTTGCTATTTATGAAAACGAAAACCACATGGCCCCCTGGTGTACACCCCTATCAAGCGGACCTCCAATGGGAGGGAATTCCACAGCCATGGGGCAGCCACAGAAAATGCCCTCCTCACGGTTGACACCTGGGAAACTCAGGGAACCTCGAGGAGGGTCCCACCCCTGGCTGACCGCAGGGGCCGATCCAGGATCTGGAGGGTGAGGTGGTCCTGCAGGTAGGTGGGGCCCAGGCCATTTAGGGCTTTAAAGGTCAACACCAACACCTTGAATTGGACCCGGAAGACTATCGGCAGCCAGTGCAGAGAGCAAAGCACTGGTGTAATGTTCTCGCATTGGCCCATCCCCGTTAGGAGACAGGCCACCGCATTCTGCACCAGCTGCAGTCTCGGAACCAGCACCAAGGGTAGCCCCACGTAGAGTGCGTTACAGTAGTCCAGTCGTGAGGTAATAAAAGATGCTGGAAAGGGGGAATTGAAGAGCCCCATGTTTCAATGGGGGTTTTATGCAAACCAAGAGTATTTCCAACACCACAGTGGGCGAGAACCCAGTAAAGCTGTATGCTGCTATCTGCTAATACATCACTGAGCTGTGGATGTGAGAAACCTGGTGGTGATAACATGCAAAGACTTGTTTTTTTTCAATTTTTACTTTTGATTTTAATTTTCACTATACACGCTCAATAAAGTATGTGATTTGTTCAATAAACTCAGCATTATGTGCATAGTACAAACTATCTGTTACGTACCCTTTAACAGAGACATGCAATACTTTTTATTTTTGTAGAGTTTTGTGGTTTCTGTGAGATGTGGAAGAACCTTTAGAGGTTGAGGGTAATCCGTTTGATCAGGTAATAACTTTTATCTATCCCCCACTCCCTCTTCCTTTCCCCCTCCCCCCTTTTTTTTTCTTTTCCCCAAGGGGTTTTCTACCTCTTTTTTGTTGATTCCATTGGAGTTTATTTGGTAACTTTTGTTATATGATACTTTGTGTACTTTATTACGTTATATAATATGCATACTGAAGAATGGTCTTAGCCACATTTTATTCTATTTTTAGAGATATATCTATGGAGTTCTGAAGAGGACCACAGTTTGGTCGAAACATGTTAACTCTGTTCTGAATCGTCGCAACAATTTTGTATGACATGGGTCTTTACCCATTCTTTGTAACTCTATTCTGAATTGTCTCAATTTTGTTTGGCAGGAATATATACCCCCCCTTTTTTGTAATTCTATTTTGAACTATCTCAAGAATTTTGCATTGCAGAGGTTTATACCCAAAGTTTGTAAATATTTTCATTGCCCTTTGTTGGCATTTATATTCTTTGTACCCTTTTGGGCTATCTGTGTTACATTGTATACATAGTTTCACAATATAAGTATTGTATAAGGCAACAGCCCTCTATTTGTTGATTCTGTTTCAGGTTGGGCTTTGAGGGCATGGTAGGAGTAATCATTGTTGTTCTACATAGTACAAGCTGCCAAGTGCTGGCAGGTATGAACCTCAGTGGGTGGGTATAGCTGGCATTGGACCACCTTCCAAAGCCATAATAGCCCAGAAGAAACAGCTGATGAGGCCTTTTGTTCCCATGATTCGCTGCAGCTGTAAATCATGTCAGGGACATGAAAGGGGTTGGGTTGGTGGACAGAGCACAGCAAGGAAGAACATCTGCCTATGTATTAGGCTTGTCATTCTAAACCTGTGAGCGAGGCTGCCTGAACACATAAGAAATACACATGCAGGAAGCTGCCCATTTATTAGGCTCTACACCTAAACGTGGGGGGGGGGGGGGATGTCCAGACAGAACTTGGACTCCAGGGGGCTATTGTCTTGTTTGTTAACACCCTCAGGGGAGGATGCAGTCTAACAGGCATGTAAAACCCAAGCTGTTTAGAACTTTATAGGCCATAACCAACATCTTGTATTGTGCCTGGAATGCTATTGGAAGCCAGTACAGATGTAATGTACTCCCAGCAACCCACCTCCATAAGAAGGCAGGCCGTCACATTCTGCACCAGCTGTATCCCCATAAAAGTCGTTATGAGCAGTCCCACGTAGAACAGACTGTGCTCATCTAGCATTGGTGTTATTAAGGCATAGATCAAGGGTGGGAAACCTCTGGCCTACGGGCCACTTCCAGATTTTCCCCGTGGCCCGCCAACTTCTAAGACCTTACCCATTGTGTGTGGCCCGTGGCCTGCGCGGGGCTTTGCAGGCTGCACACAGTAATTGGGCCTGCATAATCTGAATGACCTGCCCGGAGCTGGTGCAGGATGCCTGCTGCACAGTCTGCACCTGACTGGAGGCGGAGCCCTGTGGGGTCTATATGCTGCTGCGCCACCGGGCTCCGGTGCTACCTACACCCCGGTGCTGAGTTGCCCCTCCAGGCGCTGGGCCAGGGCACCTGCACCCGCAGGTAGGCCACCACTGCTGAGTGTGGGGCTAGCGCCAAGCCAGGCGCGGGTGAATTCAGGAGCGAGGCAGTGTGTGTGTGTGAATATTCTGTGTGTGTGTGTGTGTGTTAATATTCTCTCTCTCTCTCTCTGAATATTGTAATCAATTTTACTTGCTTTAAATTGTTTAATGTATTAATTGATTTAAATTGTTTAATTGATTTTAATTCTTAAAATTAAATTAATTTTTAAATTCATTTTGATGTGCGGCCCCTAGCACCTTCGGGGACCGACAGTGCAGCCCCCGGGCTCAAAAAGAGGGGGTAAGGGGGTGGTGGATTCCAGTGATTGCCCCTGGTGGCAGCAGGGGGAACACTGGGAGGGTTAGTGGGGGTGGTGGCTCGGGTCCCTGTGAGAGAGGCAAGTCGAGGGGTGATAGGGGGGGATGGCCTCCACTGGCCCCTGGTGGCAGCAGGGGGGTCGGGGGGAGGTTGGGGGAGGATGGGAGGGAGGGGTAGGGCTACTGGGAAAGCAGCCAGGTTTGAGGGGCCAGGATCAGGTGGACGGATGGAAGGGCGCGGCCATTGAGGTCGTATTGGGGCGGGGACGATATGGTCCACGGGGTTGTATGGCACGCGCCCCGAGGGGACTAAGGTGCCTAAGGGAGGTGCAGGTTGCCATCCCCCTGCTGAGGGAGAGGGAGGAGGCGGGTCCAAGGTCCGTATGTGGGGGGCTGCTGCTGCTGAATGTGAGGTCCGTGGTGAACAAGGCCCCAATTATCTGGGACCTAATCTCGGATGGGGCCATGGACCTCGCATGTATCATGGAGACCTGGCTGGACGATCTGGCCAGTCCAACTTTGGCGGATCTTGTTCTGGCTGGGTATGCCATGCAGCATCAGCCACGCACGGGCGGCCGGGGAGGTGGTGTAGCTATGATTTTTAGAGAGGAGTGGCCTGTTAGGAGGTACCCAGTTCAGGAGATTATGGGTATCGAGGTCCTTCACGTGGTGTTTGATTTGGCTGGGGGCAAGCTGGGGGTGCTGCTGGTGTACCGGGCCCCTTCCTGCCCGGCGGCATCCCTTATT
>QEPC01010841.1:1243371-1263456 GCA_003113815.1 Sphenodon punctatus | reverse complement strand
CTGTGTTTTCTGATGTTAACCCTGGGAACTCGTTGCTGCTGTGTTTTGCCAGTGTGTTCTGTGTTTCCCTGTGTTTGGGGTTTATACATTATTTATTTTAAGCTTGATGTGCATGTAGACTGTGTTTTCCGATGTTAACCCTGGGAACTCCTTTCTGCTGTGTTGTGCCAGTGTTTTGCCAGTGTTTTCTGTGTTTCACTGTGTTTTGGGTTTATACATTATTTGTTTTAAGCTTGATGTGCATGTAGATTGTGTTCCATCCGATGTTAACCATGGGAACTCCTTGCTGCTGCGTTATGCCATGCCACTGGCCTACCGTCCCCTGGCTCCGCCTACCGTCCCCTTGGCTCCGCTCCCCAGCCTTACTGCCCCTCCAAACTCAAAACCCACCAGCCGCCCCTGACATTCAGTACATACATCTAGAATTTCTTTGCATATGTATACATTTTACCATTCCATTTCTGGCCTTTAGCTGGATGGTAGCAAATATAACCACTCAGCATGTACCTTCTGCAAATATAGTCACTTAAAATTATCAAAAAACATATGTAAACTAAACTAAAAATATCTATTTTTATAACATAAATCTAAAGAATTAAATAAAATAATTAAACAACCCGAAACATGAATTCAGAACTCTACATGGCTTGTCTCCCCACTGGCGGCCCCGACCACCTATTTACATTTTAAAAATCCAGTATGTCTTAATCATCAAATGCTAGTGTCATACTTCCTTGTCCACTGTAACCTAACTATATTTCTACCAAGCGTAAGTTATTTTTGTATTGTCTTACAATTTTTACCTCATTTAGAATTAACCATATTGGATTCCATGTTAAATAAAACTGGTCCAACCTCCCCCCGATATCTGCTGCTATGCGTTCCATCGTTATTGATGGCCATAGCCAATGGAGCCACTTTTTAATTAGCGATCCCTATGCATTCTTCCAATTGGAGGCAATTGTGCGTACCACCTCTAGGCGTCAATTCTAGCCTTAATAATTCCTTTCTGTGGGAATAGGCCCAGTAATACTATTTCTGGTCTGTATGGTATTATCATATCTGTGACCTTTTCAATTTTTTTCCATACCTCTTGCCACAATTTAGCTACTGGAGGGCATGCCCACCAGCAATGTAACTGAGTTCTCACTTTGCCACATTTCCGCCAGCATTGGTTGGAGTAGGTAGAATTCATCTGTGCTATGCTTTGGGGGGTCAAATAGCTCCGTGTTGTAAGTTTATTTTGTGGTTCACGCAAAGCGAGGGAGGCTGGACATCATTCCATATTTGTCCAGATCACATTTACTTCCTCCGGTGAAAAATCCTTTTTGAGTTCTTGTCTCCATTGTTCAACATATTCAGCATCTGGCAGGTGGAATAATTTGTACATCTCTTTTTGTATGCGAGAGAGAATTTTACAGTCTGACGCTTGTATGAATAAAAGATTCTCTAGCCCTGTATGGTTTCTACTGAATTCCTTGTGCCATCGGGGGTTATTAAATACCAATCTGATTTTCAAATATGTTAGAAATGAGATTTTATTTCTTTTAGTATTGCTTCTAATATGTCTTTTGTTTTAAAGTCTTCATTCACAAACAGGTGGGAAGCTTGATGTGTTTTCTATTACAATTTTCTTAAAAGATACTATTCCCAGTGCCACTCACTCCATGGGGTTCCATTTTGGTTCATTTGAATCTTTAATCCATATTGAGCATAGTATAGAGGCCCAATAGTACACTTTTAAATCAGGTACCCCTATTCCACCTGCTTGTTTATGTGTAAACATTATATACTGTGGCATATTCGAGGTTTATGGTAATTCCATAAAAATGAAAATAGGATTTTATTAATTTTATTTAAAAAAATCAGGTTTTGATTTTTGACTATTGGCACTGACTATTGGCAGTGCTAATATCATGTATCAAATTTTGGAAATAAGCATCATTTTTACTAGGTTGAGCCTCCCCATCCAGGATATTTGTAGTCGTGACCATTCCTCACATTTATTTCTAAAATCCTCAACACAATGCATGAAGTTTTCTTTATAGAGTTGACTGGTTTTTTTGGTTAAATTTAGTCCCAAATATTTTAGTTTATCTTTTTGTATATTAAATTGTGAGAGGAAGGGTCCTTTCACACTCTGTAATTTTTTTTCTTGATGAAAGAAAAGGGTATTGGATTTTTTCTTGTTAATTTTATAACCTGATACGGTTCTGAAAGTTTCTAGTAATCGTGTTAGGGCTGGGAGTGATGTTGTCAAATCTGTAATAAACAAGATCATGTTGTCCGCATACAGGGCTAGTTTACAATTCAGACCCTCGAACTTTACCCCCTGATTGCTTGCGTTTGCCGGATTTTAGCCGCCAGTGGTTCTATTGTAAGATTGAACAGAAGCAGGGACAGTGGGTATCCCTGTCTAGTACCATGTCCCAACGTAAAACTATTTGTTTTATCTCCATTTATTAACAATCGGGCTTTGGGATATTTATAGATTATTTTTATCCACTCCCCAAAATTCCCACAAACTCCCCCCTTTTTAAAAAACACCAAAAAACTGGCAAGCATGAAATCGTGGCTGACATAATAGAACGCCTTCTCTGCGTTCAGGGAGAGGATGATCGCAGGTTTTTTTGTGTATTTTTTATGTATTACATTGATCACCTTCCGAATATTATCTGCACCTAACCGTTCTGGCATGAAGCCGGTTTGGTCCGAGTCCACTAATTTATTTATCACTCTGTATAATAATCTGTTTGCTAGAATCTTGGAAAAAATCTTGGTGTCAACATTTATTAAAGAAATTGGCCTATAAGCTGCACATTGTTCCCTGTCCCGTGCTGCTTTATGACACAGGACAATGTCCGCTTCATACATGGTTGGGGGGAGTTTGTGCACTTCCAATAGAGAATTGAAGACCCTCAACAGCAATGGGGCAACTTGGTTTTGGAATTTTTTATAAAATTCTCCAGAGTGCCCTTCTGGGCTGCATGCCTTATTACTGGGTAGTTCTTTTATCACCCCGACCACCTCCTCTAAAGTAATTAGTTCATTAAGACCAGCTAAACTATCTTCTGATATAGTGGGGCGATCCACCTCGCCCAATTTTTTTTAACCTGTTCCAGGTCTGTCTGTCTGTCAAAAATTGTTTTATAACACATTCCAACATCTCTTTCCCTTTTACCCTTTTTTTGTGAAGTACAGGATTTTATATATGGAATGGAAATCTTTTCTTTTTTCTTTTTAACTTGCTATGCCAAAAGTTTGTCTGCTTTGTTGGATTTTTCAAAATAATATTGTTTAGTGAAACGTAACTGCTTTACAACTTCCTCTGTCTCCAGCAACTCTATTTGCTTTTTGATTTCTAAAATGGGTTCTCTATTATGTGGGTTATATTTATCCAAAGCATTCAATTGAATATATTACTCATATATTTGTTCTCTTTTCTTTATTTTAATAGTAAGCTGCTTGAGAAATAAAGTGTCCCCTAGAAAAGCCATTGTTGTTTCCCATAGCGTTTGTGATGCAATCCCTTCCTGATCATTATCCTTCAAGAAGGTTTTGAATTCTTAATGAAATTTGTATAGAAGCTCTTCCCAGATAGAATTTTGGTAGCTTTCAGTTGTATTCTCTCTGTACTACTTCCATCCCACATTTGAATTATATATGCAGAGCGCTGTGGTCAGACGGTGTCAAGTTCTATATATAGCATTTTTTGATTCTGTTACTCAGCTCTGGCTATTAAAAAATGATCTGTGAGTGGAAAAGTCTTATGTCTGGCCGAGTAGCAAGAAAAATCATGCCCTTGTGGATGCAACCATCTCCAAACATCTAACCACATCTCTTTTTCAAACATTTGAGCAATTTTTTTTGGTTGCATATCAAGTGGGATTACATTAGATTTATCCTTCAGGGAAAGTGGACAATTCAGATCACCACCTAGGATCGTTATACCTTCCATCATTTCTTTAATATAAGGAATGTGTTTCTTATAGAAACCCAGTGCATTGACACTGGGTGCGTATATGTTGACAACAGTGATCAATGTGTCCCCTATCTCCCCAGTCAACATTAGATGTCTCCCCTCCTTGTCCCCCCCCTTTTTTTTTACTTGAAAATTTAAATCTTTTCTAATCCCAATTGCCACCCCGGCCCTTTTTTAATGAGCGTTTGCAAAAAAACAAAAAACAAAAGGTCATACTTAGGATTTTTAAATCTAAAGTTATCTGTTTTGGAGTAAATGTGTCTCTTGCAGTGCAAAAATATGTACTTTGGTTCTGTTAATCCACTGCCATACCTTCTTACACATAACAGGATTATTCAGACCACATGCGTTCAGTGAAACTACTCTAAGGGGGGTCCAACATCTTTCTTCTTGGAGGGTATTATATGTCCAGCCACCCCTCTGACCTCCTCATTCAGGTCTTCTTTCACCGACGGTTCTGACAACTTCTTAATACAATAGCCAGCCGGGAGACAAGCCCAGAATAAATAAAATTTACCACAAAACAAATTAAATTATATCTAAATACCAAATTGCCTCTGATCCCTCCCATTTAAATCCCTTTTGTCGTTCAAAGCCAGACAAAGGGCCCCTCCCACCCAACCTAACGTTAGGAGTCACTGGAAGAGCACGTTTAGTGTCTTCTCTCTTCCGCACAACCCTTTTATAATTATGGAGTGGATCACGCTCCAAAACCTTTTAAACATTTTTTTAACATTTTGCCATTTATTATATACAACTTATTAACAGTTGAATTGTGTGAATGTTCGCCCAAGTTATGTTTCAAACCAACAATATCCCTCTCTACAATAGTGTCTCAACTTTGTAGTCCCAAATTCCATACCAAACACCAGTTTCTGGACTGCAGTTAACTTTTTAGTTGCTTCTTTCAATAGTCTCAGGTACCTGGCAAGCTTCTATTTATGTGCCCCTGCTGCACTCCTGTGGTGGTTCTAGGTACTGCATGTTCTCTAAAAGTCTCAAACGCTTGTGATTCCTGTTTGAAAGCTAGATCCAGATAGTAAAACTTATTCCATAATTCAAGGGTCTTCAGTAGCTTCTTCAGGATCTTATTACCTGGTATGTCTCTCAGACCTCTTGCGCTCTCGTGTGTAATCTCAAAGGCACAGGTACAATCCTACCCCTGCGTCTCATCCATTCTGAGGAGCAATCTGTCTGTGCTTCTCTATGAAGGTTTCCAGTTCAGCTGGATGCAAAAAAAAATGCCGTTTGCCACTGAAGACAAACATGAGCCTAGCCGGGTGCCAGATCTGTGCTCTGATACTCATTGAGTTTATTTATTATTATTTATTTATTACAAAAACTTTATATTGATATTCACATTGAAAAGGAGAGGGGACAAAATAGAACCCTGCGGGACTTCACACATGAGGTCCCGGGGAGATGATGTATATTCCCCGAGGACCACTCGCTGAGTTCTCCCTGCCAGGAATGAGCGGAACCATTCAAGAACAATCCCACTCACCCCGGCCCGGTCCCACAGCCTTGTCACCAGCATCTCACGATCAACGGTATCAAACGCTGCCGACAGATCCAACAAGATCAAAATAGATGATCTGCCCTGATCTAATTCACGGCGTAGGTCATCGATCAAGGCCACAAGTGCCAAACCCTGGGTGAAAGTCAGACTGCAAGGGATCAAGAAAACCAACCCGGTCCAGAAGTAACGGCCGTACCACCACCCGTTCAGTAACCTTCCCTAAAAAGGGAAGGTTAGAAACTGGCCAACAGCTGGCCGGAGAGTCAACGCTCAAGGATGGTTTTGTGAGCAGAGGCTGCACCACTGCCTCCTTGAGGTGGCTTGGCACTCTGCCCTCCCTAAGGGAGGCATTGACCACCCCAGCCAGCAATGGCCCTAGTGTCTCCTGGATGCCCTTCATCAGCCAGGACAGGCATGGATCTAATTCACAACAGGTGGCCTGCACTGTCCCAAGGACCTCTGCTGTGTCAGTGGGCGATACCCACTGAAACTGATCCCACAAATACTGACATAGCGGGGCTTCCCTTACCTCTACTTCATTACCTGTCACAATTGCAGCATCGAGGTAATGATGAATGAGCGATTTTATTTGCAAATAAAAATCAGCAAACATGTCACAGTGGGCACTGGAAAATTCCAGTTCCAGGTGGAAAGAAGCCGGACTGACCAGCTGCAGCACCACCCGGAAAAGCTCCACTGGATGTGACTTTGCGGATGCAATGAGGGCAGTAAAGAATTCTTTCTTTGCTGCCCGCACTGCTACGGCATACACTCTTAAACTAACTTTATGCTGCAATCAGTCTGCTTCAGTCCGAGTCAAGCACCACCGTTGCTCCAACCGCCATCTATCTTGCTTCATCTGGCGCAGGTCCTCCGTGAACCACTGTGACCCCTGCCGTTGGCATTCTGGAAGCGGATGCCTAGGGACTGTTCAGTCAATGTCCTCAGTCAAGAAGCTGTTCCGAAAGACAATGAGGTCATCGAACGAGCGGTCATTGAGATCAGGGAGTAATTCCCCTAGAGCATTCCGGAACCTTTCTGGTTCCATAAGTCTCTGGGGGCGGACCCAATGAACCAGTCCTACACCTTTCCGGGGGCAGACATGCGCCAGGAGCCTAGTATGGAGGAGATAATGATCCATCCATGACAGGGGTAAAGCTACCACATCCCCCACCACTGGATCCTCCGCCTCAAGACCTGTGCAGAACATCAGGTCAAGGGTATGTTCCCCCTCGTGTGTCAGGCCCTAAACCCTCTGAGACAGTTCCATGGTTGTCATGGCGTCCATGCATTCATGCTCTGCTCCCACAAGACTGGCGTCAGTGTGGATATTGAAGTCCCCCAGGACCAAAGTCCTTGGGAACCGCAAGACCACCTCCGACAGCACTTCTGCTAGAGTGTGTAGGAATGTTGCTGTACAGGTAAGTGCGTGGTATATCAGCAACAGCCCTAATCTGTCTCCAGCCAAATCAAACACAAGGTGGACTCCCTCCATGCCCAAGATAGTCTGCACAGGATACCGCCGCACAGAACAAGTATCCTTAAAAACAAGTTACACCGTCTCTCTGCCCCTCTGCCCTGGGCTGGTGCTGTACAGAGTACCCGGCTGGAACAAGGTCAGCCAATATTGGCCCCAACTCATTGTCCAGCCAGGTTTCTGTAACGCACATGAGGTTGGCCGACTGATCTAGAATCAACTCTCGGATTATCGTTGATTTCTTACTGACCAACCTCGCATTCAACAGCAACAAACCCAGATCAGGGTTCTCTCTCACTGTCCCCTCTCCCTATCTCTCCCCCTTTGTCTTTTAGATTGTAAGCCTCCGGCAGGGACTGCATCTAATTCTATGTTCTGTACAGCACCAGGTCACACGACTGGCGCTATATAAATGTTTATAATAATAATCTCGATCCCTGCCATATCTGCCTGGGGGCCTATACAAGGGACAGGAATTAAATACCTGTCCCTCCTAACCACTGTCCTTTGCCTCCCAGTTTGACCATACTTACCCTGACCCATCACGACCCCCGTCGCTCCATCCCATGTCCCCATATCTCACCCATCCTCCTTCCCCTACCCCCTTGGGACACCCTTCCCTTGTTGAGTCGAACCCCCCCTCACACCAGGGGGANTGTCCTTTGCCTCCCAGTTTGACCATACTTACCCTGACCCATCACGACCCCCGTCGCTGTGGACCCGCCCCCTGCCCCTCCCCCTGGTGGCTGCCCCGACAGACCCCTGCAGACCAACCCCCATTACCCCATCCCATGTCCCCATATCTCACCCATCCTCCTTCCCCTACCCCCTTGGGACACCCTTCCCTTGTTGAGTCGAACCCCCCCTCACACCAGGGGGACATACCCAACCCTGTCCCTCCTCCCCCAGATATTAGGGGAGGAGCTCATCCCCCCCAACATCCCCCCATCCCCAGCATACAGCCCATAAAACCCAGCCATCCCTCCCCCAAGGGCCACACTTAAAGGCCCTTAGGTGCATGGCCTGCGGCAGCACCGACCCGCCTGTCCATTAACCCCCCTTCCACCGGAAGTCACCCAGGAGGGTGGGGAGGAGCCCCCGACCTCGTCCCCATTCCTCCTACAATGCAGGGGGGAACAGCAGCTGTCCCGGGGGGGCTCCACTCCCTCCTTTCTTGGGGCGAGCCTACCTGGCTCCCAGCCCCCCCACAATGAAACAGATCCTGGTCCACGGTTGGATCCTGGCTCTCGGCAGCAATGATGGGGCTGTCAGCCCAGCTGGTGATGGTGGTGGTGGCTGTGCCTTGTGGCAGCGCTGGGCCGCCTGTCCTTTAACCCCTCCTCCCACAGGAAGTCACCCAGGAGGGAAGGAGCCCCCGACCTCATCCCCACCTCTCCTACAGTGGACGGGGGGCAAGCCTACCTGGCTCCCAGCCCCCCACGACGAGTTAAGGGTTTCAAAGTATTTACTCCAGCCCCTTCTTTTTCCTGAGTCTCAATAGCCAGATCAGGGCACACAGAAATCTTCTTACCCTCATACTCCATATTACGCAGTTTTATGGGCTTCTCAGAGAACTTTCTCTTTATCCTGGTATCTGAAGCATTTTATCAGAAGTGCTCTGGGCCTCTCACTATCACCAGGTCTTGATCTAAGTGATCTGTGAGCTCACTCTATTTCTATCAGGTGGAGCTCTGGCACCTCGGGAAACACCTTCTAATTATCTTTATCACCAGCTCCTGAGCCCCTGTTGTCTCCTGCCCTTCAGGAACTCTCAGGAATCACAGATTACATCCGTGGCTTCTATTTTGCAGATCTTCACATTTGTCTTTTAATGCCTGTACAGACTTTTCAAGTCTATTCACTCTATCTCTGTCTATTCCTTTATCTTCCTGAGATCCCACTCTGCTCTCTAAGTGATCCATCCCATTCCCCCCCCCCCCCCCCCNCTGATCTACTGGTGTTTAATTTGTCCATAGAAATGTTGAGACTCACGCACTCCCTTTTAATTCAACCTGGATTGCCAGCAGAATTTCATTAGTATGGGCAGCCACCGTTTCTTGCGAAATCATTCCTCCTCTCTCCTGCCTTTCCTCTGCCATTTTCTTTTGCGGCCTATTAGCTGGCAGAGGGGAATCACTCCAGGTTTGCCAGAAGTCTTTTAAGCTGCCCCGAGTCACTCGCACCTGTTTTTTAATGGATCCTGTCATCCCACACACTGGCACAGTTTTAGGTTTTGGCATTCACACCTCCGTAGCTGTGCTTTTCCACAAAATAATTGCCCAGTGGCCCCCTTGTTAAACCCTTTTCTGTTAAATGTTTTGTTTAGAGTTGGTCCTGCCCAACATTTCTTAAAACTGTAAGGTTTTTTTGTTTCAGGAAATATGAATCTTTAGTTGTGGTTTGAAGTTGTAATGCTACTGTTTCCATCTCTGTGTGAAACGGAACTACTCTCTGGACAATGAGGCATGTTGTTATTGCAGGAGCTAGGAACTTATTACATTCCCTTTCCAAAACTCCAGAAAACTCTTAATATCAAAAGATCTTTAGTTAAGTGGCTGCTTAACGTGTGCACCAACAAATTTGAGCTCCAGGAACAATTAAAATTTCAACTTAAAAGCCACAGCCTTAAATCTCGTGCCATGTAAGCAGCAAAGGAGTTGTTAAGTATCATGTACTGTTTGTTGCCTGCTTATAATTTAGTCTTGATGCACCTGCACCTTGGCTTGGTCTTTCAGCCCCACTCTTCCTCTGCAGATTGGAGGCAACAGTGGGGCTGCCCACCCCCATTTGCTGTTCCTATGTTAACAATGGGCCTCGGGGTGTGGAGAACCCTGGAACTAGAAGAATAATGGGGATGGAGCGGCAAGGCTACCATTCCTGTATGAACAAGTGCCTCTATCCCACAGCCACTCTCATCTTACCAACAGTGACAGGGTGGGAGAAATGGCCTTTATTGCACAGCCCTTTCAATTTCTCCATCAGCCAACAGAAAGGAGAAGTGACAAGGAGAGCCACTACAGGAGCAGGGTAAAGGTACCACACCAGTATATTTCTCAGGTTATCCCTCAGTCCCTTGCATCACTTTGTCAGCCAATGGATTTATGAAAATGTATGTACTCCCACCCTAGAGCAAAGAACAGCATAACACTATTATGATACAGTTATGTTGCAGGAAAAGGAATTCCTGTATACACAACTCCACCCACCCAAAAGGCACTTGGCACCAGAGACTTTGCATAGCACGGAGAGATAATACAGGAGCAGGGGAAATGGCCCCTATCCAACAGCATTGTCAACAATGACCCATCCCCTTCCACTTCCTCCCAAGCCATACCCCACAATACGTGAGACCGTAACTATGCCTTTACTGCTTACATAGCATAGGACTTAAGGCTCTGGAATTTGCATTGGTTTTGGAGCTAATTTCTTAGTGTATGCCTTAAGTAGCCACTTAACTGAAGCTTTTTCAATATCAGAATAGATCATTTAAGCAAGTGATTCCTGAAGTTTTGCCTACATGACTATTTTGAGACTTAAATATAATTATATAACCCTAGACAAGAGCCATGCAAAGTATACGGACCGTGATGATCATGCTCTGCTGCCCATCCTTTTGGAAGACAAAAGAAATCTGTCACAAGGCAGGCCTGATTCTAGGCTGGCTGATGTCACTGTCTGCCTCCAGTCCATGAGAAAAGAGTGCCCTTTTGTAAGGCTGGCAGACAGGAAGGACTTAGAAAGGTGCTATTCATCATAAGTAAAGGTATCAAAATCCAAACTGAAACGAGCTAACAGTGTTACCCAAGATTAAAAGACAACTTCTTGTTGCAATTCTCCAAGAGTGATTCGCATTTATTTTTTAAAAAAATATCATGTTACTTTTATGCATTAGCCTTCAGCCTCAAGTCAAAGAACACACTTGAGAAATCCTACTATTTTTTCAAAGCCAACACTGGGCTGTATTGGACAAGTATGTTAATTGTGTACAATTTATTTAACAGGATCTCCTAGCAATCCCATTATGCACCAAAGAAATGGTGGGAGGACAGCAGCACAAAAACACATTTTATTTTACAATATTTTGTACAGGTCCTCAGTAAATGTTTCATTTTCCATGTTTTAAGCTGGAACTAAGCATCATCTATTAGATGTGAATTAATAATAGAACTGTAAACTCCCATCATGAGATTTGTTTAAGCTGACAACAGCTGACTTAGTAACACAGTATAACCTCCCATATCTGGATCCTTCTTTATTCTGTAATGGCTTTACAATTCTCTTCTCTGACCCAGACAAAAATGTATCCAAACACCTGTGTGTGTGTGTGGGGGGGTGTGGGGTGTGTGGCATGGGGGGGAATATGGGTGGTTCTACAGTACAATTAGAATACTGTAATTATTCTATCAAACAAATCACGATGTCAAAACCTAATTAGCCAAGCAGCACTGATACTTGCTTTCTTCTTAGCAGAATGATTTCTATCTTCACTAAATATTCAGGGGAAAGAAATGCATATCTTGTGACATGCTCAAAAGAGATTTTTAGTCAGTGGCTGGAGATTTGTGTCAGTAAGTCTACTCAGCTCCTTAAGAATTTGTTTTTCCTTCTGATACATCTAGGAGAGAAAAATACAACAATGAATGTCCACATTTCCTCCAACATATTATGACTGATTTTAGCAACTTGCACCATCTCTGAAAGTTATAACGTGCTGTTTTATGTAAAAATGTAATCATTTTACTCAATGGATCTGCCCCTTGTATGGAGATAAAGTAGTACAGTGATATATTTTATTGGACTAACTACAGACATTCCATGGAAATCTATTCAGAATACAAGGAACCTACAGATGCAAATCTAAACATCTGGTATACCTCATTCAATGCACTAAATGCCCCCATGGAACTACGTAGGTGAAACCCACCAACCCTTGCAGAAATGCAGAAACTTGCACAGAAAAAAGATCATGGACAAGAGCACGAATTCTGCTATTGACATTCACTTCTCACAAAGTGACCGCTCCATTTCTGACCTCTCTGTTCTTGACTTATAAGGAAACCTATACAACAATTTTAAGTGGCTCAAATGATATCTTTTATTGGACCAACTGTTGTTGTTGGAAATAAGTAAGCTTTTGGGCCACATAGGGCCCTTCCTCAGGCATGTAGCATAGCCAATAAAAATATATGGAACGGATGGGAGTGGACAGGATAAAGTAGCAGGTGGGAAGGGGATAATCAAGCCCTTTGCTTTCTGACTGAACCCCCCTTCCAACCTGCAACCTTGGTCCTATCCACTCTCAGCCATTCCATGCCCCCTCATTATATACTTGCCCTATATTTGCTCCGTTTATATGTTTCTACTGACTATGCTACATGCTGAGGAAGGGCCCTGCATGGTCTGAAAACTTTCTTATTTCCACCAACAACAGTTGGTCCAATAAAAGATATAATTCGAACCACTTTGTCTCTCTGTTACTTGAGACCAACACAGCAACCACACTATCTTTGGATTACACTTTTAAAAGGCGAGCCTGGGAACAAAAATTCATAGCTCTACTAGATACAAAGAACAATGGACTGAGTTTAGACATGGGTCCCACAAGCCATTACAGAAATGTGTAAGTCTAATGGCTGTCATACAACACAAGGGACACTCACTTGAAACCAAATTCCACAAATAGCAACACAAACATCATCATCAACATAGGGAATAGTTGATAATAAAAGTAGGACAATAAATATAAATTAATGATACTTCTAATAAATCAACAGCATTGAATGCGCTTATCAGTTATATGTACAAAGGTGTTATATGTACAAACACTGTTAAATCCTTTGGTTTGAATGAATGATTCTTTAGAACTGAAATGCTTTTTGTAAAAGCTTTTCCATACACAATGATTTTATAAAATACCCCCCCAAGGTTGTCTGGTATGATTCACATTTATGCAATACAGACTGTAGCTTTTAATTTAGTGGTTAGAAATTGATTTATCCAAAGCACTGGGTAGGATTTGATATATTCAGAGTCCTGTGCAATTGAGGTTTTGTATTTTACTGTTTGAGTAAAATAGTAAAATGGGGTGCGTGTTTGACTATGGCCACTGGTTGATTTGGTTTTCTATTTAGACTTTGTTCCATTGTGAAGAGGTTTGCTTTTCTTCTTTGACGCTTTGTACATATAACTGATAAGCACATTAAATGCTGTTGATTTATTAGAAGTATCATGTTAATTTATATTTATTGTCCTACTTTTATTATCAACCATTCCCTATGTTGATGATTTGCTGTTTGTTTGAGTCTAATGGCTGTCTTGTCTACAGCTACAGGAAGCTTTAGGTTTACTTACTATCAGTAGCTCTTATTCTTCTCACGTTGTATTCCACTCTTGAATTGCAGACCTCCTACCTGGGTCTCATTCTCCCCACCTCCTCTCCTCCCCACCCATTGCTATTGTTTCCAATCACTGTATATACCTCACTGCTTTGCTCAGTCTATAGTTCTAATTACTGACCTGCCTGATGAAGAACCCTGTGAGGTCCGAAAGCTTTACATACCTCCACCAACTGTAGTTGGTCCAATAAAAAATACCACTGTACTAGTTTGCCTTTATTGTCTATATTTGGGACCAATACATCAAACATACTTTCTCTACACACCTTGTATCCATATCTGATGTAAGCTGAGCATTTTTAATATTTCCCTGTGTCATCTAGGATGCTACACCGCAAGGGGGGGGGGGGGGGAGAGAAACATTTCCCTCCCAGGGGCCACTTAGAAAATTTAGGACAAGCTCTGAGGGCTGCAGAGACACTGGGGGCGGGAGTGCTTGAAGGCACTCAACAGGAGAGTCGAGACCATAGATCTGTTCCCTATCCTTGTGTGCATGCCTTCCATGTCTGCTCCCCTATCCGTAAGTCTTTCAGTGCCTGGAGGTAGGAACTGGATCTTGGAGCCAAATCCAGAAATTGCAAAAGGGCCAAATAAAAACTAGCTTTACCCCTGGGTCCGAAGTTCCCCACCCCTGCTATACCTGTTCCCATTCAGCTTCTGTGCTGTGTTTGTATCCAAGTAAGTGGCACATCCCATGAACTACAGTCACCTGGCCAAAGGGAAAAAAGAAATCTTTAGTATTTCATAAGTTAAGCATTTGTTTAAAATGTTTGTATTACTGTAGACAAATTAAGCTCAGCTTTTTACAAAAGCTTTTTACAAATTATTGCTCAACTTTTTACAAAACATTACAGTAAATAAAAAAAATTTATTACACAGTTCCAAGATCACTATATTCCAACATTCATGATCTTTCTATAGATTGTAGTAAGATGGGGAAAGGGGGCAAGAGAAGACCAACTACAAGAACCAATAAAGTTCTTCATATGAATTTAGTGTAACTTTTTCTCATGTTTCCAAATATATTTGTTCAAGTATATTAAGAAAGCAGGAAAATAATATATAATACTGGACAACTGTGATAAGGAGATACTAGGCTACATGTAGAGTACAGGTATAACAGATATGTAAAGATAAAGGTTAAATATGTATGTAATGTGAAAGCTGAGAACTGGAAACTCACTTCATGCAATGGAGAACTGCTAAGTCATGACCTTGAGCGATTATGTAATAATAAAAGCCTAACACTTCTGCAGACACTAGCAATAGGTCATTGAGTTGCAAATGGATTTCTTCCTGTGGATGTGACTGAAAGCACAGAGTCACCTGGCAGGAAAATCAAACAAAGGACCCTGGAAAAGTACTTGCGGGGGAAAACAAGACAAAGAAAACTTATCAGCCAGAGAAGGGCTGCACCAAACAAGCTATGAAGTAAGGACTGATCTATTGGCAACCCTAAGACTTGTACCCAGCCAAGCTTTCCATCACTGGTTGTGACAAAATGAAATACGCTTGGACTTTGATTAGGGTAAGTTAAGAGGATTCAAGTAAAGATAGGAATGCGTTACTGGTTATGTTGTTTTGATTTCTGCGCTATTGAGTATAATCTTGTACTGCATGCTTATTCATTAAACTTCTTTTAACTGAACTTAATATGGTCCAGTTATGGTCCTAATCCTAACATTGGCCAGACACAGTTTGGGATAATTCTGTGTTTACAAACACAGACAAACCTAGAGAGAAAGAGTCTGTGCTGGGAAACGGTGGTTAAAAAGGTGACAAGAAAGTTCACCCATTGCAGGCTGAATCAGTTCTAGAGAGAGCTGGTCCAGTGGGAGCTGCAAGCCAGGCAAACTGAGTCATGCCAGCCTAGAGTGGAGTAGTGAGACCACAATCCCATGACAACATGTATGTAAAAATCACCAACCAAAATAAACACATTCCAGGAGAGTAATATTCTTTGAAAGTTGAATTACAAATTTATCTTCCGTTTGATCTTCACAAAGCTAACACTTTGAAATGTTAAGATATCTTAACTATAGTTAGGCTCAGAAATATACACATTGCCATTTAAATTCATCTAATGTTTTATACAATTCCATCTCCTGCTTTTATCTTTAAAAACAGCTGGCTGAACTTGCTGCTGGTATAAACAGTTGTGGCAGCTCCACTGAGTTAAAGTGGAGACGTGTCTACTTAGGAACTCAATGTATGCAGACCCTGCTGTCTCCAGCTGAATGAGCTGATACTCTGAACCTCTTATAATCAAACCCTTTATTCTTTGACTGAAACCTATCTATTGTATCTTCTAGAATGGTATGCAGGATATTTGGGGGACATAAATATATGTATAAAGTAGCACATTCTTGCCTACAATGGTACTTTTCCCTTTTAAGCAAAAGTACATCTTTTAATTCCACTTTATAAAGATGAAACTGTAAGTGTAAAACAAAACATAAAACTCCACCCCTAATCACTGAAAGGGAATGACAGACAATGCTAACATCACTTTAACATTTCTTATGCATGTTGAAGGGCTGTTGGTGCCCTATGCAGCCCTTCAACATGCATAAGAAATGTTAAAGCAGTGTTAAAGTGCAGTTAGCGTTATGTCTGTTTTCACCCAGGATCAGAGTCATTTTTAGATGCCAACAGTATATTAAGCACTAGTTCCTGGGACTGAACACCATTGCGCTTTTTCTACAAGTGAAATACAAAAACCTAAGTTTATCAACATATCTTTAAAAGAATTTTCTAAGTTACAGAAATCTATATTCCTAGATTTTAAGACAGACTGAACAGTAACAATTTTAGTCTGCTCTCCTGTAAACATAGGTCATAGAATTTCAACCAGCAATTGCATCCTGTTATGCCTTTGTCTGCTAGATTACAGAGCACTTTACTTTCAAAAATTTACATTTTTACAATGCCCCAAAACTTTGATCAAATCACCTTTTGATCAAATCACCTCTTTCCCCAGCTAATATCACTATGTGTTTATCCTTGGTATTGTTTTCTAAAGTTATGTGCCTGGGCTGAGGTTACTCCTAGTGAGATTGAGGACTTAATAGATGGATTGAGAAGGGGAAAGGCATCTGGGCCTGATGGTCTTCCGCCAGAACTGTTTAGGGTCAATAAAAGCTGGTGGGCATTGGTGTTGGCCCTGCTTTTCACTGGTATCAATCAAACTCGGGAGATTCCGGCATCGTGAGCCCAAGCCGAGATTGTCCCCATTTACAAAAAGGGTCCTCCCGAGGAAGCTAAGAACTATAGGCCAATTAGCCTACTTAGCGTGGCTGGAAAGCTATATGCCTGATTCCTGCTGAAGAAGCTTGAGAGTTGGTTAGACAAGGTAGCATATTTAAGAGAAGAGCAAAATGGGTTTAGGGCAGGTCGTTTCACCCTTGACCATTGTTTTGTTCTCCAGCATCTAGTTAGGAAGTATATGCATACTACTGGACTCTATGCTGCGTTTGTTGATTTGTGTGCAGCGTTTGATTTAGTCTCCAGAAACAGGCTTTGGGAGAAACTATCCTTAACTCAAATTGATCCCAGATTGTTAGGCCTTATCCGGAGGTTGTATGCAAACACCTCACTATGAGTTAGGTTGGATCGGGAGGGTTTACTGTTGGGAACTATTCCAACAAATCGTGGGGTCAAGCAGGGATGCGTGCTTGCCCCGATGCTTTTCAACATTTATTTGAACGACCTGATCCCTGCTGTCTCCTCTCCTGACAATCACCTCCCAAGGCTCGGGATAACGGATGTGGCAATACTGCTTTATGCGGATGATGCCATTCTGTTGGCTAGGTCCCATGTTGGCATGAATAGGCAACTGTTGGCTTTATATAATTATTGTACCCAGAATTTCTTGGAGGTGAACTATGGGAAAACAAAGATCATGTTTTTTTCAACCAAGCGGAAGATCCACAAGTGGTCCCTAGGGGGCCATGAGCTTGAGCAAGTCCCTTCCTATAAGTATCTGGGTTTAATCTTCCAGGCCAATGGTTACTAGGTGACCCATGGTAATGCTGTATCCAGACAGGCCATCTTGCTGGGGAAGGTACTTTCAGGTCAAATGGTGGGCATTTGATTCTCCCGGCCCTAAAAGTATATAAGGCTAAATGCCTCTCCCAATTATTATACGGGGCCCAATTTTGGGCCCTGGGGAAAAGTGTGAGCCTGGAACGTATCCAAACCAAATTTCTTAAGTCTATTCTGGCCCTCCCTAATCATGCTCCTTCCTGTGCAGTCCGTTTGGAGTGTGGGATTCCCCCACTGGAGACCCAGATTTGGATAATAACTTTGGGCTAATGGCTTAAGCTACAATATGGCAAGGCTGCCCCTTTGGCGCAGTGGGCATTTATGGATGACTCCCACAATTCCTGGGTAAAGCAGGTTCGGGAACAACTTGCCAGTATTGGTCTCTCCCCGGCTAATTTAGCCTCATGTGGATATCTCACTGGTAAGAAAATAATAAAGACAGAAAATCCAGGATATTAGCTTTCAGGAGGAAATGGCCCTCCTTTGGGGCAAGACCACCCTGGCAGACTTCCTGGACTTACATGATAGCCGGCAGTTACCTCCTCCCTATCTTCAGTTTCAGGTGCCCCACCAGGTCCGTAGATGCTTAATGCTAGCACGGATGAACATATTCCCTACGGCTACCACTGAGGGATGGTTCCTGAGGTTGCATCCCTCGTTGTGTGTATGCAAGTGTGCAGGTATGGCGCTTGGTCCAGTTGGTTCCCTTGAACATGTTTCGCTCCACTGTTCTAGGTGGCATGATCTTCGGGCCAAACGGTTGGCCCCTTTTATTACTATTTGCAACCCAGCCACTTGGCGAGTTTGCCTTGCTGGGCAGGAGGAAGTATCTGGGAGGGTGGCGTTCTTTTTATATAATATTCTCCAGGCTAAGTAGTCCTGTTAGATCTAGTGTTGCCTTTTTTTAGTAATAGGTCTTATAAGGACCCTCGGGATCGTTGAACTTTTTATTACAGTATCTTCATACTTCTCTTCCCTGTTTGTTTTTGGTTTGTTTTGTATTGTGTTTATTTCTGTATGTTATGGCAGTAGCTAAACATTAAAGTTTATTCATTCATGTGCCCCCCCCCGAATGCACCCTGTTAGCTTTTAAGTTTCTCCACCTCTAGGTTTCAGTGTTCTGTAATATTCACTTTTTAAAAAGTGACAGCCAGTTACTGGACTTCAGAAACTGCATTTAAGCACAACACTGAGCATGCATTTAGTCTCCCAACAGACAATGTGCAAATATAATAAAGGGTTGTCATTTTGTCTTATACCGACTGCTGAAGGCAAAAAAACTCTACTAGCATTCTCTTTGTAAACTACTATTTGGGTTAGTTCAGTAATTCCCAAACTTTATCCTATGGCTTCACTCTTTACAAAGGCAAATTTAGCTGCATCATCCCTAAACAAATTCCCCTATGGAGCTTAAAATATGAATAAAACTAAGATAATTATAATTATCTACTAATATAAATATATTTGGGGGGATTTTTGTGCAGTGAGGAGTGAGTGGGAAAAGCAAAGGAGAGAAGGGCCAATACTTGGACAGAAGGGTGTGTGTGCATGTGCCAGGGGAAAGGAACTGGGGAGCAGGGGTTTGGAAGGAGGGGAGAGATGGAGCCAGGAGAGAACATAACAATGCAAGTAGTGCTATACTGGGTCAGACCAATGGTCCATCTTCGACAGTGCCAATCTCAGTTGCTTGGAAGTAGTACCCAACAGGTCACAATGGGGTGAGCCGTTCGCTTTTGCTCACTCCCAGCTCCTGACAGTAAGAGGTTGCATTTCCCAAAAGCTACCTGACTAACAGCTGCTAATAGACCTATCCTCCAGAAACTTGTCCAACCCTTTTTTAAACCCAACTACGCTACTGGACGTGACCACCTCCTCTTGCAACAAATTCCACAACTTAATTGTGTGTTGAGTGAAAAAATACTTTCTTTTATTTGTTTAAAATCTCCTACATGTTACTTTCTTGGGGTGTTCTCTAGTTCTATTAGTATTTACAGGGTTTTCACAAGGAAATACGAGGCTACATGTAGACTACGGGTCTAACAAATATGTAAAGGTAAAGGTTAAACATGTATGTAATGTGAAAGCTGAGAACTGGAAACTCACTTAATGCAATGGAGAAATGCAAAGTCATGCCAAGTGGATATTCAGAAAAAGCCTAAACACCTCTACAGACACATAGACCATTGAGTTGCAAATGGATTTCTTCCTGTGAACGTGACTGAAAGCACAGAGGCACCTGGCGGGAAAATCAAACAAAGGACTCTGGAAAGGTACTTAAGGGGGAAGACAAGACAAAGAAGATAACTCCGGGGTTGAGATCAGCTTCTTCAGCTTCGTCGGCACCATCACATCTTATCAGTCAGAGAAGGGCTGCACCAAAGGAACCATGAATTAAGGACTCTTGGATGTTCTAAGCCTGGTACCCAGCCAAGCTTTCTACCTGTGGGGGCTATAGGGGGTTTTGGGGGGAAGAGGTAGGGTACACGGAGCATGAGCGACCAGGAGGGGGCACACACACACACCTTACACGGGGACGCAGCGAGGCACCGTGGGGAAAACACGCTCTCAGGGTGGGATAGGGCTAACAGGATGATTAGTCCCCAGCCTGACTCATCATAGGGCATCTGGGTATCGCATGCCTTAGTTGCTGCGGTAGGCACACACACAC
>QEPC01010841.1:1190977-1242964 GCA_003113815.1 Sphenodon punctatus | reverse complement strand
GGGGCTACTTCCGGCGGGGGCGGGGCTACTTCCGGCGGGGTGTTCTGTTTGGCCCCGCCCCCTGGGGCCTGGCCGAGGAGCGGCGGCGTTTCTCCCTGCTGCCTGACAGGCAAGAGCCTGTCAGGAGGCTCGGCTGACGAGGCTACAGGTTGGTCCCTGTGGAGGTCTGAGGCGGGGTTGCCAGGAGGCGGGGCTAGCGGGGCGGGAACCCCCGCCGGCGCTGTGGGTTGCCGCGGGGTGCCTGGGGGCGGGGCTTCGGGCCCCCGAGTCCTTACACTACCACTGGCTGTGACATGAACTGAAATAGCCTTGGACCTTGATTAGGGTAAGCCTAAATCAGGAGAATCCAAGTCCAGATAGGAATGCGTTATTGGTTATGTTATTTTGATTTCTGCACTCTCGAGTATAATCTTGTACTGCATGCTTATTCATGATTTATTCATTAAACTTCTTTACTGAACTTTGTATGGTCCAGTGGAATTGTTAATCCTAACATTGGAGGACACAGTTAGGGGTTAATTCTGTGTTTACAAACACAGAGAAAGAGTCTGTGCTGGGAAACTCTGTGGCTTAAAAGGTGACAAGAAGTTTCACCTGTTGCAGGCTCAGTCAGTTCTAGAGAGAAAACTGATCCAGTGAGAGCTGCAAGCCATGGAAACTTGAGTCAGGACAGCCTAGAGTGGGGTAGTGAGCCCCCAATCCCATGACAAGGGTGTATAACTGTTCCCTATTTACTTGTCTACACCACTCATGATCTTATAAACTTCTATCATATCCCCCTCCTTCAGTCGTTTCTTCTCCAAGCTGAAGAGCCCTAACCTATCTAGCCTCTATTCATAGGGGAACCATATCCCTTTTCATAGGAGTTCCATACCTCTTTTCATTTTTGCTGCCCTTCTCTGTACCATTTCTACTATCTTTTTTGAGATGGGGCGACCAGAACTGCACACAGTACTCAAGGTGTGGTCGCACCGTAGATTTATGAGGCATATTTTCAGGTTTATTCTATATCCCCTTATGAATAAATTCTTAACATACTGTTTGCTTTTTTGCCTGCCACCGCACACTGAGCTGAGGATTTCAATGTATTGTCCACAATGAGTCTAAGGTCCTTTTCCTAAGTGGTAACTCCTAATTTAGAACCCAGCATCGTTTACATATAGTTTGGATTATTTTTCCTTATGTACATCACTTTGCATTTGTCCACATTAAATTTAATTTCAACTTCACTAACTTCTTCACAGTCCACTCGTGGACTCTGAAGTCCATGAGTGGACTTCCTTGAACCTTGTGCAACTTTGTGTCATCTGCAAATTTGATCACTTCACTCCTTTTTCCAGATCATTAATAAATACATTAAACATACAGATGCATGGGGCACTCCACTATATACTTCTCGCCAATAGATTATTGAGGCACGACTTCCCTTTGCTAAATCCATGTTGACTCTTCCTCATTAAGCCATGTTTATCAATATGCCATCATTTTGCCCAGCATAGACGTCAGGCTCATCAGTATGTAGTTTCCAGAAACTCCCCTGGAGCCCTTTTAAAATATTGGTGTTACATTTGCTACCCTCCAGTCCTTGGGTAAAGTGGCAGATTTTCACAATAGGTTACAAATTACCAGTAGTAGGTCTGCAATTTTCATATTTGAGTTCCTTCAGAACCCTGGGGTGAATACCATCTGGTCCTGCTAAATGGTTACTATTTAGTTTGTCCAATTGCTTTAGAACCTCTTCCAGAGTCACACTGATCTGTGACAACTCTTCTGATTCATCACCTACAAAGAACAGTTCCAGCGTGGGTATCTCCCCAACATCATCATTCTCCAGTGAAGACCGAAGCAAAGGTCATGTAGTTTCTCTGCAATGGCCTTATCCTCCCTGAGCATCCCTTTTACCCCCTGGTCATCTAATAGCCCAACTGACTCATGTGTAACATGTGCAGCTTCCTAGGCACTGACAGGGAGACAGCTGCACATATGTACTGCTGCTGGCTCTTCCCTGGTCCTTACTCAGCCTAGGGTCACCCCTGGAACTAATCTGTGTCACCCTAGGGTGGCATGCTGCCCAGTTTAGGAATAACTGGTTTAGTTCCTAAACCAGTTAGGAAAGTAAGCCTGAAAGTAAAAGGCTTGTGCTCAAAGTATTACTGAAATATGTACTTTGTTTTATACTAAAGCATATTTTCCTACAAAAATGTTTCCGAACTGGGGCAATAAAAGTGCATACTTCCTACAAAAACTTCAAAGATCCCATTGGCAGCATGTCATGCTATACTGGAACAATAGGAGTAGCTAGTTCTATATTTTGTATAGGTAAATCCAGTAAGTACTTTATTGCCAACTCTGTTTAAGTTAAAATATCAGCACATGGTAGAGGTTTCCCATCATTTTTTTCGCTTGAAACAGATACTGTTCTGGCATCAAATATGATGACATCCCCACACTCATCCTTGGTGACTTCAATATCCATGTTGATGCACCCTCTCAGCCTGGCATCGCCCGGTTCCTCTCCTTAGCCTCTTCCTTTGATCTCCACTTCTGGACTAGCTCCCCCATCTGTCATGTATTTCCTATTATAAGCATATATTTCTTGGCCATCTGTGTTCCCAATTTATTGATTTTGAGTTTCTATATGTTAACTTTCTATTTTAATGTCTTGGATTTGTGTTTTGCAGTATTGATTTCTAAAATCAACTTCTGTGATTAGCTTGGTTCAGGCTGAAGCTTCTTCAGCTACATTCCAATGAGCTTTTTTCTAAACTTCCCAAATGAACTTTCACCGTATCCAAGGAAACAGAGTCAAATGGCTAGGAGTTAGAGGCCAGATCAAAGAGCCTCTTGCCAGTCGAGGTGTCTGGAACCTTATCAGTTTATGTGTCTAAATGACGAATGATCCGGCCATAAACATCTCCAAACTGAGAAGGAAGATTTAAGTTAGTTTTTTCTAGCTAACATATCTATTTAATTAATAGTTAAAACAACCTTGACGCTATGATCAAGTCTCTCTGTAATCTGACAATTAAATTTGATGGAAATACGAGGTTTGTTCAAACCTTGAAGGAAATTTAAACTTTCTTTACTTGCTCAGAATTAAGAGAGCCAATTAGAATCCAGTGTATTTCCTTGCTAACTGACATCAGCATCGTCAGTTCTCAGGAATGTGAGCCTCCTAGCAGGCCAGCTTAAGAAGAGAGACACAGCCTGACTTTTTTTAGACTGAAATTCCACACACCATGGGATTTCTTTCTCACCAACATCTTGGCAGACAAAGGGAAGAACTGGGAAGAATGTAATGTATGATTCTTGATATCTTTGAGTCAATGAATTGTGCATATGTTAAGCTTTTAGAAGCTTTTTCTTAAAATAGAAATGTTTTAAGATCATGTAACTTTGATTGGCTATCAATACCATTCTATGTAAGCTACTGATATTTTCTATTTAAATTTAAGTAAATTATGCATATATTTTTATATTCAAAAGTCTCATGTTCCATTTATTTATAAATATATTGTCATTTTACAATACTTGCTTTGCTAGCCTGGCCTCAAAGTAAAGTGTAAAACTCATTTTATACAATTAGGAGAAAAAGGCCCAATTCAGTATGATTAGTTCAGCTGGAAAACTTAAGCCTTCTTTCCTTTTGTTAAAAAGAGAATGCAACGCAACGCGACACCCCCACAGATGGTCACTCTCTTGATCTCGTGTTCTCTAGGAACAGTTCTGTCTCCGATCTCTCCTTCGAGTCCTTTCCCATCTTTTCCTTGCCTCCTTCAACCTCTCTTGCTGCTCCCCTTCCTCTTTCCCATCTCCTCGTCCCTTCCGCGATCTGCAGGCTATTGTGCCCCAGTACGTTGCCTCCTCCTTCTCTCCTCTTCTTCCCTCAGTTTTCTCCTCGTCCTCCCCCAACTCTGCCATCTCCGCCTTCAAATCCTCTTGCCTCCACCCTCGACTCCCTTGCCCCCCTCTCCTCACGCCCGTCTCGCTCCCATAACCCTCACCCTTGGCTCACCCCTACCATTCGCCATCTCCACTCCTGCACCTGGGCTGCTGAACGCCTATGGCGCAAATCCCACTACAGCACTGACTCCCTCCACTTCAAATTCTGCCTCTCATCGCTTAACTCTGCTATCTCCCTCGCTAGACAGCAGTACTATGCCTCACAGATTGAGTCCTGCTCCCAGGACCCTTTCCACCCCTTTTCCACCTTTGACTCCCTTCTCAAACCGCCCCCCCCTCCTCCATCTTCTCTCTCCGCTCAGGATCTTGCTCTCTTCTTCACTTCTAAGATTGGCAAGATCCACCTGGAAATCGCTTTCAAGCCCTCACCCCCTCCACCCACATCTCTCCTGTCCTCCTTCCCTCCGGCCTCCTTTGAGGAAATCTCCTCCCCCTCACCTCCTCCAACCCCTCCACGTGCCCCCTGGACCCCATTCCGTCCCGCCTCCTGACCTCCATTGCTTCCACTGTCGCCCCTCCCCTCCTGCATATCATCAACCTCTCCCTCTCTACTGGCTCCTTCCCCTCTGCCTTTAAACATGCCACTGTCTCCCCCATCCTCAAAAAGTCCACTCTGGATCCCTCTGAACCCTCTAATTACCGTCCTGTCTCAGTCCTCCCTTTTGCTTTCAAACTCCTTGAACGGGTTGTCTACTCCTGTTGCCTCGACATCCTCTCCGCCAACTCCTCCCTTGACCCCCTCCAATCTGGCTTCCGCCCCCTTTGCTCCACTGAAACCGCTCTTGCTAAGATCACCAAAGATCTTCTTGTGGCTAAATCCAACCGTCTCTACTCTATTCTTGTCCTCCTTGATCTCTCTGCTGCCTTCGACACTGCTGACCACTCGCTTCTGCTTGAATTGCTTCACTCCCTGGGATTCCGGGACTCTGTCCTCGACTGATTCTCCTCCTACCTTTTTGACCGCTCCTTCAATGTTTCTCTTCCTAACTCCTCTCCCTCCTCCTCCCTGCCCCTCTCAGTCGCGGTTCCTCAAGGCTCTGTCCTTGGCCCTCTCCTCTTCTCTATCTACACCCAGTCCCTAGGTAAACTCATTGCTTCCCATGCTTCCCTCTGATGACACTCAACTCTCTCTCTCCACTCCTTCCCTCTCCCCCTCTGTCCAAGCTCGTCTCACCAACCGTCTTTCCGATATCTCTGCCTGGATGTCTCAACGCCAACTCAAACTGAACATGGCTAAAACTGAACTCCTGATCTTCCCTCCCAATCCTTCCTCTCCCTCTTCCCTGTCAATTGCCATTGAAGGGGTCTCCATCCTCTCTGTACCCCAAGCCCATAGCTTGGGCTTCATCTTCGACTCACCTTCAAACCCTACATTGACTCGGTGGCCAAATCCTGCCGCTTCTCCCTCCACAACATTGCTAAGATCCGCCGTTTTCTGTCTGTCTCCTCTGCCAAAACTCTCATCCACGTCCTAGTCATCTCACACCTTGACTATTGTAACCTCCTCCTCACTGGCCTTCCCAGCTTTCACCTTGCTTCCCTCATCTTTGTTCAACACTCTGCTGCCAGGATCATCCACCTAGCCCGTCTCTTTGACCATGTGCAGCCTCTCCTCTCCTCCCTCCACTGGCTTCCCCTTCCTGAGCATATTCTGCACAAGCTCCTTGTCTTCACCTACTAAGCCCTTCATAACCTTGCTCCCCCCTACTTCTCTGCTCTGATCTCCCTCCGAACCCGTTCGAGCACTCCGCTCCTCTTCCATCCCCTCCCTCACCCTCCCATACCTCCCCTGTTCCTCCAACCGCCTTTGTCCCTTCTTCCTCGCTGCCCCGCATGCCTGGAACTCCCTCCCTGCCCTCATCCACCTTGCCCCCACCCTCCACACCTTCAAGTCCCTCCTCAAAACCCACCTATTCCACTCCACCTTTCCTAACTCCTGCTAATCACCCCCACCCAGGATTATCCCCTACTTGTTATCTGCAAACTCCTATTTACTATAACCAAGCCAAGAACGTGTACCTGAGTTCTCGCATCCTTGTGAATGTTGCATCCCTTGTCTCTCACTGTTCCCCCTTCCCTGTCTCCCCTTCCTCTGTCTTTAGATTGTAAGCTCTCGGGCAGGAACCGTGTCTATTTTATTCTCTGTAAAGTGCCAGGTATATTTCTGGCACTATATATAAATGCTTATAATAATAATAATATATTTCCTTTTATTCATTCCCATCCTCCAGCAGTCAAAGGTTTCACCTCCTGACCAACTTGGCTATTGATGAACCACTTCTGTATAAACATACGTAATTACACAGCCATGGTTACAGCTCTATAGTTAAGATGAGTTGGAGTTTTCACTGAAACCCGCCTATGCTTTTGCATTGGGAGTTTGGGGGCAATTTATTTCTGGGTTTGCAACCAGATATGGTTCGGGGCATTTCTCATTTATTCTACAGTGTGTTAGTTTGAATGTGTTGAAAAATTATAGGAGACTATCTACTAACTGCTGGTGGTTCTTACTAAAAGATCTGTGTTATCTATCAAAAGTTATAGGTCATAGAACATGTTGCTATCTTCTATGGACAAATAGTTATGTAACAAATGCATGTTCGGTTCTCATTGTGGGGTCTGGGTTGAGAATCTGTCATTAGTTTGCCTTGAAAGTTGTTCATTTGCCTTGAAGTGGAGCAGGGAACTGGAGAAGGTGGTGGGTATGGCTGGCAGGTGGGGCAGAGGGCTGCAGCGAGTGGTGAGTATAGATGGTGGGGGGCAGGTACTTGGGTGCCTGGGGATTTAAACATCCACCTGGTGCATCCAGCCACCTGGGGAAGGTTTAAACTCCCAGCACCACTTGCAAGGAAGCAGTTTACAGGTTTAAAAAGCAGCAGCTTGCAATGAGGTTTCCCTAAGGGAGTTCCCTCGGGGAGGAAATGGAGAATCGTTACTTCAATCTCCCCCCAACCAGGGATCCCCATGTCCCCCTGGGAAGTGCCCATGGAAACCCCTTTCCAAGCCGCTGCGGGCCAGCAGAGACAGAATGGATCCATGCTGGGTCCCTCTCTGACAGCCAGTAGCAGTAGCTTACAATGGGGTTTCCCTGGGAGCCTCCCTTTGGGGAGAATGGGGGACGGTCCCCAGTCTCTCTCACCCAAAGGGAAGAGAAGGGCAGGAAAGGGTTTACAAGTTTAAAAAGCAGCAGGTTGCAAAGGTGTTTCCCCAGAGGGTTCCCTGCAGGTAGGGAATGGAGGACCAGTCTCCCCACTCCTCACCAGGGATTCCCCCCCCCCAGAAGCGCCTAGGAAAACCTCTTTCTAACCATTTGTTGGTCAGCGGAGAAAGAATGGATGCACCATGCCAGCTAGGAGCAGGTTCCAATATGATCAAAACAATTTCACATAAAAATGCAAATACTCTAGATGAAAAGTAGCATGTTTGTGTTAGAGACAATGCCTCGCTCTTTGCTCTCTCCATTCACTGTTCTTACTTTATCAGAGTAACTCTCCCCAGGTGAAGGATGCAGACAGGGGCAGGTGCTCCAAAGTACAGACAACTTTGGCCCTTTTCACACAGACACTCTAACATTGATAAAATGGGTGTTACATACATGTTGCTAGGCACCCACAGAGCACACCTGCAGCCCTGCAACATGTATAATAAAATGTAACACCCATTTTATCAGTGTTAGAGTGTCTGTGTGAAAAGGGCCGTTGTATGCAGGAGCGTATTCCACTGGGGGTGCCAAGAGAGTGAATGTAGCAGGATTTCAATGTAGAGCCCAAATGAGGGACTCTTTCAAAGGGCACATGCAGAGCTGCTGCCCTCTTAGCGCTAATCCTACACAAATTCCAACCCAGAGCAACCCCAGCACCCACAGTGGCAACGCTACAATAACAGTAGTCAAGCTACCCCACATCCATGCAAATAAAGCTCCCTATCTAAACATGCGGTTGTGTATTTTCATTTCCAAGAAAGATCTTTCAGCAACATTAGAGAGCTTTAGAATACTCTATAGGCACAATATTTTTAAATACCTTCAGCTGTTAACAACAATACAGTCCAGTTGTCTTTGTCCAACTCTGCAAACCCTGCACACACAGGAAAATTACTACTCCTATAATTTAGGAACCTCTTATTGTCTACAGTAACCTCTCTGTAAATCACGCTGTTGTGGTAGTGAATGTTGGGGCTTGCACAATAAAAAACAGTGCAGGGGGAACTTCCTAGTACCCTTTAGCTGCCTTTTGGACACTGTAGCAGGGAAACTGAACCAGATGCTTTTCAAGAGAGTAAAGGAAATCAGTTAGTAGTCAGAATTTTTGTTTTGCTTTTAAACTGCAGCTCTTTGTTCCCCCCCAAAAATCTCATCTGAGGGCAGAACACAAAAGAGGGTGTTGAAAGTAGTCAAACATAGGGTAGCACAGTCCATCACAGGAAAACTGCTGTTATGTCATGGAAATATGTATATGCTTATCCATACACTACGTGGCTGCAGTTCGGGTAGAGGTAGTGGGCCAGGTAAACAACTTGGGCATCATTTTCGACCATGCTCTGTCCATGAAAATTCAGGTATCAGACGTGGTGCGAAAATGCTTTTTTTCAACTACACAATTTGTGTAAGTTATGCCCTTATTTATCCCAGGCTGACCTTGCCACAGTAATTGATGCCCTGGTGTCTACGAGGCTTGATTTTTGTAATTCCCTCTTCTACGGGCTACCAACAGCGCTTATCCGTTGCTTGCAGCTTGTTTAGAATGCAGCAGCGCGGCTGCTTACTGGCTTAGGCAGCTGTGATCATATTATGCCTGCACTGCGTTCTCTGCATTGGCTGCCGTAGAACAATGGATTGAGTTTGCACTACTGGTTTTCAGGGCCCTGAATTGTTTAGGCCTTGGCTATATTTGAGACATTCTTCCGGAGCCTCACGCTAATGGTTATCTGCGCTCAGGAACAATCCACTGTTTGGGGGTTCCAGCACTGCGTCTTAAGTCAGCGGGTGATCAGGCTTTTGCCATGGCAGCCCTTCCGTGTGGAACTCGCTCCCCCCGGATGTTGGTTTCAGTTCCTCGCTCCTTACCATGAAAAAGCACCTGAAAACATATTTATTTTCTAGGTGCTTTTAGTAGCCACTGCTGGCCCCCTTAATGTATTTTCTCCTCCCTTTTTCCTTTCCCTATCTTACAATTTTTAAATGTTCATTTAAATTACTTGTTTTAAATTGTTTATATTGTGCTTTTATGGAAAATGTGAAGTTCTCCTTGTGTGCCATGTAGGCGGGAGGGGGGATGCTATAAAAATAAAATGATTATTATTACAATACTAAGCTATGTGGAAGAAGGGAGTGCACAGAGAGGTAAGAATCCCTTCTGCAGATTGTGATATCTCTTTCTCTCCTCCATCCTTTTTTGTTTTGTTTTCTTTTCCCTTTGTTAATCCCCTAACATTTGTCTACCAACTTCTTTGAGGAACAAATGGGCAAGCATAGCTTGCAATTTTGCATAACACTGAGAAGTAGAGTGCTCGAAAAAGAGCAAAATACATTACAAAAGATTCTGGTGCTGACAAGCTGATATACAGTAGTACTAGTTAACAATGGATGTGAACTGGCCTGAGTTAAAGCTCCTTGTAATTGCTGCCTTTTGCACTGCAATGTAGTAACTTCATTTTGCTATCCTTCCAAGTTAATTTACTCCTCCTTTTCCAGCCTCCCTCCATCTGATGTCACTTCCCTCCAGTCTACCAAGCAGCTGCTATACTCGTTATGCCTTCCTATACCCAGATTCCTTTATTGGCTTTTTCCCCCAACATTCTCCTTCTGAATCTCAAGGTCCTTCAAAGGAGTGGGCCAAACTCAGACTAGGGAAGGGGCATGGGTGTGAGAGTTCAGAGCAAATATCTGAATCTGCAACAGTTGTAAGGATTTAGAAAAATAATATTTGTGGGGGGCCAGGCAGGGATAGCAAGTTCTACAGGTGAGAAGAAGGGAGTACAGGCCAAGAAGTTTGAGAAACACTGCTATAGAATTTAAGTGGCAACAAATGGAGAACAGTTTCACAGTTTTCAAACAGTTTGTTAGATATCTTTGTGGACTCCTGAAAGGTCTAAAATAGAGCCTAGATTTTAATACTAATTTTACTGGTGCTGTATAACACTGTCAGAATGTTAGATAACCTTTAAACTTGCATTTTTAAAAAGAGAGTCATTCTTTAAAAAAATTAAAGATTCACATCCTCCTTTTACTCAGCCAGCAAAATTAATGAATTCTTACCGACTGGCATGTATTAGAAGCATAACGGTTTCAAATCTGAATGTCAGTCAATGGGTGTTTTCACACAAGACACTCTCCACCCACTACCCCACCCACCTCCTATCCACTATACATGTTACAGGGCACCCGTAGGGCAACACTGTAGCCCTGCAACATATATATTGGGTGGGAGGTGGGTGGAGAGCATCTTGTGTGAAAATGGTCAATGATGTAACTTATTGGTATTTGTTTACATACGCACTTTACAGCCAGCAGCTGTTTGTTCAGGAGGTAACCAAAAATGCACTTTAGTGATCTCAGATACTGAGATACTACTTTGTCTTTATTAGTTGTTTTTTTCTGGCACCTTGGTCCTTTTGAAACAATTGAAGTAGTTTCAAGTGGCCCTTTGATATGTTGGTTATCTCTAGTCTGTACCTGCAGTAAGTGACATTGAAAGCTACATTAAAAGTCACTTCTTCAGTAATGTCTATATTTATAGAAATGTGGATAACTTCATAAAGATTAAAAATACGTTATCATTTCCATAATTGTGAAACCTATGATTTAACATCCATCCATTCCATTCAGAGAATTCATAAGCTAATAGTAGTAATAGTTGCTAATAGTAGTAATAGTTGCTAACTCTCACTATTCAGATTTCTGAGTTGGGTAGGGAGTAGGAAGGAGGGATTCCAGTATATATGATCATCCCCTCCCCAGAGACAACTGCATTTCAGTACATGGAGAAGGATTTCTGTATATATGGCCACCCCTACCCCAGAGGCAGCTGCATTTCAGTACACGGTGAGGCTATACAATTCTGAAATCTCAGTGTGATGCTCCTCAGCACTGTACTGCATCAGCAGCAGGAATTTTCTCTATAGCATTTTATTTATCAAACAGACAGAAGTTTTATTCTCAAAAACCCTCTGGTTTAAGAGAGGAGTTAAGGCCCTTGCAAGTTCAATCATGCACTAAAAACCATTGGAAATTGTAAGTTAAGTGTCCCGACTTAACTTCTGTACCATGTAAGCAGTAAAGATGTTGTAAATCTCACATATTGTGCTTGCTTACAACTTAGGCTCCATGCACCCACACTTTGCCTTGGTCTCAGCCTCAATTCTCTTCCTCTGCAGGTTGGGGGGACCACTGAAGCTGTACACAGTGGTATATAAATGGTTTGCAAGAGTTTAAAGTTGAGTATATATTGAAATTAATAAAATGGAATGCCCATTGGAAGGAACAGAGGCAACAGCAATGCCAATTTGAAAACAAATCTGTCATTCACGTATTTCAGTAAGTGGCTGTGAAAGAGTAGATCTAAGCTGCAACTTTGAGACTTGGGGAGAGGGTGTGGAATAATGAGGAAGGCACCAGGGGAAATGACTGGAATAGGTTGAATGACAAGGAGGAATAGAGATAGGGTGCAGTAGCGAGAAACTGGGTGGAATGACATAAGGAATCCCATAACCAGGTAGAATGAGAAGGTTATGAGTGAAATAACTGATTAAGAGTAGTAATGGGATACCATGGGGAGGACTTCTATCATTTAAACCAGTTCTCATAGCTGGCTCCCTGTCGTTCCAGTCCGTTCCAGTACTTTTCCCCATATATCGTCTCCTAAGTACTCAGCTGTCCCACTGTTCCCAAATGAAAAGGGCAACTAGTTTACTTACCGGTGAATTGCCCTTCTGGGTAATGTGCAGGACGAGAGCTCTTGCAGCCTGGGATGATCCCGGCATAGACCACTAGGAAGCAGACTACAGTAAAGCTGAGACTGGCCATGTGTAGAGGGGGTTCATCCCTCCCACTTGCCAGTTGTTCTCAAAGCTATAAAAAACACTGAAAAAACACCTAAAAGAAACTATATTAAATTTAACAATGGTAAAATGTATAACTGACTGAAATGCTGACAGGGAGGGAGAAGAACCGAATCCCAATCTGCACCTTAGGCTCCCAAGTTCAGAATCATCCCCTCTGAAAAACCTCAAGCCCTTGATCTCCGCTCAGTGGGAGGGCCAAGCTCCCGTCCTGCACATTACCCAGAAGGGCAATTCACCGGTAAGTAAACCAATTGCCCTTTCTTCTGGGATGTGCAGGACGGGAGCTCTTGCAGCCTGGGATTTACCAGAGCAGTGTCGAGCAGGGAGGGAAACAAGGGATCAAGGCTAGAGAAGGACCGACTGAAGGACCCTGCGACCAAAGGCTGCATCAGCTGAGCCCATCAAGTCCACCTTATAATGTCGGGTAAAGGAATGGGGAGTCGCCCAGGTGGCTGCCCTTCAAATCTCTGAATAGGGAGCCCTGGCACTGAATGCTGCAGAGGCAGCTGCCCCACGGGTGGAGTAGAAGAGAACAGACTGAGGCGGGATGACTCCGAAGGCCTTGTATGCCTCCGAAATACATGCCGCAATCCAGCCCCCAATTGCTGGATGAGAGGCCTTACTGCCCCTTTTGCGAATAGTAAACTCCAGTAGAAGGGCTGAAGATTTCCTAAAGGAGGCCATCCTCTTAATGTAGCTCTTTAAGGCCCTACGAAGGTCCAATGTGTGTTACTTCTTTTCCAACCTGTGGACTGGTTTGGGGCAGAAGGAGGGAAGGATGATCTCTTCCGGTCTATGGAACAAAGAATTCACCTTTGGCACAAAGGTCGGGTTGAGGCGTAAAATGACTGAATTTGGTTTGAAGACGCACAGCGAAGGATCAATAGACAATGCTCCGAGCTCGGAGACCCTTCTAGCGGAGGTGATTGCCATCAAAAAGGTCACCTTAATGGTAAGGAAGAAAAGTGATACGGAATGTAAAGGCTCGAAGGGGGGGGGTTCGGTGAGAGCCCTTAAAACCAAATTCAACTGCCAGGTTGGGAAGCGGTGAACCACAGGAGCCAGAGCCCTGGCTCCTCGCAGAAACTGCCGGACATGGGGGTGCCCTGAGATACCCCTACCCCTAATAGTCGCTAGAGTCTTGTTGAGGGCTGCCACCTGACGGGTAAGAGTGCTAGCCTGGAGACTCTTATCTAGACCCATTTGCAGGAAGTGCAAGATGGAGCTAATCCACCGTTTCCTAGGGTCTACCTGATGTGCTGCACACCAGTCTACGAAAATCCTCCAAGTAGACTGGTAGATACGAATGGTGGAAAGACGCCTGGACGAAAGAAGAGTGGTTAGGACAGTGTCCGAGTAGCTTAAGCTCTTCAGAGCTTTGTGCTCAAGAGCCACACTGTCAGTTGCAGAAATCGTGGATTGTTGTACCGGATTGGACCCGGAGACAAAAGGTCAGGGTCTGGGTCTAGAGACAGAGGGTCTTGGCGTGATAGGCTTACGAGATCGGCGAACCAATGTCGCCATGGCCACCGGGGGGCTACAAGTATTATTGTCGTCTGTTCCCAACGGACCTTGGCGATCACATTGCTGAGGATCGAGAAAGGAGGGAATGCATACAGGAGCCACTGGGGTCAGTGAGTTTTCAAGGCATCCACCACCTCTGCCTGAGGAGAGCGGGATTGAGAGAAGAACCTCGCGCACTTGGTATTCCGAGTCGACACGAAGAGGTCAATTATCAGGGGGGCGAAGCGGTTGCATATCCGACAAAATGCTGTCATGGAGAGGGACCACTCCCCCGGATCCACCTGCCTGTGGCTGAGCCAGTCTGCCATGATATTCTCTTCCCCCTTGATATGCTTGGCTGAAAGAGACAGAAGATTTGTTTCAGACCAAGATAGGAGGCTGGAGGCCTCATTGTGCAGGGCTGGGGCTCGAGAGCCCCCCTGGTTGCGGATGTATGCCATCGCCAAGGTGTTGTCCGTCAGAACAAGGAGATGAGAACCCTTTATCCGAGGAGCGAAGTGGAGGAGAGTTAGATGGATGGCTCTGAGCTCCATCCAATTCATGGAATGCTCCCGGTCCCTTGGCTGCCAGGTGCCTTGGATGCATTCGGTATCCATGTGCACCCCCCCCAATCCAGGAGACTGGCGTCGGTCGTGATGACCTTTCGCACAGGATCGGTCAGAGGGACGCCTTCCTGAGTCGAGGAGCCATGGGGGGGGGGCGGGGGGGGGGGAAGAGCCACATCCTGGACTTCTCCATAATGTGGCGTGGGTAAGGGTGGAGAAAAGTCTGGAGAGGACGGAGGTGATGCCTGGCCCAAGCCAGGTGCTGTATGCAGGAGACCAGAAGTCCCTGTAGAGACTCCAGGTGAGAGAGCGAAACTCGAGGACAAGAGAGGGACTGCTGAACGAGGGCTTGAATCTTGCACTGATGGTCCTCTGTCAGAAACATGTGATCCACACGAGTGTCGAGAATCACCCCGAGATGCTCTATGCACTGCGCAGGGAGAAGAAGACTCTTTTCTTCGTTTATAACGAACCCGTGTTTCACGAGGACCTGCAGGGTGGACTGCACTGCTGCTACCACCTGGAAACGGGAAGGAGCTCGTACCAGGATATCGTCTAGATAAGGATGGGGAGTGATGCCCTGCACTCGAAGGCTGGCGATGAGGGGAATTAGAATCTTGGTAAAGGTTTGGGGAGCCAAGGCAAGGCCGAAGGGCAGAGTCCAGAACTGCCAGTGGTGAGAGGCATACTGGAAGCGGAGCCACTTGCGATGAAGTGGCTGGATGGGGATGTGTAAGTAAGCGTCACACAGATCCACAGATGTGAGCCATTCCCCCTGCTAAATGGTCTTGGTAATGGATGTCAAAGTCTCCATTTTGAACCTCTTTAGGTGGAGAAACCTGTTTAAGGTCTTGAGGTCTAGGACCGCTCGCCATTGGCCTGAAATTTTTAAGACCAAGAACAAGATGGAGTATAGTACTTGGCCTCTCTGAGCAAGGGGAACTGGCTCAATGGCCCGTATGTCTGCTAGACGGCGGATCTCCGCTTCCATGGAGACCTGCTTCAATCTGTCTCGGGGGTGGGGGGAATACCCGGTAGAGCTGCCTGGGAGGGTAACGGAATTCTATTGCGTACCCGTGAGACACAGTCTCGATCACCCAAGAATCCGTGATGGTGTTGTGCCAGAAAGGGGAAAACGCCAATAGGCGCGCACCTACCGGAGTCTGGGCGTCGAATGCATGCGGCTCGGGATGGGGGTGGTCAGGAATCCTGTTTAGCTTGATGAGACGAAGGGGTGGTCCTGGGCGCCTGTTGGTCCGAGGAAAACCTA
This sequence comes from Sphenodon punctatus, assembly GCA_003113815.1. NCBI lineage: Eukaryota > Metazoa > Chordata > Lepidosauria > Sphenodontia > Sphenodontidae > Sphenodon > Sphenodon punctatus. Next base: position 1,227,601 of record QEPC01010841.1, on the reverse strand, counting down.
CTGGCCCTGCGGCCTTGGGGTCCCCTGCCTTGGGAAGTCCAGGAAGGATTGGACCAGGTTGGATCACCTCTCCTTGGAAAGGGGGGGGGGGGGAAAGATCTGTTAAAGCCATGGGGACGTCTGGGGCTAGAGAATTGCTGGAGTCATAGCTTCCTGTCCTTGTCACTGGCGTCCTTAAGAACCCAGTCAAGGTTGGCCCCAAACAATTTCCCTCCCTTAAATGGGCCCGACACCAGGAGGTTTTTAGCATGGTTGTTCGCTCTCCAGGATCTCAGCCACAGTCTATGTCTGGCTGAGACGTTGCCTGCCATGGCCCGGACAAACCAGGCTATAGCGTCTGTAGAGGCCATGGTAATAAATGAAGTGGCGAAAGTGATATTCCTGGAGAGCTTACGAGTCATCTGATAAGAAACCTCTGGGCTTTGGCCAAGGTTGAACCATTTAAGGATGGCTCTGGCGCAGTATGATGAAGCCAGGGACATATGCAGCGTGGCCGAAACAGCCTCATAGGTTTGGCGAAGCATTGCTTCGACTCCCCTATCTGTGGGATCCTTTGGATATACATCCCCTTCAGAAGGGAATACAGACTTACGGGCCAGCGAGGCAGCAGCTGCGTCAACCCTGGGGACAGAAAATTGCTGGTCCTTATTTTTTGAAAAGGAATAAAGTGCCTGCTGTGTTTTGTTCAGCCTCAGAGCCTTATTGGGTTGCAGCTACTCACTTGTAATGATTTTTTCAAAGGCCCTATCCAGAACAATACCCCGATATCTCAAGGTAGGTTTGGGGATGTACTCTCGATCAGATTCGTTCTCAGAGGAATCCAAGGGGCTGTCCTTACTGGACTTCGCTACCAGGCCCAGGACCCTCTGAACCCTAGTAAAGAGTTCTGATTTGTGGGACCCTGGAAACTCACAATCCTGCTCACTGCAGGAAGGGGGGGGGAAAGAGGGGGCAGAAGGTCCTCCTGTTCCCCTTGATAATCTCCTTGATCTGAAATCTCATCGCCCCCTTCGTCATTATGCTCAGAGGGAGAATCCGCCCCTGGCAGATCCTGTACATTGTCCTCTGGGGTATCCCCTCTCCGGAAGGGCCATGACTGGATCGAGGTTCTGTCGCACTGGAAGCCCCTTGTGGGGGGAGGGTAGGGAGGTCCTCCTCAGCAGAGGAGGATCCAATCTGTTCCACAAGGGAGAGCCCTGCGGTTTTTCTGCGCTTGCGGGCTGGGTGCTTACCTTTGCCCGCTCGTTTAGATTGACCCTTACCGGCCCTGATGGGGGGGAACGGGCCCTTTTTCTTGGCCTGGGCTTGTCTCTGTGCTGCATGGAATCTTAATGCAGAGACTATCTTATTTAGAGCCTCGAGCTGTAATAACTCGATCTGCGAAAGGCCAGCCCTGCCAGCATCTGCTATGGATAGGCCTGGGGAGGGGGAGAAGCTGGGGCCTCTGAGCTGGGGCCATTGGCTGAGCTTCGGGTGCCTGGTGCCATATAGGGGGCAAGAGAGTAAAAAACTCCCATGGGTCACTCACCCCCCGTCAGCAGTCACACACAAAAAGGAAAAAAAAAATTGATTAAATGATTTGTTTAAACAACGCGGGGTGGCGGCCGCCTGTCAGAGGCTGGCCAGAAAGAGTAATGTCCTCCCCGTCAACGAAAGGAGAGCATAAATTCAGCTGCAGGCCCAAAAATATAAAAATAAAAATGGCAGCTCCCGCCGATGAGAAATTTAAATCTGGCCTGTCCGGGGAGAAACAAGTGGCCAAAATGGCAGAGCCCGCCAAAAAGAAACGCTGGACCGCCGCAGTGGGAGAAGCGCCTGGGTTGAGGGAGCAGAGCTCTGAGGGATGCAGTCACACCATCCTTTTAGTTGTTGAAGTGCTGGGGGAAGCCTCCCTATCCCGGGAGGTAGCGCAACCCGGGAGCAGGAGCCTGCAATCGGGCTAGGACGGAGACAGGACCAGAGAAGCAAGCAGGGACCCTGCCGCGCCCTTCCTTCCCAGGATTCTGCGCCCGAGGAGACAGAACCTGAGGAGCCCAGGTGCCAAAATGCGCAGAGGCACCAGGTCACACCATGGCAAATTAAAGAAAGAGGAATTGGGTTCCTTACCTTGGGAATTCCTTTTCTATTCCCTCGAGGGAGGTCATTCGGACACTGGGGAGCGATCTCCCCAACGACCACTAGGAGGCAGCACAACTTTGCTGGGAGCACGTGGGGAGAGCGCTCCCCCGCCCTCCCAGAAGTAATAAGCCGAGGACGAAGCTTATCTGAAAAACTTAACAGATATTAGTAACAAGCCCCCCGAAGGGGTAACATACAACTAAACATCACAAGAGTTAATTCAGCGCCCAGGAAACTCTGGGTGGGCCGAATGACCTCCCTCGAGGGAATAGAAAAGGAATTCCCAAGGTAAGGAACCCAATTCCTCTTTCTATACCCTCTCGTCCGGTAATTCGGACACTGGGAGGTACCAAAGCAGTAATTTATTCGATGGGAGGGACTGGGCGCTTATTGAGGATCTAAAACCCCCTGCAGCACCCGCCTCCCAAAGGCGGCTTCAGCAGACTCGAAGCGATCTATTTTATAGTGCCTCGTGAATGTGTGGAGACTTCTCCACGTAGCCGCTCTGCAAATTTCTAATGTGGGAGCCCTGGCCCGGAACGCCCAAGTAGTGGAGGCTGAGCGGGTCGAATGAGCTAGAACTCTAGCTGGAGGGACCAAGCTTAAGGCTCTGTAGGCGTCTGCTACACAAGCAGAAATCCACTTCGCAATGATGGATTTCGAGACTTTCTTACCCTTGGAGTGAGGGTGGTAGCTCACCAAGAGGGAGGAAGTTTTCCGAAAGGGAAGAGTACGCTCCAGGTAAATCTTGAGTGCCCTGCGTACATCTAAAGTGTGCCAAAGCCTCTCTAAGGAGTGGCGAGGCTTAGGGCAGAAGGACGGGAGGACCACCTCCTGTGCTAGGTGGAACAGGGAGGAGACCTTAGGAAGGAAGGTTGGGTCTAGCCTAAGTAGCACCGATTCCTTTCTGAAAATGCAGAAAGCTGGGTCGATGGACAGAGCTCCGATTTCAGACACCCTTCTTGCCGATGTTATAGCAATAAGGAAGGTCATTTTGATGGATAAAAAGTAAAGGGACACCTGGTGCAGAGGCTCGAATGGAGGACCCATTAGTGCCTTAAGAACCACATTGAGGTTCCATGTAGGAAAGCGGTGTACAACCGGAGGGGCTACACGCTTGGCTGCCCTCAAGAACTGTTTCACATGCAGGTGAGAGGAGAATTTATTGGCAGAAGACGAGGAGATGGTACTGTCAATGGCCGATAGCTGTCTAGCCAGTGTGTTGGGACGAAGCCCCCTATCGAGGCCGTCCTGTAGGAATTGGAGGACTTGAGGAACGGAAGGCTGACGAGGTGGAACGTGATGGGTGTGACACCAGCGGACAAACATCGCCCATGTAGACTGGTAAATTCTCCTTGTCGATTGTCGCCTGGAGGCGAGGAGAGTCCGGACTACTGGAGCTGAGTACCCTTGGGCTCGGAGAGCGTCGGCTTCAATAGCCAGGCTGTCAGTCTCAGGAACTCTGGCCGATCGTAGCAAAGAGGTCCCTGGGTGAGGAGATCCGGCGTGACTGGTAGAGGGAGGTAAGTTCCTCTGGATCGGCTGAGAAGGTCTGGAAACCACGATCTGCGTGGCCAGAACGGGGCTATCAGAATGACTGTGGCCCGCAGTCTCTTGGCTCTGCTGATCGTTCTCGCTAAGAGAGGAAAGGGAGGAAAGGCGTACAGGAGGCCGTGGGGCCAAGGGTGGCTGAGAGCGTCGTGAGCCTCTGCCAGCGGATGTGGGCTCCTGGCGAAGAATCTCTGCGTCTTGCGATTGGAACTCGACGCAAAGAGGTCCACTACTGGGGTTCCGAAGGAGGTCATCACGTGATGGAACGCTTGAGGGGACAGAGACCATTCCGCCGGGTCTAGCACTCGTCTGCTGAGCCAGTCCGCTTGAACATTGTCCTGGCCCCTGATATGTCTGGCTGACAGGGAAAGAAGATTGCCCTCCGCCCATCTGAACATCAGGGTGGCTTCCTTGTGGAGCGACGAGGATCGAGATCCCCCTTGATTGTTCACATAAGCTTGTGCAGTGGTATTGTCTGTGAAGACCAGCACATGATGGTTGTGAAGCTGTGGGAGGAAGTGGAGGAGTGCTAGACGGATCGCCCTGAGCTCCAGCCAGTTCATGCTGTGCGCCAGTTCGTGGTGTGACCATGACCCCTGGACCGTGTGTGTGCTGAGGTGGGCCCCCCACCCTAGGAGGCTGGCGTCGGTGGTGAGTATGAGTCTCTCCGGTTCTAGGAGAGGGACGCCGGCGAGAAACCGGTGGGGTTGCTCCCACCACGCTAGCGAGTGGCGAGCGGCCGGAGTGAGAGCAATGGACCTCGGGCTGCTGTCGATTATTGCTGATTGCCAGGGCCGCAGAAGCGCCTGCAAGGGGCGAGAGTGGAAGCGCGCCCATTGCAGGTGACGTATGAGTGAGATCATCAAACCCAGGAGAGAAGCGAGGGTGAGGATCGGGACTCGTGGGCGGTCGCGAATCGTCTTGATGAGGGACAATAATTTTGCCTGTCGCTGGAGAGGGATGAACACTCTGTTCAGGGAGGTGTCGAACACAACCCCTAGATGTTCGAGACGTTGAGATGGGGTAAGATGGCTTTTGGGAATATTGATAACGAAGCCGTGGGTCTCGAGGTATTCCTTGGTGCGAGTGAGATGAGTGTGGGCCAGCTGCAGGGACGGAGCGGTAACTAGCAGATCGTCGAGGTATGGAAAAACCGCTATCCCCTCCAGTCGGAGCGCCGCTATGAGGGGGGCGAGAACCTTGGTGAAGGTCCGAGGGGATGATGCCAGTCCGAAGGGGAGGGCTCGATACTGCCAGTGCTGGCCGTCGTAGCAAAACCGGAGCCACCTCTTGTGTGCCGGAAGGATGGGAACATGGAGGTAAGCGTCCTGCAGGTCGAGAGATGCCATCCAGTCGCCTTGGGAAAGGGCTAGGGATATGGAGTGAAGTGTCTCCATCTTGAAGCGTTGCCTGCGTAGCGCCTTGTTGAGACGCTTTAGGTCGAGCACTCCCCTCCACGAGCCGGATTTTTTCTGCACGAGGAATAAAATCGAGTAGACCCCCAGGCCGCGCTCGTGCCACGGCACCCTCTCTATGGCCCCCAGTTGGTGGAGCCTGGTGATCTCCGCCCGCAGATGCCCGTGTTTGACGGGGTTGCGTGAACGAGGAGATATTCTGAAGGTCTCCCGCGGATAGTATTTGGTCTCTATCGAATATCCTCTGGAAACTGTTTGAATGACCCACGCATCTGATGTGTTCAGGGCCCATCTTGGTGCGAAGGCGAGGAGACGCGCACCGATCCGTGGAGAGACGGGGGAAGAAGCGGCGATACAGTCAGGATTCCTGCCTACGAGGCGGTGATCCTGCACGACGGTTCTGTTGGTGCTGAGGCGATGGTCTGGTGAACTTGCCTCCCCTGCCCCTCTGAAATCTATTGCGGTTAGCAGTGTTCCAGGAGGGTTGCGTGGAAGATTGGTAGCGCTTCTGGCCCTGTTGGAAGCGAAAAAAGGGGCGAAAGGGATTCCTGCCCGTCTGGATCTGGTTCAGCGAGTGCTTCTTGTCCTTGTTAGAAGCCTCCTGTAGTGCTTTGTCTAGCACCGTGCCAAACAGCTTGCCGCCCTTAAACTTGCTGTTAACTAACAAGTTCTTTGCGTGTGCATCAGCCCGCCACGAACGAAGCCAGAGTCTGCGTCTGGCTGCAACATTGGCTGCCATCCCTTTTGCAATCCAGGTCAGCATGTCCATTGATGAATCTATCAGGAAGGCCTGAGCGAGAGCTACGTTAGTGGCTAACTTCGTGGACTGTGCTCTAGTAATGTTAGGGTCTTTCCCCATCTTGAACCACTTCATCACAGCCCGAGAGACATATGACGAAGTGGTAGCCATGCGCAGAGCATTGGACATGGCCTCGTAACTCTTCCTAAGGCCGGTTTCCAGGCCTTTGTCAGTCTGATCTTTTGGTAATAAATCCCCTTCTGAGGGGAAGACAGACTGTCGGGCGAGGGATGCAGCGGCAGCATCAACCCGGGGCAGGGCGAAAATGGGCTTGCTCTGTTTAGCAAAGGCGTACAGAGTCTGTTGAGGCCTAGATAACTTGAAGGACTTAGTGGGGTGCTTCCACTGTGCCCTTATAATTTTCTCAAAGGCTTTGTCTAGGGAAGCGCCTTTGGAGGCCTGGCCCAATTTGGGAATATATTCCCTGTCTGATTCCTCGTCCCCATCGGAGGAGGAATCGGAGTCCCTTTTCTGGAGAGGTCTGGGAGTGACCTTTAACACCCTCTCCGCTCTCATAATTATTTTAGGGCCGTGGTCCAGGGGTAGCTCCCTGCCTAGGTCCTTATGGCCCCTGGAAAGGATCCGCTCCCAATCGAGGGACTTGTCCTCCAGCAGAGAGTGGGAGGCCCTGGATGAGCCAGCCTCTGACTCCTCCTCTGAGGAGGGTACAGGGTGGTAGCGGGGCCTAGTGGGGTGGGCCCGTGGCCGTTTAGCCGGGGGAGGGGAGTCAGCCTGAGAGGATCCCCCAGAGAACTCCCCTTCTTCAGGGGGAGAGCAGGGATCGTCCTCCTCAGCCGAGGAGGACCCCAACAGCTCTGAAAGGGAGGCATGAGCCCTGGGGGTAGGGGGGCCCTTACCCTTCCCCTTCCCCGCAGAGCGGGAGGCTCCCTTAAACTTTTCTTTAGGGTTTGGCCCCCGGGGAGAGGGTCTCGCACTGCGAGCCCTCTGGTTGCTCTCTATGCGAGAGAGAGCCCCCATCATGGCCCGAAGGGCTTCCAGCTGGGCCTGCTGGAAAGGATCGGGCCCAGCCCCCCCCCCGGTCCCTCGTACCTGCGAGGAGGCAGCCGAAGCTACCTCCCCCTCGATGTCCTGGATGAGGGAAGCCTGAGGGCTGCGGGCGTCTTGGGGCCGCCGGGCGGGGAGGGAGGTCTCGCTTTCGCTTTCCCCCTCCGCCGCCATTTCGGCTCTGGCCCGGTCAGCTTGCGGCGTGGCCGCGGCCGCATGGCCCTGCCTGGGCTTGCTGGCCTTCCGCTTCTGTGCCCCAGCGGCAGTTGGAGGCTGCGGCGCCCGTCCGGCTGCGGCGCGGCGGGTCTTAGCCGTCTCGGCCATTGCGGCGTCGGGGGGGTAGCTCCGTGGAGTCCCCGCTCCGAAAAAAGCCTCTGGCCTGAACCCGTGGGCCGGCCAGAGAGATAAGCCTCCTCCCGCCGTGCGGGGAGGCTGCGCCCGGGAATCGGTGCGGAGGCACTGGCAAAGTTGTTGTCCACGTGGGGGGTGCAGCGCACCCGGCTGCACGTCCTACTGAGTCGGAGGCAGACAACGAACTGGGAGGGCGGGGGAGCGCTCTCCCCACGTGCTCCCAGCAAAGTTGTGCTGCCTCCTAGTGGTCGTTGGGGAGATCACTCCCCAGTGTCCGAATTACCGGACGAGAGGGCATAGAAAGAAATTAAAAGTAAAGAAAAATTCAAGAAAAAATTAGAAAACTGGGAGCTCTGCAGACTCCAAAAAGGGAGAGGGCTCCCCAGCCTACCTCCTAACAGTTCAGAGGCAGAGAAGCAACTGGCAAGTGGGAGGGATGAACCCCCTCTACACACGGCCAGTCTCAGCTTTACTGTAGTCTGCCTCCTAGTGGTCTATGCGGGGATCATCCCAGGCTGCAAGGGCTCCCGTCCTGCACATCTCAGGAGAATGAAAGGATATAGAGAAAGGAGGGGGTGACGGGGCAGCTGCAGAAGAAGAGGATTGGGGCTGAAAGTGTGGGTGCATGGAGCCTAAATTGTAAGCGAGCACCATGGTTGAGTGCAATTATCAAATGAGTGCATGACTAAATTTGCAAGGGCCTTAACTCCTCTCTTAAACCAGAGGCTTTTTCAGAATAGAATCTGTTTCAAACCCAGTTATACTACTACCCTTCACATGCCATGGCAGTAAGTCCCAGAGTTTAGTTGTGTTTTGTGTTGAAAAGCACATATGTTTGTTTCTTCTAAACCTACTGTCTAATAATTTGATTGGGTGTCACCTAGGTCTGGTAAAATAGCAGCTCCCAACTTACCCTGCGCCACCACTCATCTCTTCTCTAAGGTGAAAAGTCCTAATCTTTTGCACGCCTCCTTTAGGGAAAGCTGTTCCATATTTTTGATTATCCTTTCTGAGGTAAGGTAACCAGAAACGCACATAATATTCAAGGTTTGGGCACCCCATGGATGTATAAAGTGGCAATCTGATATTTACTGTTTTATTTTCTATCCTTTTCCTAATAGTTTCAAACATTTGTCTTTTTGACTGATGCTGTGCATTGAGCTGATGTTTTCAATAAACTATCTTGTAACTATTTTGTCATGGCCTGTTGGCCAAACAAATAAATAAAAATACCTACCTACCTACTTACCTACCTAAATAAACTATCCACAATGACTCCAAGATCATTTCTGCAACTGGTAGCAGTTAATTTAGAACCTAACACTGTGTTACTCAATGTTTCCATAATTTGATAAATGTTTCAGACACAGGCACTATAATCAAATATGTGATGAGAAGACTGTATTAGTAAATACTTTCTTACTGTAAGACTGCTGTAGAAATCTTCATTATTTTCCTGGCAGTGTTGATAGATACATTCTACCCCTAGGAAAATGTCCCCCAGGTTGTATTCATCTTGAAAATGAGGCCGCGGCAGTTCTCCTGCTTTCAAATTCTGCAAACAGAGAATGGGCCCAAGTCCCATTCAAAAGGAGTATTAGAAAATTGGGCACCTACCTTGTGAATTTTCTTTCCTTATGGGTCCTGGTCAGTCACACTTTGTTCATTCAGCACTCATGGGGAAAGTCCACATCAGGCCACAAGGAGTCAGCACTGATTTTCTGTCTATCTACATCTGGCCAGGGACCACCCCCAGCCCTCTTTGTAACAAGTTTCACAAGACAAAAACTGGAACCCAACTGGAAAAATACCCTCAACTAACAATTGAAAATTTCAAAGAGGGAGAACCAGACAGAATTAACTAAGCAGCTGCTAAAGAAAATTAATCTGTTCACAGAGCCGGGTGGGTCGAGTGACTGGCCAGGACCCATAAAGGAAGAAGATTCACAAGGTAGGTATCCAATTTTCTATTCTCTCTGGGCCCTGGCCAGTCACTCTGCTCATTCAGCACTCATGGGGATGTACAAAAGCAATGTCCCTGAATGAGAAGAAGCAGAACTAAGCTCCACAACATTTCCTCCTGCACCCCCCCACCCCCCAGTACTGAAATCATGGCAGCACCCGTTGCAGGACCCTCCTGCCAAATGCAGCCTCAGCAGATTCAAATTTATCGATTTTATAGTGTTTGGTGAAGGTGTGGATGGAGGACCATATGACTACCCTACACACCTCTTCATAAGAAGCATGAGCATGGAACGCTGCTGAAGTGGCTGCGCTTCTCAGTGAGTGGGGCGGGGCTTAGTGGCACAAGTGTGGCTGCTCGACCCTGCCCCCCCCCCGCGCTCCCTTGGCCGCCTGCCCACAAGGAGATGGGTGGGCACAGTGGCCAATCAGGCCTCTGCACCCAATTCTGTCCCGTGGTTGGGACCCGATTCCAGGATGGGGCTGGGTAAGTCGTTACCCGCGGCTATTCCCAGCTCCATCCTGGATCGTGGCGAAATTAACCACAGTTCTGGAGATGGGGCCGGCACCATCCTCAGAACCGTGGTTAGCTTTGAATCCCACCAGGAATTCACTGTGGTAAACATCTGGCGGGGCTCAAACAGATGTGCACGGGATCACAGCCACCACCCTGAATCCACTCTGATTTAGGGTGATTGACTGTGATCTCGTCATGTCTGAAATTACCCTTAGACTGTATATTTGAGGATTTGGATGGTGTACAGGTCCCTGTGTTTGGACGATCTTGCTCCACCGGAAGTGTGAAAGGAGGAGCGACTTGAAAGTTTACCAGATCGGAGAACCATGACCCACCAAGTTCAGCTGTGTCCTTTCTCTGCGCATTTTTAAGATGGTCTTTGCAAGAAGAGGTAGAGCAGGAAATGCATACAGCAGACCTGGCAGTCATTTGTGTCTCAGTCCATTGCATGCTGATGCCTTTGGATGTCTGAAGTGGGTCATGAATTTCTGGACCTTGTGGTTCTTGCTGGTGGCGAACAAATCTACGTCTCACAGACCAAATCTTTGCACAATTAGGTGGAAGGCCAAGTTGGAGCGACCATTCTTCCGAGTCTAACTTTTGCCTGCTGAGCCAGTTGGCGTGCATGTTGGAGAGACCTTTTATGTGCAGAGTTCTCTTTCAAATGCACCCCGAGAGACTGGCATCTGTGGTTAGTTATCCTTTCTGGATCTGACGGGGAGGGGGTGTGTGTCCCTGTGTTAGTCGGGTGCGGTGTGAGCCACCATCTCAGTGTGTATTGTAGTGTGTTTGGTACCTTGATTTTGAAGTCCTGTCCCTCGCAAATCTGAGTCTGAAACTGGCGCAGGAAGTTCTGCAGAGGCCTCAGGTAGAATCTAGCACACAGGATAAGGTGTATGCAGACCATCATTCCCAAGAGGTTCGTCAGGGACTTGAAGGAGGAGTGGCCTGGATGCTACCTGCTGGAGAAGTGTTAAGATCTTGTCCCATCTCTATTGGGGTTAAAACAGTTTTGTTGAGTACTGATTAGTACCCCCTATGTGCTCTAGCTCCTGTATGGGAGTGAGGTGACTCTTTTCTGTGTTTATGACAAACCTATATTGGGATAATATTGCCATTGTTCTGTGAAGATCCTGAATTGCTCTGTTGTAGGATGGGGATCTTATCAGCAGATCATCTAAATATGCATAGACATTGATTCCCTCCGTCCTGAGTTTTGCTATCAGTACCACCAGCACCTTCGAAAAGGTTCGGGGAGCGGAGGCTAGACCAAACGGAAGAGCTCGGTATTGGAGCCACCATCTGTGCCTGTGGCAAATTGGGATATGTAAGTAAGCCCCCCTTAGATCAATCTAATTTATCTAGTCCCCTTGTGAGATGGCTCCGCATAGGTATTTCTGGGTCTCCATTCTGAAAGGGGCTACCCTGATGGATTTGTAGAGAGCCTTGAGATCCAGGATGGCTCTCCAATCCTCTGATTTTTTGGGGACCAGGAACAGGATGGAGTAGAGTCCTTGAGTCTTTTCAGGATCTGGTACTATTTCTATTGCTCCTATGCTGTGTAATCTTTGAATCTCGTTTAACATGGCCAAATGTTTTTCATGCTTTTGTGATACTTGAAAATGGACAAAAATGAGGGTGAGGTGCTTGAAAAAACTCTATGGAGTATCCATAGGTGATTGTGTTGAGGACCCATTGGTCTGTTATCTCCCCCCCACTTGTGGGTGAATTTCAAGAGGCAACCTCATATACGTGGGTCCACCTCTGGAAGCGGCCCTATGTAGTCATTTGTCTTTGTTGCTGGGACCGGGCTTTTGTTGAGGGCCCTGTCTGTTCTGACTCTCTCTGTGAGTAGGAAGAGTTCCCTCATCTAAGGAAATTTCCATATGATTGGGCTGGTCTAGAGAAGGGATTACATCTGGGTGTGCTGACCTGCTGTAATTAATGTTTTTTGGATTTGTCTGCCTCCTCCTCTAGTACCTTATCCAGGCAGACTCCAAATAATTTGGGTCCCTGGAAGGCCCCCAATATGTGGTTTTTAGCGTGGGGGGTCTACTTTGCATGATCTGAGTCAGAGGCACCTGCATGCAGCCACATTGACAGCCATGGCTTTCGCAGCCCAGGACAGGATGTCTGTAGTTGAGCCAGTGAGGAATGCGATGCCCAATAAGTCTGGAAGATATGATCCTGGCTTTACTGTTAGATTGGGGTTCTGTGCCTCTCTGATTAATTTATAAAGAGCCCTGGCACAGTAAGAAGACATAGTTGCCATTCTTAAGACAGTGGCAGAGGCCTCCTAATCTTGCCTCAGGGTGTACTCCATGCCCCTATTGCAAGGGTCTTTAGGGTACAGGTTTACTTCGGAAGGAAAAATCAATTATCTTGCTAAGGAGGCTGCTGCAGCGTCCACCTTGGGAACCCTGAACATGTCAGCCTTTGATTTAGCTATAGAGAACATAGAATCTAGTGGTTTAGGGAGTCTGGCAGACTTGTCTGGGTGTGCCCACTCTGCCCTGATTCTTTCAAAGGATTTAGTCTGTGGGCCAAGAGCTGAAAATTCACATATTTGTATCAGATAAGGTGGTAAAATGTAATTCTGTTTTTCTGAAAGCTATAGGTCTGTGGATTATGTTTTCACATGATAACCAGTTCTGAGTTGTAGCTTAATAGTTTTATGATGTCATCAAGATGGCCGAAACAATATATTTTTTAATTCAAACTCTAATGGGATCTGAATGACCCAATTTTTAATAACCATTGGAAAACCAATAAAATCTGCTACAAATAAGGTATATTAATAATTGTTATCCATAACCGTTTTCATGGTATAAGCCGTAGAATAGGGAAACGTCCATTCCCATCCCCACATTTTTATATGGTTCACTGCATGTCACACTTTACCTACTGCAGATCTGCATGTAAACATCAAGAGCTTACTCTCTTGTCTTTCTAGAGAGCCATGGCATGAATAAATTATTATAAACCATAGTTAGAAGCGTTCGAGCGGATCCACAATTATATGATTTTAGCCAATGTATGGATAACATAGAACTTGGTATTATTGTAAAGAAACATCTATTAATTTGGGGAGTTTAACAACTGTTTAATATGCAATGATGTTTTCATCATTACAAATGTTATACTTTCATCATTTCACACCTGCCAACCATTTGAATGTTTGTCACCACTCCAATCGTCTTCCGAGTCCTCCAGCTCAACCGCAAAGTCTACATCTTTTTTTTTCTGGTTGCTACATGTCCGTAGTTTGCACATATCAGTGAAAGTAAGCCCTTTTTCATACGGGGCTCTCCCACTCACGAACACCCCGAAATGCAGGTGTTCACGAGTGGGAGAGCCCCGTGTGAAGGATGTGGTGCAGGCGTGCAGGGTGAGTGGGTGTGCATGAGCGCTCCGACCTAACACGCATCCTCATGCACCCCCCACTCATCAACACTCATTGCATGGTGGGAGCTGTTCGTAAGTACTATTTGACATCAGAGTACAGGAGCATGTTTCTGAGGCAGTTGAGAGGCATGATTGGTCAGCACAGCAGTAAGTTGACAGACACATCCAGATATCCATCTGCCCAGGATCAAAAAAGACGAAGCAGATGTCCAAGTTTTGGTTGATGTGATGACGAACAATTGGCTGAATTCAATTTGCCACGAGTAGCCAGATTTGGTTAGCTTATTCACTGGTGTTGCAGCCCCCCCTGACTTGGCCAAGGATCTTCCCACGGCTCATGAAGTTGGAGAAGCAGCATACCAGAATGTAAAGAAGATGCTTTTAGAAGTTCTACACCTAGCAATGTCCATGACAAGATGTCAAAACAAAACGGTAAAACATTCTCCAATGTCAACAGAAAGATGTAGGCAAAGTGTAGGCAAGCTAAGGAGGTTGTACTCAAGGCTGACAGAAATCTCTTTGGGCATATGGTTCTTGTTGCCGAAAGTAGACAGCTGCATAAGAGAGATGTCTTAGCTCACCCTCTGGGACCTTTGCCAAACGATGCAAGCAAGAGACAAATGCTAGTCTGCAGTTGAAAAACATTGCACCAGCTTACAGAATTCAGCAGTTGAGAAGGTATCTGTGCAGCTCATCTAACAAGTCTTAGCTGTAGACTGAGTTTGGACCGACTGTCAGGATCTTATTACTTTAGTTCTCTTGTATCTGACTACTTCACTTAGGAGAAAAGTTCCTTTAGGTGTTTTAATTACAATAAAGTCAAAGACTCAAATCTTAGTTACTTATCTTTACTTAATAAGATGTAAAATTACATTACAATAAAGATACAGAGTTTCAAAAGACTTAAAATATTAAGTACAAAACAAAATAGTTCTAAGATTAAAACAGAGAAGTAATTCTTTGAAAAGAATATGTGGATCAGCCAGTAGCATCCAGGGGATGCTATTCACTGAACAAAGAAATACAGTTTCAGCCTGGTTTATATAGGACTTTTGGTGGCAAAAGAATGTATGACCTAATACAAGAATGTTACATAGCATGCAGCTGTACCAGTTCTATTGCAGTATACAAGAAGTCTTAAATGCGACGAGACTTCTAAAACAATCATCACTGCAGCAATTAGTGAACTAGGGCAAAAGGCATCAAAGATGATCTAAGCAGAATACAACTCAGAGCACTTTGTATACAGCAGATCTCAGCAGACTACACAGCTCATCAGGTTCTTGATGCAACAATGGAGGATGCCTAAGTACATGGAGAGGTTACAAGGTAAAGTACTTTATGCAACAAGCGAGGAGGCCTGTTTCATGATCTCCAAAGACCATTGGGAAGAAGTTAGCAACCTGAGGTCTACACAAGAAGAAGCTGACACTTGGATGCTACTGTACGCACTTCATGCGGCAAAGTCAGGGACGAAATCCATTGTTGTTACTTCAGAAGACACAGATGTACTGAAACTATGCATTGGCTTTGCGAGTGACATACCATGCCCCATGTTCGTAAAGCGTGGAACAAAGAGCCGCGTGAGGTTTATCGACATAAGCAAACTTGCAAGTTCAGTTGGACGGAGCGTGTCTGATGCCCTGACTGGACTACATGCCTTCACTGGCTGCGACACTGAGTGCTTTTGCAAGTCAGGGTAAGTTAACTCCCTTGAAACTACTGAGAAAGGACAAGAACTACCAGGAGACAGTCAACTAGGCCAGTCATAGGAAGTCTCTCCAGAGACGTCTGAGCAATTCCCCTGCCACATGTATGTACCAACTATCCGCACTAGTTCTGTAAATGACTACGCTATGAACTCTTTTGTGCAAAGCAAGGAGAGGTGGAGTCAAGTCAGCTTCCACCATGCAAAGACTGCCTATTCATGCACACCCCTCGGACCAACTTCCAGGCAGGCATTTGGAGATGCTGTCTACGAAACCAACCAATTGTACCTAGCTCAAAAGATTGCAGATGGAGGACAGAAACAGATGGAAATCTTGTCATAGAGTGGATGCGTGAACCACCAGCACCAATTGCAGTTTTGGAGAGGTTATCATGCAAGCATGTGTATTCCCATCAACTGGCAAGCTGCACATGCCTAGCCAATGGACTTACTTGCGCTAATATGTGCAAAGTACGGACATGTAGCAACCAGAAAAAACAAGATGTAGACTTTGTAGTTGAGCTGGAAGACTCGGAAAACGATTGGAGTGGTGACGAACATTCACATGGCTGGCAGGAGTG
Source organism: Sphenodon punctatus (assembly GCA_003113815.1). Classification (NCBI taxonomy): domain Eukaryota; kingdom Metazoa; phylum Chordata; class Lepidosauria; order Sphenodontia; family Sphenodontidae; genus Sphenodon; species Sphenodon punctatus. The sequence continues at coordinate 1,212,189 of QEPC01010841.1, read as the reverse complement.
AAATTATGGAAGTATAACATTTGTAATGATGAAAACATCGTTGTATATGAAACGGTAGTTAAACTCCCAAAACTAATAGATGTTTCTTTACAATAATACTGTTTATAAAATCATATAAAATGTGGATCTGCTTGAACGCTTCTAACTAGGGTTTATAATAATTTATTTATTCATGCCATGGCTCACTGGGAAGGTAAAAGAGTAAGCTAAAATTGTCTCTTGATGTTTACATACATATCTGCAGCAAGTAAAATGTGATATGCAGTAAACCGTGTACAAATGGGGGGGGAGATTGACTTTTCCTTGTTCTATGGCTTATACCGTGAAAGCGGTTACGGATAACGTAATTATCAGGATACTTTATTTATAGCAGATTTCATTGGCTTTCCAATGGTGTTTTAAAAATTAAAATGGGTCACTCAGTTCATGTTATTGCTTAAATTAAAAAATATGTTTTGGCCATCTTGATGACATCATAAAACTATTACGCTACCACTCGGAACTGGTTATCATGTGAAAACATAATCCGTAGACATATACCTTTCAGAGAAATAGAATGAAATTTAGTCACCTTACCCGATACCGATTTCTGGTCTTGTCCACGGACTAATCTGCCCAATGGGAAACCTTTGTCATGCACCGGAGATTTTGGGAAATATTCCCTGGCGGAGTCAGCATCTGATGAGTCTGATGACTGTACCTCCTCCCCCAGCTGTTTGGGATGCACGTTTTTTCTGATGAATCTATACAGGGACTCCTTGAAAGAGTGAGAGATTTCTCTGTCCTCCTCTTTGTTCTCCAGAGAGATGTAAAAAGTGGTGTGCCCCAGGGTTCTGTATTGGGACTGGTGCTGTTTAATGTATTCATTAATGATCTAGAAGAGGGCGTTAAGAGTGAGGTGGTCAAATTTGCAAGTTATTCCAGGTAGTTAAAACACGAGCAGATTGTGAAGAACTGCAACAGGATCTTACAAGACTGGGTGCCTGGGCATTTAAATGGCAGATGAGATTTAATGTGGACAAGTACAAAGTGATGCATATAGGGAAAAATAATCCAAACTATGAGTACACAATGCTGGGTACTAAGCTAGCCGTTACCACTCAGGAAATGGATCTGGGAGTGATTGTGGCCAATACACTAAAATCCTCAGCCCAGTGTGCAGCAGCAGTCAAAAAAGCAAACAATGTTAGGAGTTATTCGCAAAGAGATAGAGAATAAAACTGAGGATGTCATAATGCCTCTATAGAAATCAATTGTGCAACCGCATCTGGAATATTGTTGCAGTTCTGGTTGCCCCATCTCAAAAAAGACCAGAAAAGGTACAGAGAAGGGCAACGCGAATGATAAAGGGTATGGAACAGCTTCCGTACAAAGAGAGGCTTGACAAGCTGGGTCTCTTCAGCTTAGAGAAGACTGAGAGGGGACATGATAGAGGTTTATAAAATCTTACTAGTAGATAAGGAACAGTTATTTACCCTCTCAAATTATTATTATTATTATTAACAAACATTTATATAGCGCCAGCAGCATACCTGGCACTTTACAAAGTAATAAAATAGACACGGTCCCTGCCCCTAGGGCTTACAATCTGAGAGACAGGAGCTGGGGGAGAGACTTAGGAAGGGGAACAGAGGGAGAGACAAGGGGTCTAACATTCATGAAGATGCGAGGTCTCAAGTGCACGTACTTGGCTTGGTTACGATGAGAATGACAGCAGGCAGGTCCATGTTGCAAGGATAAGGGTAAACCGATCGTAGGTATAGGAATAGTGGCTCAGCAGGATAAAGAGTCAGACAGAGCAGAGCGAAAGAGGTGAGTTTTAAGGAGAGATTTGAAGGTATGAAGGGAGGGGGCAAGGCGGATGTGGACAGGGAGGGAGTTCCAGGCATGGGGGGCAGCAAGTGAGAAGGGACGAAGGCGCTTAGGGGAGCAGGGAAAGCGTGGAAGGGTAAGAGAAGGGACAGAGTACTAGAACTAGGGGACACTTCATTAAACTAGCTGCTGGCAGATTTTAAACAAATAAAAGGAAGTACTTTTTCACTCAACGCATAATTATCTTATGGAATTTGTTGTCAGTGGATGTTGTCAAGGTCAGTAGTATAGCTAGGTTTTTAAAAAAACTGGATAAGTTCTTACAGAGTAGGTCCATTAATGGTTATTAACCAAGTAGCTTACAGGATGAAATTCTTACTGTCGGGAGCTGGGAATGAACAATGGGGAATGGATTGCCCATTGTGATTGGTGGTTCTTCTTCCATGCAATCGAGATTGGCCACTGTCGGAGGACAAGATGCTGGGCTTGATGGACCACTGGTCTGACTCAGTATGGCACTACTTATGTTCTTATGACCCTCTTCTAGAGGCTCTCCTGCCTGGTTGTTATCCTCTCTATCTGCATGGGAGTGATCACTTTGATCATCTCCTTCCTGATCTCTAAGGGGGGGGGAGGATTGTTCCTCAGAACTGCAACCAAACCAAGTACATGCACCTGAGACCTCACATCTGCTTGAATGTTTTGACCCTTGTAGCAACTCTCCCTATGTCCCCTCATCTTCCCCCTCCGTGTCTATTAGATTATAAGCCGTAGGCAGGGACCGCGTCTATCTCATTGTTCTGTAAAGCACCAGGTACACTGCTGGCACTATACAAATAATTATAATAATAATAATAATAGGCCCCTTGACAAGTCTGACCTATTTTCCCGGTATTGGGGTTTCTTTTTCAGATTCTGACTCTGAGGAGTCAAGGAGAAAAAGTCTGTGTTTTTTGGTGGGAGCCTTTCCTTTTCCCACTTTTTTGATCCATCTCTATACGTCCGGGAGCGTTTTCTGCTTCTTTTCCCTTTCTGTTTAGACCTGGTCTGCACCTCAGTGAAGAGCTTGTTGCTTAGCTTTTCAAGGAACACCAGCATACTGTTAAGCACTGAAAGCTGGAGTGCTGCAACTTGGGGATCTGGGGGAACCATCCCTGAGGGTGTCCCAGAGGCTTCCTCCTCCCTATCACTTTGGCTGTGCAAGGACTTATGTGGGTGTCTTTGTTCCGTGCCACTGTGTCTTTAGTTTGCGCTATCTGGTGCACCTGTGGAGTTTTCCTTATGTAGGGTTGTCTCCCACTGTCCCCGACGGGGTCTGAGGCAAAGTGGGTGCAGGCGGCTGGGATAAAGCTGGTATGCCTCGGCGCCACTGTGCTGTTCCCACTGCGAGGGCGGGGGCCGGAACTGGCCTTTCACTAGGCCGATGAAGAGCCCTGCTGTGGGCTTGGGAGTGGCTCTGGTGCAAGCTCCCACTCTGATGAAGTCTCTTGATGGATTGGTAAGGCTCTGGGCCTGGAAAAAGCTGCTGCGCTGTACTCCTGCTCAGTCAGAAGCAGCAAGAGAACTGGAGGGCTGGGGACGCACGCTGGATATAGACAGAAGATCAGTGCTGCCTCCTAGTGGCCGGACGCGTACCTTCCCCATGAGTGTTGAACGAGCAGAGTGACTGGCCAGGACCCATGGAGAACTGGCTATTCAGAGTTTCCAAAATCCTTTACATAGTAGTGAGTAAGATGCTGGTACAGAAATGCTGTACTCTGAGGAAAAATGATTGGCTATTCAGGGCACAGGGGGTTGCACTGAAAATGGAATCTGGTTATGGGCTTATCTTCCTCCACATGGCTATAAAGAAAAAGTTTCAGAGCTTGGTATGCCCCTATGACTCAAAAATACACACACCAGCTTTGCAGTACTTGCCTTGTGCACTGTTAGACTTTATTTATGGTCCCAACTCTTTATGTGGAATTTGAACCTATGAATGAATGGTATTATTATTAACCATTTATATAGTGTCAGCTGTGAACCTGGCACTTCACAATTGTTATTAATGGAGCCCGATACCTGTCCAGTGGGCTTACAATCTAAGATGGAAAAGGTTGAAGGGAACACAGCGAGAGGCAGACACACATATTCCCATTTTACAGACATACCTACCACCTGCTCCAGCTGAGGGAGCTGGATGAGGTGATGGGGCTGGGGGGTCTGTGAGGAGAGGGGGCTGGGGGAACAGGAGGGGGGGTCTCTGGGAGTGGGCTGAGGGACGTCTCATTAAAATTGTAATCCTGAAACTATTTACTCGAGTAGCTCCACTGAGGGTGTAATCCCCCATCACTGAAGTCTGTGGCTCAGCTCCTATTGACACTAATAGATGTATAGCAGGGTTACATTAGAGTAAGCGGTTGGAGGATATCAGTGGCACAAGAATTGACCTGCAGTAAACAACCATGTAGAGAAGACAGCAAACAAAAATCAAATGTACCTCATGAAATGGAAAGGACAGGATATCAGTAGGGGCATTTTTGTGCCTGTAGCTGTGACTGAGAAGCTGGATGTTTCTGTTATCAACACAGATAATGCCCAGGTCAAACTGTTGCACCTCCAAAACCTGACGAAGTTTTTCTACTCTTCTGCGAAGTGGAATTCTCCTGATGGGGATGACTTTTTGCAGATTTCGAATTATCAGACTCATGTCATTAGGAGTAAAATTAGGCAATAGCTGCAGCTAATGGATAATAGTTGTGAGATGCTTCAGGAGAAGATAGTTTCTGCATTCCATTACCTATTCTCTGTCATGAATTAAAACACAGAACAAGTCATTATCATGGGATGCCTGCTCCATAATAGATTTTGAGATGTTAAAGCCAGCGGAGAGCTGACCGACAGCCTCAGCAGAAAAGTTATAGTCTTAGTACATATAGGGAGCAGAGCTACCCAGTTCTACATATTGGACACGGTGTTGGGCCTCAGAGAGCATGGAGTGGGTGGCCACGAATAATAATGCCCTGCCAGACAGGGCCGTAGGAAAGGGCTAACAATGCCTGGCTTAGGGTCGAGCCCAGGAGCGGTTCTTGCCGGCCAGAGCCGGAGCCTCACGTTTTGCTCCTGCTCCACCCCCCGGAAATGATCTAGACAACAGGACCCGGGGCGGATAGACTAAGAGAGACATACTCAACCGGTGTAGGCGTGCGCACCCACTCACTCTTCAAAGCAGCTTATACCAGGAAGGGAGCGGGGGTTTCGTGCGAACCGGAAACGAATGCTCTAGTATTGGCAGCGCGAGTTTCCGGGAGTAAAGCGTCTCTCCTGCCTCCTTTGCGCATGTGCTGCGCGTTATGACACGTTCTCCGGGGCGATGGTGGCCGCTAGGTTTGTTGGTTTGGTTTCTGTTCCCGGCGGGCGGGGGGGAAAGAGATACTCCCCTTCCCCTTCGAAAGGCTTCCACTCCCGGTGCTCGGGGGCGAAGCCCGTGGGGAGGCTGTGACGGTCGTGTGAAGGGGTGGGGAGAGTAGGCTGGATCTGGCCACGGGGGAAGCGGGAACGGCTGGGCCCAGCTGCGGTGCGTGGGCTGCGGCCCGCGAGGCGGTCCTTAGAAAAGGTGGTGCTTCCAAGCAGGAGAGTTTTGTGTCGCTGGATAGGAATTGTGGACGTAGATTCTCGAAGGGTGTGCTCAACATGGGGAAGGGGCGGCTCAAGACCACGGAGCCATCCCCTATCATTGAGTATAGAAGATTCTAGCTTGAGCCCTTTCCTGCCAAGCTCGCTGGTTGTTGTCAGGTGTGGAAGTTGCCCTAAGGATCAGTGTATTTAACAATTGAGTTTGTAAACATAATAATTGCTCCAGGGCAGCTTGTCCACTAGCCTGATGCTCACTCCAAGCATTTGTGAATTAGTAGAGAAGCTGTATGAAAACCTCATAGCAACGGCTCATTGTTACTTGACCAACATTTTGTGTTTGGATATCCAGATCCAGGTTACCTTTTCTCAGCCTTTGTCTTGTGAATTATTGTTGTTCTCTGCCCTGTTTGCATGTACTCCACACAGGCAGTTGACTTCCAATCTAATACAGAGCAGGGGCCAAAATAAGATCACCAATGAAGGTATACGCAGGGGATGTACAGTTTGAGCCTTGGAACTTTGAAAGTTCAGATTTATGCTGTAAATCCCCTAAATCAGTTTTGTTAAGGCTGTAGGAGATTAGCTAATAACTTCATTGGTACTTGGTTGCTCTTCAGAGTGAATTGATATGTTGTGCAATCCTAAGAATTATTTTTTATTTTGGCTTTTTCTTGTGTAGCTATGTATCTCTTGATACAGAATATTGTTTAAAAAGTTAGCTCTAATAGCACACAACAATGTCAACATCTTCAAAAGGTACCAAAAGCTAATTCTGTGCTACTGTTTTTAAGGCAAATAGTCAAAAGCCTCTAAAATGGAAAAAAATAACTGAAGCTTGTTAAATTAATTAATTAAAATTTATATGCCTCCTTTCCCAAAGGCTCAGGATGGTTCACAAACAAAAACCTATTCAAACTTATACAGAAAAAAATTCACTTAAACCCACAGCCTCCCACTGAACCCACCCAACCCTACTCCAAAATCACCCAGTTAAACCCACCCCTATTTACAGGATCAAGAAACAAGAGTTCAACACCTGTCCTTTTTCCACAGGGGCTCTGTGTTTTTTAAAAAAAACAAACACAAAAAACCCAAACAAATTCAAACAAACTTGTATCACATTGTGACCTGGGATATTACAGGGTGCTTTCTTCGTATGGGACTAAAATCCTGAACCATTAAAGCCAATTTCAGCATTGCCTTTGATTTTCATGAGTATAGGATCTTAAACACCCCCCACCCCCCCAACCCTTACACATTCAGTGCTCCTGATTTCATGCAGAAGGGTTTTTCAGATCAGGACCACCATTAATTGGAACATGATGGTGCAGATGGATTTGTATGAGCAGACCCCTGTATTGAAACAGGGTCCATCGTTGGTGCTCCTGGTAGGTGCAAGTGCCTGACAAGATGTAGCTGCAGGAGTGGACTTCAGTCATACTTTGTAACTGAGGATGTTGAAACATGCACCTACTGTAATGGTTATTTGAAACACTCGAATCAGTGGTTACATGCTAGCTACTCACTTGCTCGGCATAGTGGGCCCAGTTGGATTTCACCACATCACGTTGCTGTTGTGATATGGGGACAGGGACATACTCTTAAATAGGAAAGGAAGCAAGTCGGTGTAAAAAACATAATGTGTTCAATGGCTTATGATAAATGGTTTGGTTTGACATGCACCAATTAGCTGCCTTTCAAAAAATGAAAATCCAGCTCAAGTGCAGCCAATAGAAACTGGCAGATAAAATGTAAGGTGGAAATTAGATAGGACCTTCAAGAGTGATAAATCAAATAAAAGGAAATGCAAGACTTTGCTATGAAACAGCATCCGGATTATGTAAAGGAAAGTTTACTCCTCTTTTACTTGAATTATTTGAATTTATCATCAAAATTGTAGATAAAGGGAAAGTGGTAGACATTTATTAGACCTTATAATAACTTCTTTGTTAGTCTCTCGCAGGAGGCTGAGAATTTGTGGGGTGAAAAGGAAAGTTTTGTCCTAATTAACAACTGGGTAAGAGACAAAAGACACAGTAGAAAGAAATTGTTATATTTTTTTAATGTAGTTTTTCTTTTTTTCTTGTGAGGTTGCCCGAAGATCTGTATTAGGAGCAGACTATGGGTGAAAACAGACATGATGCTAACCACCACTTAACCCCCCTCGGTGGTGGTTTATGCAATTGCAGGGCTATATTGATGCCTTATGCAGCCCTGAAACATGCATAAATGACCACCAAGGGTGGTTAGCATCATGTCTGTTTTCACCCTATATGAATGGTATGGAAGTGTTCGGTTGGGATGCAGGGGAGGGAATATGTGGCAGATTTGCATATGCCAAAATTATTTAGGATAGTTGTGACCATAGAGGACTGCAGTCCTTCAGAATGATCAGCAAAACTGTAGGAATTAATTGTTGACAAGTACAATGTAATTCATAATGGAAGGGGTAAACATATACATATAGTTGTAAATTAACTGTAATAACTCAAGCAAAACATCTGGGCATCATAGTGAACAGATCTAGAAAAACTTTCTGAATGTGTAGTCAGGGTATGTGATATTTGAAAAAAATAAATAGAATATTTAAATAATTAATGTTTAAAGAATGAACCTAACACTGAGAATATAATATTGCTCTGTGGCCTCACTTGATTAACTCATTTGATTAACCCTCAGACAGTTGAAAAATGCACTTTATGAATCAGGTATTAGGGTAAAATAGATCCCAATTGGGGAAAAAAATAAATGATTGATTTTGAAAGGGACTCCAGTTTAATATAAAAAATTTAAATTAAGAATTATTGTTTGCGGAACAGAAACAATACTAACACAAGATATTTGGGGTCAATAGCAACCCAACATTCCCAAAATTATGGTACTGGGAGTTGAATTGAATACGTGGGGTGAATATGACCCCCAGTACCATAGGCATATAGTGTTTTCATTTTTCCATTCATTACAGTTGGGGTCGTATTTACCCCCGATACCATTTTAGTGAAAGTCTCAATTTAAAAAAAAGTTATAACTGATGGGTGGGGTGGGGATGAACCAACCCAAGACAATTGGCCCATTACTGTTGTACCTGGAGTACGAAGTGGTACAGGTTTGCTAAAGTTTTATACAAAAATTTGTACCCCTTTGGAACCCGATTTACCCCAAAATTCATCTGAGGATTAAAAAAATGTAATCAGCAGATGAGAGAGATGGGTAAAGTAAATGATTATGGTAATGAGAAGAGTGGTATTTAGGAAAACATGAGGCAGATAAAATGATGAAAATAATAGAAAAGGTTAACAGAATGCTCCTTTTCTGCAATATTAGAGCAGCTAATGAAACTGAATAATACTTTTATTGCAGTAATATAATCAGCCTATGGATGTGATTGCGACCAGAAAGATTGCTTTCCAGAAGTTTTTTTTTTTTAAACAAGACATCTATCTAGATGGACAGTGATGAGAGAGAACTCATATTTCAGAAAATAAATCATTTATTAACAGTTGGGTGTTAAGGAAGAAATGTTCACTTTGAGCAATTTATTTCATAATTTTCCATCATAAGAATCGTAGCACTTTCATCTGGAACATCTGCCACTGATTACCAGCTTCTGTGAAAAGTTAGGTGGGCTGGATAGTTTTGACCTGTTACAGAAATTCATATGTGAGCCCACAGCATAGATTCTGCAAGGAAATAAACAGTTTTCTAAGTGACAACACTTAAGTGCTGGTTTGTGGGGAGGACAGAGAGGGAGCTGACCTAACGGGTTGTAACCAGTAATATTATTTTTTGGTGGAAATATTTCTAGATGAAAGAATTTGCAGAAAGGTTGTTTTGGTGTAGTAATACAGATGGTACTACAATATGGATCTAGTTAAATACATCTTCATTATTTTTATGTCTAAAATAGGAAATATTTCCGGTAATGAAAATTGACAGACTGTAGCTACAAATCTCACTGATTGTAGCCTTCCCCGTTGAGTTTAGTGTGTAAAATGTTTTATTTAAAACCATTTTGATTTATATAATTTATGTAAAAAGCAGCTTGTTTGATTTGTTGAACATTCATATTGCTGTGAATCTGAAAGTATTTGAGAATGCAATGTTGCACGTTTTTATTGCAGATTACAGGAGTAATTTACTAGAAACTACATAAACAGACATCGTATGCATGAATACTTCTTAAGCAGACACCAGCTTTAAAAATGAATCCTAACACTCCTTTTTGTGGACAACAGACTGGTGTTTTCCAAACAACTTCTAGCAATTCTTCAGGAATTTTTCAAGTTCAACCACCATTTCGATTTGGACAGCCTTCTCTCTTTGGACAGAACAGTGGAGCATCATCAGAGAACTCAGTGTTTACACAACCACCCAGCTTTACTCAAAATTCAGGCTTAGGCTGTACTTCTGCAGGGCAAACTTTGGGATTTGGGCCACCTTCTGGATTTACACAGCCCTATGGTCTTGGACAAACTATACCTTTATTGGCCGCTTCTGCACCAACCGGTACTTCCATCACTAATAACCAGGGATTCCGTTTTAAATCACCTACTAACATTGTGACTCTTCAGAGTACTTCCAGTTTTGGAGTTGTACCAGGAGAAGCTTCAAGCAGTAGCTTTGTGGGATCTGATTTCCGCTTTAAAACTCCTGAAAATGCTATGTTTAAGCCAATTTTTGGGACTGCTTCTGAGCCAGAGAAAACACAAAGCCAGATCATCCCAACATCTTTCTCATTTTCCCACCCAGTTACTAGTGCACCTGGAGGGCTGGCTCCATTTGGTCTTTCTCAAGAGACTAATAGTTTGGGTACTGTTACAAACTTCAGTTTTTCAAAGCCTGTGAGCAGTGTTAGTTTGACATCTTCCTTTGCATCTGCTGTATCAAGCAAGACAGTAGATGATGGGAAAAAGGGACAGAAATCTCTCCTTGTAAGCCCTAGTAGCAGTTTTACTACTATTTCTAGCTCATCTACTGGATCTTTAGCTTTGGGAGAGAACTTCCAGATCAGTAAAACAATTAAATCAGAGCATGAAGAAGTGGTAACCCACAGTGTGTCACTTCAGAGTCTTGTAAAAGTAATGAAAAGAAAAGATGAACGAGATCATTCCCCTAGGAGATGGGATTATGATGCTGTAGAGGACTCAGAGCTTACATCGAAGAGCGATCATCCTCTGGATAAGCGGCCCGTCCGTCTGAACCGACCTCGTGGAGGTGGCTTGTTTGAACGAACATTGCAGGATGTACTGAAAAGTAATAAAGACAATGAACGTGTTAAGAAAGAGTCCAAAAAAGAGAGGATATCTCTGGAATCTGGAGAAATGGAACACATGGCTGTGTCAGGAGCAGGTCCGTCTGGCTTTGTCGTGCCAAGGCTTGCAGGCTTAACAGAAGAGGAGACTAAAGAGAAACAGAAAAAAAGTAAGTACCGGGAGCTGACACTAAGCAGTGAATGAGCCAATTGTGTCTTGCCTTTTTATTCTCTTAACTGATGCTCTGCATCCCTGGAAGGATTTTACTGTTTTCATTTGATATCCCATACCTTTGAAATGTTTTATTGCAGGTGTTCCTGACTGATGATTGCTGTTGTGGTTCAGGAGAGAGGTTATAAGAACGTAAAAGTGCCATATGGGATCAGATTAATGGTCTCCAACAGTGGCCAGCTTTAGTTGCTTCACAGAGGTGCACACCCTGTCCTAATGGAGTGATCCATTTCCTGCTATTCACTCTCAAGCCTCTGACAGTCAGAGGACTCATCCCCCGACCACCTTGATTAATAGGTCCATAAATGGCTATCCTCTAAGAAATTATCTAGTCCTCTTTTGAACTCAGTTATGTTATTGGCTTTCACATTTTCCTCTGACAATGAATTCCATAGGCTAATTGTACATTAAGTGAAAAGTGCTTCCTTTTGTTGTTTGCTGCCACTTAATTTCATAGTTTCCCCTGATTCTGTTGTTTTGAGAGAGCGTAAATAACTCTTGTGTTGCTCCACACTGCTCATGATTTTGTAAACATCTGCTTTCCCTTAGTCGTCTCTTCTCTAAGCTGATGAGCCCTCATCTATTGAGCCTGTACTTGTACAGGAGCTGTTCCATACCTATGATCTTCATTGTTATCTTTCTCTCCTCTCTAAACCTTTTCAAGTTCTACTGTGTCCTATTTAATAAATAATGCTTGGGGTGCTTCATGATATTAGTACAATAAATAAAACAACTTCAAATTCATGTAAGAGCCATTTAAAACAGTTTTAAAGGGGAAGATAAAAGGGGGAGGAAAAAATACAATCAGAGGTTGCTTGAATGAGTTGGCTTTTTTCTTGTAGCTATGACTTGAACCACCAATTGGCAACTCATATCCCTCAGATGTTGAAGTAGTAGTTCGTGATCAGTCCTATCAAATGCTGGTATAAGGTCCAGCATGACAAAATTGGCCAGCTGTGATTGATATAAAATCATAGCAAATAATTAATTACTCTGATGAATGCAGTTTCTGCCCCATAGGAAGGCTGAAACCCAGACTGGAATTTCCCCAAGATTAGAGGAGAAACAGGTGCTTAATTTAGTACTTGCGGGTAATACCTGTATTTTCAGGTGCCACATCGGTTCTCGATAGACTACCCAGGTACTGATTGGGTATTCAGATACCCCCAAAATTGGTAACTTCTGGTACCAATTTTTTGATGTACCAATTCCCAAACCGTACATTGGGTCAGAAAACCAAAAAATTGGCATGGAAATTTTAAAAGTGTGACTGGAAGTTGATTTTTCAGGATTGGAAATTGACTTCCTAGGATGGAAAGCCAATAAATAAATGTTGGAAATCTATAAATTCATGGGGTGGGGGCTGGGAGTTTAAAAATTGGGACCTGAAGTAGTTTTGTGGAATTGGAAATTGACTTTCTGTGAAGCAAACTAGATTTTTCAACATGGAAAATGGATCAATGGGTGTTGGAAGTTGGTATATTGACAAAAAAAGTTGAAAAATTAGTCCTGGAAATTGGCATTCTGGGTTGTTAAGAACCAAAATTGGGATGCAGTTGTGTACCAATTGGTATGTGATGTTCACAGGTCAATTCGGGTACCAGAAATTCAACGGGTTACCCGCTTTTGCAGGTATCCTCTTTCAGCTCTACCCAAGATAATATTGGAGTCCAAATGCCTTTTTGTCTCCCTGTTTCACTTGCTGGACTTCCTTTGCCTTGGGAAGTCAGGATGGGCGCATTATTCAAATGCTGATCATTCATATGGCAGCACAGATCACTGAATTGGTGCCTCAGGTTCACGTCAGTGTTGGTTAATGAAAACCGTTTTTAGCTTTTGAAGGGTTGAAGTTGACTGACAAATAGTAGAGCTAATTAGGGCGATAAAGAAAATGTATGAGCTACTGTTTAAAAAGAGACAATGCAAGAATACTTTCTCTGAGTGTTGAATTGGAGAGAGTGTGTGTGTGTGTGTGTGGTTAGAGTAAATTATAAAGCAATCACTCTGTAAGCATCTTGAGAATAAGAGAGCGATTACTACAAGCAATTTGTTTCATACAACAACCATAATTTGTTAAAAACAAATAATGCCAGCCATGCTTCCTTTTTCAGCAGGATAAGTGGTTTAAGATTATGGGGATGAAGCAGACTTGACTTTAATAAGGCTTTTGACACCATGCTATTGGACACTCATAAATAAGCTAGTGAAACGTGTGCACATAATTGAACATCTACAGGCCAAGAGTGACCTTCTCTTCAAGCTCCAGAATGAGGGTACAGCATGTAAAAAACCATAGCTTAGTGGAAGGAAATAGGTGGAAAAAGAAGGCTAACACATCTGAAATAGACTAAATACAGGTGTGGGAGGGCGACCTGGCTCCTCTGGGCTATGGCAGCAGGGCAAGATATCAAAATAAACCAGTCTCCGGCAAGTCATGTGGATTCTTGCTGCTTTATTCCTTGGTTAGTGAACACATACATACAGGTGATTCATACCTTTGAGCCTGATGCCCTGTCTGGTTCCCCGTCAGTATCCTGGAGAGCTCCTGGGGCTCTGCTCTCCACCAGATGGCAAGTGCCAGAGCCTCCCCAGATCTGGGTTCTTATATCCCTGGGAGAAACAGAGCCAAGGCTATGGCCAAAAGCTCCTTAAAGGGCCTGTGCCCAACCCATTACAGACAGGAAGGAAAAAGAAAATTTAGCTTTACTTACCTGAGAATTTTCCTTCCGAGTGTCTCACCACACAGCAGTCCTACTCTGGGTTTTTCTCGTTAATCACCAGCAGGAGACAAAGAAAAAAGGTTCAGTGGATCCGGTTGTCAGGGGACCTCCAGAAGCTCCAGCTTGAATGATTTCAGAGTAGTGAAATAACCAACTCAAGTAATTAATAAAAACCATAACCCTTTTATTTACACCTACAGATGAGAAATCTGTCACAAAACCTCCCCTCTTAGGATATAGAGAAGGTTCTCATCAAGGAAACTGTAAACAATCATATGAAAAAAAACTCCATCCTCTCTAATCAGGTATGTGAGGTAGATATCTGAGTAAACGTGCTTGAGTGAACTGAACCTCCTCTGCAGCCAGACCGAACAAAGGTTGGTCCCCAAAGAGCGTCAGAATGGACTGCTGTGCAGTGAGAAACTTAGAAGAAGAATTTCCAGGTAAGTAAAACTAAATTCTCCTTTCTCCGAGTGTGCTCACTGCACAGCAGTCCTCCTCAAATCAAATCAAGGTTATTTGTCGTGACCATTGGCCATTGCCATACCACAGCATTTACAATAAAATATCATCATAACAAACAGATGGTATCAAAGTAGAATCCCCAAGAAACCAAGGAAAAGGGGAAATTGATACAAACCCCCAAACCCCACCTCCCAAGGATACATCTATTATCTTCCCACCAAGGAGTACTGTCCAGGTGGTACAAATACTGGCCTGTATCAGTACTCCATTTTTACCCAAGCCATCCAGTTTGCCCATCGTTATCAATATAAATTTATCCTAAACTTTTAAATTTCAAAAACCTATGCCTACAAGTTATGGCCGATTTTCACAACCATCAAAGTGGTTTCAGGTGAGGTATCACTCAAGGCAATCTTCAACAACCCCTGCTCCATTCTGCCTGGGAATTTAGCAAGAATATGCTTCAAAAACTTTCCCCGAAGAGACTCATAAAGCTGACAACCAAAGAGTATATGGTGGGTGGATTCCGTAGTTAACATATCAAAAGGACAGAGATGCTCTCCATAATCAATTCCTAGAAAATGTCCCTCAAGAACCTTCGTAGGTAAGGCATTAAATCGAGTACAGAGAAATAGATTTTTCTCTTTAAATGAGTAGGAGTCAGAAAGATAGTTGGCCATTTTACCTGGCTCAGGAGCCCAAAGATTATAGCCTCCAAGATGGGTAGTACTTCTTACTGTAGTCTATCTGTCTTTCCAAGTCCTGAATTCTTATCTTGATCTCTGCTAAGGCTGCTTCTCAGGACTTCTCACTAATATAATTTACAGAAAACCCTAGTTTCAGTAATTGTTTCTGAATTGCCTTTTCCCAAGGACTCTCAAAAGAATCTTCATTAATATAATTTAATAGACCTCTATTTGGAAGTTTGGTCACTCGGAGCCAGAATTTTAAAGCAAGCTCCCAGGCCACCATTAACCAACTCCTTGCTCCAAACTTGAGCCAGATTGCCGCCACTGGTGTACTACTTGGAACTCTAAGAAAGGCTTTATGAAAAAATGCCTGCAGGGAATTAAGATCTTGCCCAGAAAGGGGGGCCCATAGCTCCGCTCCATACAAAAAAGAAGCCTTCACCTTACTATTGAAGACTTCGAAAGCCAAGTCTACATTTTTGCCACCTACTCCTGTAAAAAACCTTAGGATGGCTTGCGTTACTCCTTTCGCAACAGAAAATACTTTTTGCTGATGGAGCTTCCAACTCTCCTGGACATGAAAATGAATACCCAAATATTTAAAGGATTTCACCTGCTGCAGGTGATGGTCCTCAACTGCCCAGGTAAAGGTCTTCCTAAGACCTGTGAAAACCACAACCTTAGATTTCTCATAGTTGATTTTCAACTTATTCTCTGAACAATACCCAGAGAAGGTTCTTAATTGCGTATTCAACCCTACATGCATTTGGGAGATGATAGACAAGTTACATCTGCGTATAATAATGCTCCAACTTCTTTTGTAGCTAGCTTGGGCGGAAAGAAGTTTCTCTGAGTCCATCTAGGAATTACATCATTAATATATAAATTAAATAACGTAGGAGCCAGAACGCATCCTTGCCTTACCCACATCTCTGCCCGGACCTCCTCTGTTAAATGACCCTTACTATCAGTTTTCACTACCAGCATAGTATCATTGTAAGGTCCCTCTTCTGAGACATACCAGAGTTGTACTTCCCTAGAAAGGGGGCTGCAGGTACCCAGTTGCTGAGCACTGATCTACTCAACTACGGCCTGGAAGACTCGCCTGCCGAAGGCTATCTCAAGCGAAGCTGCTGAATGGATTTTATAATTCCTTGCAAATGAGTGCAAGGATGACCAGGTGGCTGCCAAATCTGCTCATAGGGCACCTGAGCGCTCCAGGCTCTAGACGTAGCCATTCTCCTTAGAGAATGGGCCTTAATGCTCTCTGGGGAGGGTAAGGCCCTCAGCCTTGTAAGCTGATGTACATCTTTGCAACCATCTAGCAATGGTAGACCTGGGGTGTTTTCAGACATGACGCTAACCCCAGTTTAACCACACTTGAACATTTCTTATGCATGTTGCAGGCCTGCGTAGGGCACCAATACAGCCTTGCAACATGCATAAGAAATGTTCAAGTGTGGTTAAACTGGGGTTAGCATCATGTCTGAAAACACCCCTAGAAACTTTGGTCACCTGCAACTTAGACCCAAAGGCAACAAATTGGGCAGGAGACTTCCTAAATGAGGACTGTCCTGTCTATGTAGATCTTTATTGCCCTTCTAACATTGAGTTTATGCCAGGCCTCCTCAGGTGAGGTAGGGCCTGGGAAAAAGGAAAGCAGCAGGATCTGGACCCTGTGGTAAAGGGAATTAACCTTTAGATTAAAGGATGGATCTAGACTTAAGATCACCTTGTCCTGATGGAAGATACAGAGATCTGGGTCTACTGACAGGGCTTCTGGCTTGGAAACTCTTTGATGATGATATGGCCATTAAATAAGTTACTTTTAATGTCAGGAAGAACAGAGAAACTGAGGTCAAGTGCTCAAAGGGGGCCTTAACCAGGGCACCTAGGACCAGGTTCCAGTTTGGATACCTATGCCATCAATTTTGCAGATGTGAGGAAACGCCTGATGTACTGATGTGTGGCCAGGTTAGGTCCTGGGCCACATCCCAGGACCATGGAAATGGCTGACACCTGCCTAACCAGTGTACTGTGCCCCAGCTCCAGGCTCTCCTGAAGGAAGGCCAACATTGAGGGCAGGGGTCAGGCTAGCGGGTGTGCCCTTGTCAGAGCACCAGCCCTCAACTGTATGACACCAAACAGAAAAAAAGACCATGCACATTTTATCAATATTGAACAACATCACAACCTCATCTACAGATGCCATTGGGGTTCCAACTCATGGTTTAGGGACCGCTGTATCAGGTCCTGTGCCTTAAATTGATTCAGGTTAACTAAGTATTCTCAACCAACTTTTTTTCTTTACTGACCTTCATACTTTTGTTTTCATTTGTGTGTGCGCACTCTTTGCTGCTGTTTGCCAACTGCCTTTTTTCCTAAACAATTTAGTTTGCCATGGGCAAAACATGAAATCAGATAGTGGATACATCTTGAACTTCTTTCCACTGAGCTATGTGAAGATTCCAAAAGAAGATTACTCCCCCAGCATAAATGATCAGAAGGTGAAAATGTCCCATGTCCCAGTGGTTCTTAAACCTTGTGTAAAAGATGCTAATTTAAATTATTAAAATTGCCATAGATCTTTCATTCCGAACTTCCTTGATTTCTCTCCCCCCCCGCCCCCCCCAAGTCTTAATCTTTACATTAATTCATTATTTTTCATTGGCCAACCTAAATTTTACAATATGAGCTCCAGTTTTCAATACTACTTATTGTGAATTTCTGATTTTATATATTGATTTGTTGAGACATAAAGGAAACAGAAACTGGCTGTGTTCCACAGCATCACTTCCTGAATCAATGCGTTCTTCTACACTCAGGTTCTTCAATTGCAACTCCTGCACGTCGAAATCGGAGCAGTGAGAGCACAGAGAGTTTTAGAGGCTTGTCACCAAGTGAACTCACAGCAATCCAGTGCAAAAATGTCCCTGACCGCTTGAATGACAGGAGTGTTCTTGAGAAGCATTTTGGCCGGTTTGCAAAAATCCGAAGGATCTTTTCAAGGCGAAACAAAAAGCTGGCTATTATTCACTTTTTTGATCATGTGAGTATACAGTATTAACTGATCAGATGTGCATTATATCATGAAATTTTTTATATGTAGGGTGTATACTGATGTAGGGCTACTTGATGTAATTACTGTGCAAACTAACCTCTTACCAGTTGTTGTTAAAGATTCTGTGTTTTCTCTGAAATTTACCTATTGCCATGTAATGTGTAGTTCATTGTGAACATTCTCATTTTTGAAATAGTTATGTAAATATATTTAGCTATTGAAAAAACGAGCCAATTAACTTTATGCATTACTACCTTTTGAGTGACATCTGCTTTAGTCTGCTTCTTATAAATTATTGAGTGCAATTCTAATTTCTGTTGGAACTGATTAGGTGCAGCCACATGGGCTACAGAGGGCCCGATCCCCGCATGACCCTGTGGCAGGCAAATTGGGGGGGGGGGGGAACGGGGTGGATGGTCAGCCCCCCACCCACCCAGCCACCCCATGGGGAAACCGTCTTCTGTCCGAGCTCCCACCACAGCCTGGGGGAACCGCAGCAGTGGCCGCATGAGCGGACGCCTGGCCCTGCCCCATTTCCCTCCCCTGGCCCTAGCAAGAACCCAGCCATGACGTGGCTGCGTGTGACTGGCAACTGCACCCGCAGCTCCGCCGTACAGCAGAGCTTGCTCTGCCTTGCCCCATATGGAGTTCTTCCAAAGATGCATCGCGTAGCAGCCAGCTGCTTGCTGCCGGCCACATGGTGCACAGCAGAACTGTAATTGAAAGACAATGTTACCTGCCTGATCTTTTCCTTTCCATAAGCTAATGCAATGAATCCCCTACTTTAAGTACAAAATTATGGGTAGCTTTATTACTCTCCATTTGTGTATTTCCTTGCCTCATAAAGCAGCCAGAACAGGGAATATTAGATGGCATTCTGAGCAGACAAGCCAAAGACTGAATGCAGCGTGTAAGGATTGGATTTCCCTCTTATCGAATATTGGGATGGAGATCTGTTAACATGCGAAGAAGCTGGTGTGATTCATTCTCTACCTGCCAGCCTGTAGTTAGGGTCAGATTTTACTTCTTGGGTGATTTCAGATGTTACGTGGTTAAATTCACCACAGTGAATTCCACCCTGGTGTGAATGACTTCACCGCAGGTCGTGGTGAGACGCGCGGCCCCAACAGATGTGACGGGGGCGGCACCACTGCTCAGGGCCGACCGGAGAGAACACGGGCCACGGGAACCCAACAGATGTGACGCGGTGGCGAGAACCGCGGTGGGAGCCTCACGAGGCACCGGGGTCACGCGGACGCAACCATGGCCGCCAGAAGGCAAACGAAGCCAAAGATGTCGGAGGGCCCCGCCCAGGGAAGAGAAACACGAAGGGAGGGGGTGGAGGGAGCTGCAGCATTCGCAGCGCTCTCAAACAGCGGCCGCACGGAAGGCGCGCGCACTTCAAAACGAGAAGCGCACAACCAAACGAAGCAGCACACCCACACAACAAAGGGGAGCGGAGCATGGGGGCAGAGGGAGGCACACACCGGGGGGGACAGGAAACTCCCCGGCCGGTCGGACGCAAAGGAGGAGGGGGGGTGGGGAGGGGCCAGCATGTCCAGCCCAGTGGGTAAGGGGAAGGGGGACCCAGCAGCCCAAGGAGACAGGAGGCAGCACAAGGCACAGTGAAACACAACAGGTGTTTATTGAGGACACAAGCAGCACCAGCCTGGCGCAGAGGCATACAGCGTGGGAGCACACAGAACCAGGGTGCGGGAGAAGGGGCAGCAGCAAGGGGGGCACGGGGCCCAGGCCGGGAGGGGGGGAACCAGCACAACGTCCCGCCACAGAGCCAAGGTCCGATGGAGAAGCACACCCAGTGCGCGAAGGGAGTCACTGGACGAAGGCACTGAAAGCCCCCCCCGCCTGCCTGCAAGGGGGAGGAAGGGCATGGGGGGGCCCCCAGTCACACTCTTCAAGGCAGCCAGGGGGCCCGTTGAAGGCTGGGCCACGGTCGAGGGCCACCAAGGCGGGGGAGCAGGCCCAGCCCCGCGGAACAGGGGCCCCCAGGCCAGGTGCAGGAGAGCGGGGCGCAGGGGTGGGGGAGGCAGCTCACGGAGACAGAGGGCTGTCAGTGACACGCCCACAGGAGGCCACACAGAGAGTTCCAGGGCGGCTGCCATAGGTCCCAGGCGAGAGGGCAGCAGGCAGGCGGGCGGAGGCGGGTCACGGGGTCCAGCAGTCCCAAGGAGGCAGCAGGCGTTGGCGCGAGCACCCAGGCCACAGGCAGAAGGAAGGTGCTGACGAGGCAGCCGGATGTCGGATGGGTCCGGCGCGCCCTACACCCAGCTGCAGCGGCTCCCATCGGGTGGAGGGGGTGGTAATGACAGCAGGTGCACATAGCGGGGCCATTGCCACATTCCCCGGCAGAAGCTACGGCAGGCCATGTGGAAGCAGATCAGGTAGAAGACCTCAAAGGGATCCATAGAGCTCATCCCGAGTTGCAGGTCAGAGAGGCTGCACACCTCCAACAGGGCCGCCAGGTCCGGCCCGGGGGGGTGGTGGTGCAAGCCATAATCCTCCTCGGGGCCAGGGCAGGTGGGACAGCTCCAGCAGACGGTAGCAGGCAGTCCTGCGGGAGCGTGGATACCCACGGGCACCCTGCACGCTGATGAAGTAGGACATAGCTAGGGCAGGGCCACCCTCACACAGGCAGGTCACATATCCTGGGAAGGCGCGCACACACAGAGTGGAGGCTGTCTCAGCAGAACTCCACGCCGCAAGGCCCCCCATCATGTCCAGTAGACACCCCTCAGGGAAGGGGGTGAGCCCAAGCTCCACACAGTGCATGCGGCAGTCGCCAGCGGTCGCGACATAGCCAAAGTGCAGCATACCAAAGCTCAGGCACTGATAGGCATCCGGCCGGGTGGGCAAGGAATGCAGGCAGCGCTGAACAATGGGTGAAGACCACAGTTCGCAAAGGGCCATGCTCTTGTAGGCGGTCCAGGCCTCGGACAAAGCTCCCGGAGCCTCCGAGCGGGACCTCAGACTGAGATGCACCTGCCATGGAACAGCTCTTGGAGGGTCTGAGCTGCAGCGACCATGGGGGCAGCATGGGATGCGGGGCTGGACAGGCAGAGAGGCTGCCAAGGCTGACCGATAACGGCAGGACTGGAACAATGGGGCCACTGTGGAGGGATGCGAAGGGAGTGGGCAGCGCACAGCTGCCGGCATGCAAGGCCAGACAGCCCCATGCATACACACCTGCAAGAGGGGATAGGAACGACAGCACGCGCATGCACAGGGAGAAGCAGTGGCCTTGGGGGCCAAGGAACCAGGCCCGGGGGGCCGCACAGGGTACCCCCAATGTGGGACCACAGGCAGCACCGGAGGGAGTGTAGCGGGGCCCCAGGGCACACCCCCCCCC